>KK351017.1:2364110-2506033 GCA_000671755.1 Glossina brevipalpis | reverse complement strand
GAAAAAAATGAATTTCTCTTTGTACAAATTTGAGAGCGATTTGACAACTTTTAATGCTTCTGCCAAGAAATTAATTTTGACAGGACGTTTTTGGTGTTGATTGTTAATTTGGCTACAGAAATATATATTTCTTTCTTTTTTCTTAAAACGTACAATTCTATCTTCGACATATACTGTAAAACAAGCCCTTCCGATCAATAAATCTTCGAGAAAAAAGAACGACGAGGAATATTGGTAATTAAGAGAACAGTTTTATGATCCTGCGATCACAGACTAATGGAAAAAAATTATAAAAAATTTATCATTAAAAAAAAATGTTTCTAACACCTGTTAAAGGAACATTCGCTAGTATACACGTCGTATGATTTTTTTTGTAATTTGGTTAAAATATTTTTTATTAATAAGAACTATTCCATTCAAATACTCGCCAACCACACATGATTCAAAATAAACAACAAAAAGTAAATGTAAATTTACAATAATTATTCAAAAATTTGTTGCATGATTTCAGGTGAAAAATATTCACAGCTGCTTTTTTACTTGTTAAAATTTTTATACTTATACTATCTCCAAGCTATTATTACTCAAACCACGAAGTAAAGAAAAAATTTTTACAGTCCAAGTCGACAAATGAAAATGCACCAGATTTACCTTTCTGTCCATAGCAACCAAAGTGAACTCATATAGTAAAGTGTCTTGAATGACAAACAAGCATACCGACGCCAGTGCAAAAATCTTTCTCAAACAGCTTTGTCTGTTTCATTTATATTTTTGTTTGGAAGATTAGAAATGAACATCTATATCGAAGGGAAAAGAAGTTTTCCAAGTTACTATATAATGAACAAAGAAAACAAGAAACAAGAAAAGAGTTAATCGGTTTTGGATAAATATGGCACTGAGCGGGGTGATTTATTTACTGCTGCAGGACTTTTGAATACTGCGGCCAACAGAAACCTAAACTCCAGCTTCGGAATGAAAGAAGGGAGAAAATAAAAAAAATGGTTTCGGAATTTATTAAAAATACTTGAGAGGGACCACCAAAAATTTCCGACAAAAAGTGGTACCATAAAAAAGCCTGCAACTTACAACTGCTATATATTTTTCTTGGGGTTAACTGAAAACATGTCCACATTTAATCAAATATATTTGCAAGTATATATATAAATTATAATAGATATATTAGTCTGCAATCCTGTTTATCTACCAAAAATCTGAAGAGAGATCTTAAAAGTGCATTTCATAAAGTTTGGATCTTTACGTGAAGAAGAACCTACAATTTACTTCTTGATAAATTGTTAGAGGTTGACTATGATTAATAAAATTTTTAAACTTCGCTTTGCAATTTTACTATCTATTTTCAACCATATGAAATTGGTTGGTTACAATTAAATGTCTCGCGAGTACATTTATTTATTGATTGCTCATTCCCAATTGATTTGCCCCCTAACCGGCGTATAGAGTACCAAGTATTCAAGTTTCATATTTGATCTTCAATCTTTTCTTTCACTTCCAACTGCAAAAACAATTTATTGAAAAAATTTAGAAAATTATTTATAAATATTTGGTTCAACTTAGACTCTTTATAAACTAAACTACACTAACAAGCGGAAAAGACAACTTAAGAAAAGCGACTAATTGTATGAGCAAATTCCAGAATAGATTTTGCTGATTTTTGAATTTAAATTTACAACGTTGACAACTTATAAACAAATTTATTCTTGTAGTCCAAATTTTATTCAGACCTTCGAGCTGGTGATCCCCGTATCTCGTAAACAAACAAGAAACAATTGACAAATTAAATATATCTTGAAAAGTATGTTGAAGAGTTCCCAATCTATTATTTTTTTTAAAGTTGATTCATTAATATTTATTAATTTAAAAAATTTGAATGTTTTTCGTACTTACTCTGGCAAAAAATAATCAATATATTTCATAACAACTTCACGGACTGGATCTTGTTGTTTACCCGAAATTGTTGGATACATATCAAAAGCCATTTTATGTGCGATGCTATTATTAGTTTTCGAAGTTGATGTAGCAGCAGTGGTTTCTGTTTTCATTGCCTGAATGAATATTTAGTGGTGACTTGTTATTGCTATACGGAATCTTTACTGTTTAGTTTTATGTTATCGATTAAGGGTTAAAATGCGTTTAGAAACCACGCAGAGTTAATTATTGGTTATTTATAAAGAGAAAGTCCACACACAAATTACGAATATCACGAAAGTAAATTCTACTTTTTTTTTTTTTTTAAATAATTATTTTTTTGTTTATAGAAGCAACAGACAGAACTAACAATGAATCTATTCTTATGCGAAGGGACGACTTTTATCGTTTTTCAAACGTTAATGTTGCTAACAGCGTCAATATTTAAGCGAAAATTAACTGCTTTTTTTCTTAAGTGATATGTTCGTCTTATGTATTAAATCTATACACATGAATGGTTTATAAAACAGTGAGGGATTTAATAAAGAAAGACATTTAATGCCGTTTTTCAATATAAACTATATACGAAATTTATTGAAGGATAATTTGCAATTTTTTCAATTGATATGTTGTTTTTTTTTTTGTATAATATTTTTAAAGGTGATTATTATTTGATAATTTAAAAGATTGTCAAATTTTTTAATCGTTTTTTTTTAAATGCGAATGTTTTCTACGGTTATGTATTTTTTTTGTTATTTTGTTTTTTGTATTTTTTATTGCTTGCTGTAAAGAAATTTTGTTATATAATAATTGATATTTGTTTATCAATTTTGAGCAAAACAGAAAATTCCAAATGTGTTCCTTAGCCATGAAATTTCAAAGTTATATGCACATAAAATTGAGGGTTTGTCAATTGCTCATTGTACACAGCAATTTGTTGCAGTAGATTTTTTTTAGAAAACATTAAAAAAGGATGTAAAAGAAATTCTAAATTTCTATCTACATTTTACTATTTTAAAAATTTGATCTTTTATCCTCAATTTGTAAACTTTAATAAGCGGAATACGAGGGATAGGTAAGACAGGACTACACTGAACCAGAATACAATATTGATGACGAGAATATAAACAACTTTATAAGCTCTGCAACGCACCTTCCTAATTGATATCGAATTGGGTTATAGAATTAGTCTATGAAGTTAAGAAAGAAGACCGATCACTTATTTCTTATAATGTGTTCTACTATTTTAAATTTCTGAACACAGAAGTACAATTGGACAAAAGTTTCTGTAGCGTAGTGATATGTTAAATTCACTAACGCGTAAACTTCGGCTCCATTTTTCGCTTCTTCAAAGTTTTCGAGTTTCTCCATCAAGTTACATTCGTATGACAAAATCGATTAATAATTTTATTATTAATATTCACCCCTTGTGGCATCTGTAAGCTTTACAAATGTAATGAGCAAATTATTAAGCGATCTCTTTTTTGATCGATATATTTTTACTTCTACATAAAATAGCCGCTAAAGGAAATCAAGGTCTAAAGTATATTTTTGAAAAACTTTTACCCCGCAATATCGTACAGTTAAAAAAAATTAAAAATACTAGGTTAGTTCTGACAATTGCTCATTAAGTCTACACTAATGTGCAATTTTTAGATGAAGTAAGCACAGAGAAGATATGATAAACAAAGTTTTTCTAAAAAAAAAAATGAAAAGGAGCACTTCATCTAAGAAGGTAAGAAATTATCCTCTTCTTTAAATTTCCTTGCAATATCACTTAAACGAAACATAGAGCATTGTTTTAATATTCATACACTTTTATAAAGATTTTCAAACTTTTCCCTTACATCTCAAACATCTTCTCTGTAAGCGGCGAAGCAAGACAAAAGGGAACGACAACTGAAAGAAATATATTTTCTCAAACTTTTTTTCTTCTTGTTATACACACACTGGGGTACATTCATTACTGACATTTGCTCACACATTTGTGAAGATGTTCAAGTTATGTGTGATGAACAGGAAAAAACGGTAGCAGTTGTTTTAGGAAATTTCTGTGAGTAGCTGAATGAGCTGCTGCACTAAAAGCTGAGACTTCTCAACACTTTCTTATTAATTTCAATTTCTTCACGTACGTAGACATCTAAAGATTTTATCTGAATATAAACACCTGGCACTTATTAAAAGAATTTGCTTAGAAAAATGATTTTCTGGTAATGCCTCATTATCTCGCTTTGTTGTTTCACTTTTCAAATGTAATGCAATTTTTCGTTATAATTTTTACTGGGTTTAACGACACTAACGGAACAAGGAATTTTGTTTTGTTTTTTATTTAACACAATATCGCTAAAGAATAAGAAATACTTTTTTTGCTACTTTAACTACAAAATTTATTTTATTTATATTAATTTTTCCACGAATTTCTAAATTTCGTTTTAACGTTTGACTTGCTGACACGCTGTTGTTTTGTATATAAAAAATGTTGCTGTATATGCTTCTTCTTCTATTCGTATTTTCGAAATTTTTTGCACATAAATAACATTTAAACGAAAATCTCTAAAAGAACTTGATTCAGCTAAATAATTCAGCTGTTAAAAAGAGAAGGGCTGTTAATATTGAACGAATCTGAGAGAGGAATTTTAACTACACCGAGAGTAAAATGTAAGAGAAATATGATACGTATCATCTACATAACAGTACAAAATATTTATTAACTGTATACTAAGCAATATTAATATTAGTCAAGTCTGTTAAGTAAATCAGATTCGAGGAATATGGATATGTAAGTTTGAGTTTCGTGTAAATTGGTCTGTAACACTTTATTATTTGTGTACGTTTAAGTAAAATTATTATTATTATACTAAACTATGTATGATGAAGATTGCGTTTATGCCACGTTGATTTTGTTTAGTCTATTGATGGAAGCTACATTAAGCCTATTAAATCTATATGAGTATATGAGTAAAACTTTATCTTTGAAGTCAATTGCACTATGAGTCCATGTTATTATTTCTGCTACATAAACCAATCAGAGAGGTTTTATGTTATTGATGATATGATTAGTTAACAGGAAAGTGAGAAAGAGTGGGAGAGAGCGAGATAGAGAATTGCAAGGCGAGCCTGTTTGTATTTTGTGTATATGTATCAAATGAGGAAGGTGTACATTTTAAATACCAGACAATATGAAAATTTTCGTTTCTTTTTTAAACGAATTTTAAAAAAATTTTCCCGAAAATATTATTAAGCGCAGGTTGTTTTTAATTTTACGTGATTTTATTTCAATATTATATACAAAATATTAATTTTCTTAATAAAACATTTTCACTACGCGTTTACTAATAAAACAATCGCCTAATTTGCAACTGAGTTGACCAATTTTTAAAAAAAAAAATGCATTTCTTTAATTTTTTTATATCTTCTTTGTACAACAGGCAAATAAAAGCAACACAAAACGTTAAACGTGTTTAAATCTCAAGCTCTCTAGCTTAACTGATTCGAGTGCGGTATGTATATAAATTTTGTATTATTTGCTTAGTGTTGTTGCTTTTGGTGTCTTTTGTTCTCCAGACAAGAGTTTTTTTCTGAACAGAGTTGCTTGTATATGTATATATATATATATATATATTTTATTTGGATAAATGTAAGTAACAGACTTACATTTATTTATAAGTCTCTAACTGGTGATGTTCTTTTGTAGATGGATGCTCTGTCGGAAAGAGCATTTGCAGTTTTTTTTGTGTAACGCTAGCAATTCCTTATACCGACCACGAAACAATAAATATTCAGCGAACCATTACGGAAATTACAACTTACAAATAAAAACTATTAACACTATGGAGAATGGATCACATATTTTTTTGTATATAAACAATTGAATTATTGAGCAAAAGGAAAAAGTAAAACTACAACAATAGAATACATTCACTATCCCCAGGTTTTTAAGTTCATATTGTTAGATTAGGTAGCTGAGAGCGTAGTGAGTTGATACACCTTTCAAAAATGCTTGTAACTCTTCCTTTTTTTTTGATGGCAGCCTTATTTCACAATATACTTTTTCCCACATTTGGAAAATTCTAAATATGCTCTACTGCTTCATTTCTCGCTCTATTCATCTTCTTCATGCTTTGCGAACATTAACTATTTCTTCTCTCTTTGTTTGCTACTGCAGTCACTGCATACTGTTTTAGTAGTAGCTCGAAAAAAAAAACTATTATGAACATAATTTTTCAGCTTTCATGTTAGCAGACCGCAATTGTTGCCATGTTCAATATATATATTTTGCATGGTTTTCTATAATTATTGTGAAGGGTTTCTTAGTAAGAAATAAACAATTTTTTGCTTAGAATGTAACTTAATTCCAATACAACATCACATGTTGATATGACATTCCCGTTACTTGCGTTATAAAAGGCTTCACTTAGAGAAATTATGAAGATAATTTAAATGCTTTTATTATAAATTAAAGAAATTAAAGTTTCTATGAAAATTCAAAGATATTTATAAATCTTAACACTAACTGGTGATAGAATGGATTACGACCGGATACAAAAATTAGTTCAAGATTAATTGAAATTGCTGAAATACATACTATAATAGCGCCCTCATTGAAGACTATTACTCTTTTTTTATTTTTGTTATCATACCTGCCCGAGACGTTTTCGTGTTCGATTTGATCAGACTAGTAATTATGAGAATTCCCAACGTACTTGTTAAAATCGTCTCTAGATTGAAATGAGGTGTGCTTGTTAAAAACAAGAACACCAAACATCTTTATGTTAACGATATGATTGTTAAAATGAGGTAACTGATATAAAAACAGAGAGAGAAATACTGATCAAATCACTTCAGACTGTAAGGCAAGTGCTTAAAAGTGAATTATCACAACTTTTTATTTTGTTTATTATGATAAAACATTTCATTTAGCAGACAATAAATTCGCTTGGGGAATAATATATCTTCTTTTTCAAGATTGGTTGCTGGCGACAACAAAATCAGTTTATAGGCGTTCCTTGTTCGGCTTCGAAAAAAAAAATAGTAAGTGTATACAATATATATAATACACATGGTGGTTTCTAGTTTTTACCAGTGTCTATGATTAACAGAAGCGAGAAATGGACTATAGAAATTCAGTGCAAATCGAATTTATAAATTGTTTTCTTCAAATAAGAGGCTTCTGATTCAATCATAATCCGCTTTACTAAGATAAGAAAAGTCAATCCAATATGTTATTATAAAATTGAAAGAGCACTCGGTAATTTTATTTAACATATTTTTGTCTTCATTATCAAACCGGTATTCGGTCGAAAAAGATAACACAAATCAAAGGCTTAAGCGAAAAACAAAAAAGAAGAATTAATAAAGAAAACCGTCGACCCATGACTATTGTGGAAAGGCATTGAAAACAGACATCTACAACAATATACAAAAAAAAAGAAAACCATTATAATCGTAAAAGTAAAATTGAATTAGTAAGAAGGTAAATGGCCCACAAAATGTACAACAGTCATTAAGTAAAAACTAAATGAGAAATCGAAATCAGACCATGACGAAATAAGAAACATAAACAACAAAGAGAATTATATTATAACTAACACACTACCTAAAATTCAACGGACATGTGTAGCATAAACTCGTATTGAGAATTATTGAATTTTATAGTTTATCAAAATGAAACGTGCCTAAACCAATTTTTTTTTGTAAATATTGTTCATGGTTAAAATACAAAAAAAAGTAACATGGCGTTGTTTGTTTGGTTGGTTGACTGCTAAAAGCTTTATTCAGCACGTCTCAGCTGAATTGAAGTTTTCTTCGGACGTAGCTGCACGGATAAATTGTGCTTGTATTTGTGTAAAAATTAATATATTGAGAGCTTATGCGAAACCATAAAAAATCCCGCATTTGTCCACATTTAAATGCTGCACGGGTATGTAAGGCAAAAGCATAAGCCAACAAAAGAATTTTTAGTATACATAGTATGATTTTATCAGCCTAGTCAAAGGCATGCGCAATATGAGCATATCAAGAAAAATGTACAGACACAACTAAACAAAAACTTATTTGATGAGAGAAAAAGAGAGGAATTCAAACAAAAATGTTATTTAACATTTTTCGTATGTACACAAAGATAGTTGAACGCTAGGGAGAAGTTAGTGAGCAATTTCTGGTTTTATGAACGTCTCTCTTTCTCTCACATGATTTATAGCAGATAGCTGAAAATGACTATTACAGAGTTGTATGCAACCATAAGCGGCCAATGTGCTCTGTTATACAATGTTTCCTTTTTTTGCTTTTTCGTCATGACAAAAAAGGCGCGCAGAACACATGTTTTCGTCATCGTTGCTATATATCATGGAGCGGAGCAGCAACTCAGTAAATGGTAATGGCGCTCGATTGTTAAACAGCTGGTATTTATTGAACTGTGAGAGGGAACACTCAAGTTTAGACATATGACTGACGGTCTACGAGAAGAAAATACATATGAATAAATGCTTCATTGCAAATATCAGCATTCACCCGTTATGCTATAGTATAGTGGCATTAACAACCCATCATAAGCACTTGTATAACTTATTGAGATGTCATGTAGGGTTCGATCTTTCTTCTTTTTTGAATTTTTCGCATATGTATATCAGATATATCATTTTCCTACAGTTTGTAGTTCAACGTTGGTTGATGTAATTATTTGCTTATTTGCATTGTTATTTAAACGGTTTCTAATTTTTTGGTTTTCATTTTCCTTTATTTATTTTTGCTTTGTTTATTTTGATTTTCTCACTTGAATTGAGGTTGAGGCAAACGGACAAAAAAGTTTTCCGCTAATTGCCTAGCTCTACGCCTATAATCATGCGCTACTGACAAAAATACGAGTGTGGTGCGTTTCTGTGTATTTCGATTATGATAATAAGTTGCCGAACGCTAAATTTAATTGCTTCACCTTAAATTGAATAAATTAAGTCAGGAAAAAGCAACCGCCGCCTCCTGATCAAAATTTTTTATTGGTCTGCCTTACTATAAAATACATCGCTTTTTCTCGAAAACTTACCGCTGTCTGACTTTACTAAGGGTTGTTAAGGAACTAACACTTACCTGTAAGAGAAAGAAAATTTGCAAATAATACATATTTCAAGATAAATTAATAATAATTTTATGAATATTTCATATTACGTTAGTAGTGTAGTATATCCTTTACACACATTAGTGTCGTTGAAATTACTATTTTTTTAGATTCTCATATGTAGCAATTGTGATAATTGATCGTAAGACTGTTTCGAAGCAATTTGATATAAGAACGTTTGATAAGAGACTTAATCGACTTTATTTCTCAGACCTTACTTACGTAGTAAAATGGATTTACGTACTCCTTTTATGAGCAACCACCATATTTTCAACTTGGCCTAAAACATTTTAATATCATTACTACATTATATTGGAATATTTTGGAACTATTTATACAAATTGAACACCTTACCAACGTCGTAATCAGCTTTATTTATAATACATTATTTAATAATTACCAGAACCGGAATTTTTTTGGAAATTTCGGTTTCGTCCCTCATTTCGATGACTTTTTATACAATTTTTCGCTAAGACTTTCAAAATTGTTCTCAAACAGTGATCATCTTATCCAAATGCTTTTCAGTGGTATAGCTATTTTTGAACCTTGCAAACAAACAACAATTGCTAAGACCCAGATAGTCTCTATCGTTTTCTGATATAGTGCATTTGTTCCACAGAGAGTAGACGCGGTATACACATACTTCCGCAAGGGATGGGTTTTTCTTTGCAAATAATGCAATTGGCACAGAATTAAAGCAAATCTTTTTGTTATGAAAAATTTTGTGAAATTTTCATTTTTTCCTGATTTTCCGATCACTCATCATATCCCTAAAACGCAATTGTGAATCAACGGGCGGACAAAAAGACTTCGGCGCTGAGAAAGTCTTTCATACAAACTTTCAGGAACAACACGGCAAAGTTGTTATATCTTATCGTATACCAGGATGGTGTGAGGAATATTAAAAGCGGACTCTTTCTTTGGTAATAAAATTATTATTTTTTGCAAATATCTTTTTTATATAATGTGTGCGCCGTTTAATGAATAAATTTGGATCTTCTTCGCCATTTTCCCTAATAGCACCAATATTTTCGGTCGAGCGTACGTTTCGGTGATGTGTGGATCTTAACAGATCTGTTGCAGACCTAGTTTTTTCAAACCTTTTGATGGCCTGAATGACAGTTTTGCTATACATATCTTATTGATACAAGATTCTTAAATCCGGACCACGAAATGGGCAAGCGTATATTGTTATATTCTTATTTTTCAAAAGTTTCAAAAGCATTCCAATTTCGTAAATCAAATCAAGCAAGCAATTTTGAGGATACCAAGCACGTGCAGACGGAAGCTAAATCCCTACCCGAATATATTTAAATAGGTTGAAATAACATAAATAGTATACTTTCATGCTTATATTACATTCCATCCTTTTTTATTGATAAAACATAAAACCAAAGGATTTGATTTCATAAGCAATCAATCAAAGATTTATTATTTGGTTGGTTTCATGTCTGCCAGGAGAATTTTTCGATGAGGCAGAAGTCAGCTCTGCACAGCAACAAAATTATTCGGAAAAATTTTATTTTATATTTTCATTAAAAATCCATCCCCTAATATATTTTCTATTATTTATCATTCGGTGAAACCTTTAAAAATCAATATTAAAGTAAAAGGTATTCAATTCAAAATAACACCAAAAAGGTCATTTTAGCTGTCTATCATTGATAATTCTCTACACATTAGAAAATGATGAATGATTCCGAAGTTCGATGAATATCTGTTTTGAGGAGCACAAGGGTTTTTTTTGGTTACATATATTATTTATATTATATGTGTATTATAGAATCTGATGCATCAAGAAACATGAAAAATGTATGAAACATTCAACCTAAAACGAATAGTATCTTTGAGTAACTGATTTGATTTAGTCTATATGAACTCCTATAGTAACTTAACTTAACCTGTTGGCTAAACAAAAACAAGCTTTCAATTTCATGTCGTTTAATGAACACACACACACATGCACAAGCGCACACATAACATTTAAATTTATGACACAATTATATGAAAACAAAACGATTTCCGCACACATTTCCCTCAATTTGTGCTCTATAGTGAACACAGTGAATAGTCAAAGACTGATATAAATATCAAAAAATGTTGTTAAAAGACCAACAATTACTCTTTTATGTAACACATATTACAATAGTAACAGTAAAACACAGTTGTACATTTTTGAAGTCACAACATTTTCTAATAATTGTTTTATTTAAAGATAATTTTGCAAAAACTATTTTCCTGGTCATTGAATTTTGTTTATTTATTAAAAGTTTTAAATATTTTACTGATGAAATTTATATATTTTTTTTATTATTTCTTCCCACACATAGAAAATGTGAAAATTAATTCCTATCTTTCTTTGTTTCCTTGTCTCTTTTTAGTTGTTGTTTTTATATTTATGATTGTAAAGTAAACACGAGATGGCGTGTCCTCAATTTAATATTTATTTTATAGTTTAATGACACGGTTTTGATATTATTACTGCATTCATTCATTGTTCTTGTAGATTTTGTTTGTCCTTTTATCACACATTCTGTAAAGTCTTATAATCATGGATAACTCTTTCGAATACTATATTAAGATCTTTCATTACAGCAATAAACCGTTTTCGGAACACTTCACTGTATATTTTTCGAACAACTCATTCGTATAAAGATTACTTTTAGTTGTTTGTTAATGTCTTTAATCAAGTGTTTACACGCAATTTATTTAAGAAACACTTTGATGAAAAGATGTTTCCTGTACTTTTTAATTGTCTCTGCCATTTGGTGTGTAAACCATTTATTTCTAAGAAAGAAAGGAAAACCAATAACTTAAGACACCATTACACAATATAGTATCGTATATTCTAATGCAATTTTTAATAATATTTTTATAAAACATATTAGGAAAACTTATTATTAAGTCCCTTACCGCTGGCCTATTCTTTTTGTGAAAACGATAGAAGAAAACACTTACGATTTTTTAGGGAGAATAAATCTTGATCATCTTAATATACGGAAGCGTGCTCCAAAGACTCCTTAATCAATATTAAGCTTTTTTGCTTTCATTCAAATTTTACAAAATGTTCGGAATATTGTTCTTAATATTGTTCTTAAATATTTTGAAATATGTGTAGTCATTAGACAAGTAATAAATAAATAAAAAAAGCAAGAAACTTGCAAGGCAGACCAAAGGTGTAAAATTAGGTATTTAAAAAAAAATGTGTTGGGTTGAGAGCAAAAACCTTCAAAGATATACAACTAATTTAGGGCTTCTCTTAATGGAAGGCTTAACAAAATGTAAGTAAATGTAAGAATTAAACGATTTTGGACGCTTGGTACGGAATTTTACGTATAAGCTTTTTGAAACATTTAACATATTTTCCTGGGAACAGCAGCAAATTTTAAAAACTTTGGTTCTAAGACGTCATGAAAATAAATAGAAGCAAAAATTCACTGAAAAAATTTTTCGGATCAAATTATACATAAAATTATTCATAGTTGTTGCAAAATACATATCTACGTATGTACATTTAACTTTGGATGATGGTGAGGGTTTTGAAAATTTGTCACTCTATTCTGACTTATTTTTATTTCACAATATTGGTAAATTGAAGTTAATGCCATTTCATGTGTTTTTCTTTCTATGAGTCACAACATAATGACGTTAGGCAGATACTCGCAAGATGTGAAGATGTATGCTTGGATTGTTCTAAATGTTTATAATTAACAAAAACAAAACAACAACAACAAAAAACGATACAAAGAAACGTCTAACGTGACTCCATAACCATTTGTCAATTGTTTCTCTTGATGATCGATACACTTTTGTTTTCTTAGAACGAATTACATTACATTGTACATTAAAAAATGTTAGCTTTGAACGCAACAATTCCATTAATATTTTTTGTTTTCAAATTTATGAATAATGAGAAATAATTAATTGCTAAAACAATGATTGAAATCATTAAAAATATCAATATTTCCTGAGGTGTGAAAGATGATCACATTGACACGATGCGATATCAACTTGAAAATCTTTTGGTTTCTCAAGAAGTCAGATCATGATTACGTTCACGAGACGAAATTTTCAAGTTAGATTGTGGTGAAAAATATTACGATATATATTATGATAACACGTTCTACTTCTAGCCATAAAAAATATTAAATTTTATCACATAAAATTTCGAGATATCAAACCTACAACTATCATCTTACGTCGTAGTAGACAACGATAACTACGCGTAACTAAAATTTTACAATTTACAAAATGTTCCAGAAAAGTGTATTTATTTTATATTTTATTTATTTAAAGTCAAAATAATATTAATTTTATCAAATAGCGGGCAAATGCGTGATTATCCTTAATATTCAAGGCGATCATGCAGAACGAAAAAAATAAAAAGAGAGATTCGAAATACTCTAAGAGCGAGCATAATAATGTAGATATAAACACAACAATAATAAAAATAACTGAAACGAATAAAACTATTATAGTTTGCTTATATTAAAAATAGTAACGAATTTCATATAAAAAATAAATTTCACGTCATAGTATATTTTGTGTGCTTTTTTATGAAAGCGTGTCAAAGAGGAAACCGTTTCTCTCATCAGGTAGAGGAATATGAGCAAAAAAAAAATAAATAAACTATGTTGTGTAACTATTTTGTATTTGTGAATGGCAAGCATTAACAATGGTAACAACTAACTGCTAACACTGTAACAATAGCAATGAAAATTGAAAACAATAGTCAGCAACAATAACAATAACAAATTATAAATTGGTAAACATGGCATTACAATGTTTTAAAACAAAAACTAGGAAAGAAAATGTAAATACATGTGTATATATGTATGTATGGATTTATGTATGTACGCATGTATGCATTTATGTGTATATAATATAAGGCACAAATATATGTATTTAGTCTAAAAATTATCGGGCCTAGTAGAACAAAGGGGTTTCGCTCTACTTTAAAAATCAGCGCAGCATCATAAACTCAACTGAACATGTTGGTGTCATCGATTTTGTAGTTCCGAAAGTAAAGTACATTTTTGATTGAGATTTGGATCAAATTTTTTTTCAATGTTGCGTTTGTACTTTGCTATTATTTGTGTGTTTGTGTGTATTATACTAAAATATTCCACATTATTAAAATCTTCTCCGCGGCTCATTGTACATGACTGGATCTTTTTCGGAAAGTTTTCGAAGACTTGTCTGCACATAGCAAGCAGTAGCTGGGCCATAAGTTGACGGAGGCCATAACTTGATGGATATTGGTTTTCAGAGTCTGAAGATTGTTCGGATAAACTCGATCCTTTTCGTAGCCGCATAAAAGAAGCTTAGCGATGACAAATCGCATTAACTTGGCAGCCAATACACATCACCAAAACGTGAAATTACACGTCTGGGAAATTTCTCGTGCAACAATGCCAAAAGAGAGAGCTTTATGTGGCTTGCACCGTCCGGTGGAAATCATATATCTTTAACAATCATATCTTCAATTTCACGCTGCACCGATCGAAATGCTGTGCTCTCCGTGTAATGGATTCGATACCTTCACTAGCAGCGGTTGAGTGTACGTTTCGATTTGGACCTGAACAAATCTGTTACAGATACAGTTTCTTTAAACTTTTCCACAATTTTTCCTATAGTGCGCTTAGAAGGACGATTATGTTGACCATAATCTGCCCGTAATGCACGCAACGTGCCTACTACAGATAAGCATTGCTATAGCAAATTTGTGCTACTTTAAAACGTGAAACGATCCACATTGTAAAATGGCAAACATTGCAGTAAACATGTGATGGCCTGGATGACAGTTATGTTTTACATAAGTTACTAAAATAAAGTTGTCAAACCTGTATCATGAATGGGATGACTCTGTTTCTGTTCTTACGAAACAGATTTTTTGGCTTTTTTCTAACTTTTAAAAAAAAAACAAATTGCTGACATATTGAAAGACCACATTGAAAGGACTTTATGCTACAGGTTTTAGGATGACATATAATAGAAGTAGGACGCACACAAAAAATTCCTTTCACGTCTGACGGAAAACATCGACGTCCATACCCCGGATTCCATGACTTGGGAGACTAGTACGTGACAGCCTCAAAAGATGAACAACTTCGATTATTTCTTTCATTATAAAAACAAAAATATTTCGTGTGGTGGTTAAATACTATTCTATGAGAGGATAAAAAGCAAATAAAGAAAAGGAATTTTTACAAAATATTCTCGGTAATAGGCGATGTCAGCTAAGACGAGTGATTGAAAATACAAACGTACACACAAACGCAACTTATAAACACAGTCCTAGTATAGATTTTAAAAAATTTATAATGTGATCGTATGGGCGAATCATCTAGCGCGGTTTTGCATTTGATATTTGAAATCGAAGATTGATGTGCCGTCATGTAGAATGTAAAACGTACGCCGCGTTCGTTTACATGGGATCGTGTGACCACTTTGCTAAGGCGTTTAGGGACGTTTGGCGTCAATCCATCTGAGGTTTTTCGTTCGATTTTATTATGATGGACTTAATTTCGATTCATTACATGTCAGAACTACTTAAATTGAAAAAGAATTGGTTTTGTCGGAAGGTAGTATACAAAATGGTTAATTGTAATTGTGTCCAGCGAGTTTTGAGATGCATCTGGCATGATCTTCATTGCTTATCTAAAAGGTGATAAAAAGACGATACTTTTGTATTATACAATGTTATTGGATCAGTTGAATAACAAAATCAAAAAGAAACGCCGACATTTGAAAAAGAAGAAATTCTTTTCCGTTATCATCAACACCACCAACATCAGCATAATTTTATAATTTAGGTCGTAACTTGCTTCCAACAGCTTTTTTTTATTACCAAGTAATCATTCAGGCTTACATACTGCATAGTCTAGGTCTACAAAACATTTCGCTAAAGGCACATTACTCCGATCTAAAACTTTTTAGTGTCTGACAACTGAATTAAATGGAGCGTTTTTATGTTTAAACGATTAGCGAGTATTTTCTAATATCTTCCCACCATCAAGTCTGTACTTTAAGAGGGCCTCCTACAAACTATCAAGGCGAAAGCCTCATCAAATCACCCCCCAAACGAAATAGTAAATCTGATACGCAATCAATCAATGGCCATGAAAGTTTCAGTTTAAACTGTACACATTGTTTTATTCGTTCCAAAAGAGAATTTATTGAAAATTTTATATTAAACTGATTTCTGCTGAAGAAAAAGAGAGTAAAAGCAGGCAAACATTGACTATATACGAATCCGTACGGGAATGATCATGTCAGCCGTACAAAATTTCGCAGATTAGAGAGGTGTAATTATATTTTATACGTCTTATAATAGTTGCGATATATAAAAAAAAAAGTTAGTTTAACGCTGCCATATTTATTTATAAACGAAACGAGCAACTAAATAACTGAACTAAACAACTAATTTAAACTTTATAATACATAGACAGATACATGGTGTAGTGCCCATGTATCGCTGGTTTAACTAAAAATATATTTTAAAAAAAATTGAAAAAACCAACGAACGAAACAACCCGCAACTAAACAACACTGTATTTATATATGATTGCGTATAGAAAAAACTTCCAACGTTATGAAATCTTTATGTTTAAATCTCTTGCACAGAAACAATAACACCAACAATCGCTCTAATGGTTTCTGGTTATTTAGTATGATGGCTTAAACATATACGTGTATATACGTATTTATGATGCCATTGTTTCGTTATTTGTGCTTTAAAATAAATTTTTTTTTTGTATCTTAAACGTTAGCACGAATTTTCGATGTAATAGCTTGACTTTGGTTTCTGTAGTTGCGTTGTTGTTGTCGCAAGTTAAATTTCGGAAAACAAAATAAAAAGAGGAGAAACAAAAACAAAAATAAAAAGATATATCCTCAACCCATTGTTATTTTCGTTTTGTTGTTGTTAAGATATGATATTCTTTTGGCATATTTTTCTTAGAAATATTTTCATTTTCCTATTTTCTTATATGCAAAGCAACTGTAAGCATTTGATTAAATGGCGCTTTCTTTGGATGCCTTTGTGGATTTGATTTCATTTTTTCTTATAAAATGATGTTATTGTTGAGTCAACATAAGTCATCACCTTCATCACCGATATCATCATTGCTATCTTCATGACGAATGAAAAACGTGCATTGCTTTTTTGTGAGGCTTGATATTTTTCTTTCTAATTTTGTGTTTTTTTTTTCATTATTAACCGCAAACAAATTGCATTTCTACCACCGTCACCACCACTTGATCACGTTTTATGTTTACGTTGGTAAAGAGTCAAGTGAAGGTTTTATTTCACTAATAAACAGAAATTTCGTTTTTTACTCATTTCGTTGAGCTTTCATCAACTCTTACGAAAAGTCTTGAACTAATGATATCAAATTAACCGTTAACACTTTTACCAAAACTATTTGAAAAATCAAAAAAGATTTAGCTATTTCGCTATTGTTGTGAAAATCTTTATAGAGTTTATTTTTTCAGTTTTAAAACTTAAGCAGTGGGCATGCTTTGACCAAAAATATATTCCTTTATATTCTAAGAATTTTTATATATAAGATGCACAATTTTGTATCCCTCGTTTTTTCTTTGACATTCGTGGCTTTATTGAAGGTATTGTCTACTGCTATATAACTACCGCTTTCTCCCACTTTTAAATAAGATATGAAATCCACAAGGGAAAAATAATAGGCGCTTAGCGGCTAAGCAAGAAAAGACATACTTTTCGGACATCGCGCGCGTTTTAAGAATGGAAGCTTTGCTCGACCAGATTGTAAGTAATTGGTTGCAACCAGTGTTCATTAGAAGAAGCAAGAATGGAAGTTTTGCTCGACCAGATTTCAAGTAATTGGTTGCAACCAGTGTTCATTAGAAGAAGTAATGCCTGCTTATAAGAACTGGGAGGAGAAAACATTTCAGATTAGTACAGGTAAAGTTTTTTTAGGCGAATTTTGTTTAAATAGAGTAGACTTTCGTCGTAATGAAAATAAGATTTTGTGACTAGTAATTTATTCGACAAAACATTTTCCCAAAAATTTTGTATAAATAGAGAATGAAAAATTATATTTAAGGCTGATCACCTCTTGAAATAAATTCACTATTTCGCTTAGAATAACTTGCAACTCCTGTGACTCTAGCAAGTAGTTTTTGACGTTTCTATTTATTGGATGTTACGTAAATATTTTAGTAAAAATATATTTTCGGACAAACTAAAAATTAATATGCAAACTATACTTTCTAATCTTATCTTGCATTCTATTCAATTTTTACATAAAGCAATATTCGCTTGATGTCCACTATCAGATTCATAATGATTCGAAATATTTTAATAAATATATATAACTCCGAGGATCACTTTAGCGTTCGGTTTTTTAGCTGGTTTAAAGAAATACTCGTATCAGAATTTGGGTAAACTTATATATAGTTTTGTCTTCTCTAATCGAGAGCTTGTGACGTATCATCCATTCGAATTGTACATGATTCCCGTAGATGTTTGCTTACACTGCTTCAAACCAGTATCTACAGGAAAGTAGTAGTTTTTGTAGTTAAGAATCACACCCGTTTCCAGACTTGATCTATGGTCAGTAAGTATAGGAGCGTATGCGCAAGCTTTTAGATTTCAAAATTGTCTTCCGCCGAATAGTGACATGCATCGTTGCTTAACAATACAAATAGAAATAATAGCTTCCATTCTCATTAAATTGCTTATGATGCTTTTTGAAAATGATTCTACATGTTTATATTGGCGACTAATACCTTGTTATGCCATTTTTTCATTCGCGTTATATTGGATAAATAACAATAAAAACAAGAAAGTGGCCGATATTAAAAGTTTAGTCAGAGTTTAGTCAAATGTTCTTTTTTTTTTTTTTGTGGTTTTAATAAAAGTCTATGTCAATGATCGTTAAATCATAAACGTTAATTAGCTAAATAATATTTATTAAGTGAACAAAATTTTTGTAGTAATTAAACATGAAAGCAATTAATTTAAAGATAAAAAACACAAATATATTTGCTTCTAAAACATGAAATCCAAGCATTATTTTGCTTTTTGTTTTTGTTTTTGTTTTGCTTCATTTTGCCTTCGACCAGATGTTTTTCGATTGTTGGCTTTCTTGAAATTTAATTCGAATGGAGAGCGTTAACAAAAACATATAATAAACTGAAAGACAGCGGCAGGAATGAACTTCAAAATAAAACATTGCCTTTTTTTCGAACAACATCTGGAAATATTTATGAGAATGCCTCAGGACTGTTGTTTTCATAAAAAAAAAAAAAAAAAAAAAAATGCAAATATCAGCAAAATGATTGACGGACAAGTCACCACCCACACATCAGCCAGTAATAAAAATATATTTTTATAAATGTTTAAATGCAGAAGCATGACTGTTTGAGAATGTTTTGGTTTCAATAAACCGTGAAAAACAAGGGATGTGATTTCGCTGCGCCAAAACAAAAATGAAATAAAAAAATATCCAAATTTAATGTATTTCATGGTCAAATGTGTACAAGTATTTGAATACATACAACAAGCAAATTGCATTCGATTTTCATGCATTCGATTTTCATGTTTATTTTACACATATTTTTGCTCAAAGTTCATAGCTTATATATGAGGAACGTAAGTATACTTAGTTTATGAGTTCCTTTGTAATCCTGACTAATCATTATTGATTTATCTATATGTCGTAAAATTAATTAGTTTACATCCTAGAAAATATGCTTGATTTCATAATGCCTAAAAAGCATGTGTCCTGCAATGGCAAACGAGCTGAGACTATGATAAGAATAGCGTTAGTATTGCAACAAAATGTCGATTTTTTCATAGAGATTATGCAATAATGCGTGTTTTTAAAATGTTGTTTTGATTTTTTGAAAAAGCATATAAGGACATATGAAACATTTAACTTTTCTTATTTTCCCCTTCCCAGACAGAAACCACTTTTATTCTCACAAGAAAATATATTTATTATGTCACTTTTTATATATTTTTTTAAGTTACTCAATGCGATAAGTTTCTCCCGATCTGATTTTACGCGATATAGTTAGCAAAAATCAATTTTAAAAACAAAGAGCAAACAAATATTGAAATTAAACAAAACTTTTGAATAATTTATGCCTCTCAAGTTATAATAATAGGAAAACTAAATTTCCCACATTTTCTTTGAAGGAAAGTCTTTTACTTTCCTTTGATATCAAGTCCAGGCATTGACATTATTATTAAAACAAAATGCGGATAAATTTCCTGAATTTTAAACAAAATTTTCTAGAATTCTAGTATCACTAGCTACGCTAATGCTATAGTGTAAGAACCGCCATGGCATATAGGGACTGAAAGTCTTAGTGTAGAGATATTTGAGAGTTTTATTAATTATTGAAACTTGCATCACACACTACTTTAACATACACTTCAGAAAGCTCTTATCATATCGCCAGTTTTTCTCGTTTTTATTCTATGTGTTCTTATCTGCTATTATTTTGTCAGCTTTAGCCGCATTTTTTTTAACAGGCGATAAAAATACGTTCGCAGAAAGAACAAAAGTCATTATTAAATAAAAGATGACGAAATCCAATTAAGTTCTATATACTTTGGCAATAAAAACATTCGTCTCGTTAAATTTTGCTTTATTTTTATTAGCATTAAAAGTTTTAAGAAATAACGCATTAAATAAAGCTAATGTTAATGCATTATTTGTTGGTGAATAGATCGTCTGTTTGAACACATAAAAATTGCACTTTTTTTGTTTTGACAAACGAAGAAACACTGAATCATTTCTTTGTTTCATTACTCAACAAGTACGATAGACAGAAGGTATTCTTCTTCTTCATTATTTTCGTTGTTAATCGTTAGCCAAATCGTATGTTTTACTTTTAATGTGGCTATGGATAGGGCGCTATACAAAACTAACTGATTTCTTTCTTAAGTACCTTTCTAGAGTCAGCACTCATATCAAAAGGCAGTTGCCAACGTAGTTAAGTTTCTTACGAAATTTTCCTTTATGATCGAGGATTATCTCAAAGTGGGGATCCCGAAGCTTTGAATGTCAGTACTGAGAATGGGATCACTGATAAATACTCATTCTCTTCGGCGATCGCATTTAATTACCCACGTATTGGAATTTTGTATCTCTTAGTATTTGCGATTGCTCACAGACAATTACACAGCATTTCTAATCAAAGAAATGAACTACATTTTCATTTTATTTGTAGAATCGATTCCAAGTTATCTATTCGGACTGCCACTTCTGTCTCTGTTTTGTGAAAATGAAAGAAAGTTTTATGGTTTACGGTAACAAAGCAATCAAAGGTATCAAATTCTAGTATTCATGTGTACGAGTACTTCTCACTAGTTTGCGTAACAAACATTGGTTTTACAATTAGAGTAGAGCAGTAGAGAAAAAGAGAATTTATTAAATTATAAATGTGATCAGTTGAACTAAGCAATGTTCTCTAGCTTGTACGAAACTATAAAGTATTCAGTTGCGAAAAAATTTTGTTTTGAAAACGAGTACTTCGCATGTCTCTTTTGCATAAAATTACTCCATATACCTTAATTTATATATTCTGATTGGACGAGGTAGGAGTAAAGTTTTGAGCTAACGGGGGATACCATTGCAAAATTTTTCTAGAAAAGGCAAATTTCATTTATTGACTTCGCTTGAAGGTTCTAAAATCTATGGTAAAAAATTATTACTTGAAAGCGATTTTTTTCTTTCAATTCACTTTCTTCTTCATTAAATAATTTTATTGCCTTTTGTCATATTTGCAAAAATATGCGAAAAAATTAACACCAATTTCGTTGATTAGATTAATTAAGAAATGCTGGATATAAATAATTCCGTGTTTTATTAATTTAATTATATGACAATTTATTACCGTTATATAAAGTACTATTAAGAATTGACTATTTAGCTGAAAAAAGCAGTAATTATTTCCACACACCTTAACCTATAAACAATAAATAAACAAACAACAGACTGATTATGATTAATCAATTTATGGATAGAACTAGTTTTATATATATCATGTGTAGAATTAAGTTGTGTATATTGAGAAATTGCCTGACTTTGTAATATTTATGTGCCGTTAGTTTATCCCAATATTTTGGCTATTGATAGCTTAGACATTAACGTTTGTACGGGATAAGCTGTCCTTTACTGTAAATCAATATGTGAAAAAATGTAAAAAGATGGAAGTCAACAGGCAGCATTAACGGCATTGCACATATCGTTTTAAAGTAAAAAAAAAAAAAATAGCTACTGAATCTATTGAAATGATTATAAGTTTTGATCAAAAGTTAATCCTGTAAAACAATCCTAAGAGAAAAAAAAACGTGCTTTGATTCAGCACAACAATCCGCATCTCTTACGAATATTTATGCTACCGAGTGTTTGGTGGGATTGGAAAAGTATTATCTACTATGAACTTTTAAATGCTGATGAAACTGATACATACGACTGTCGTCAAATCCAATCAAACAGACTAAGTGAAGCACTTGAGGAAAAAAGGACAGGAAAGGCAAACGTGGTGAAAAAGTAATTTTGCTTCACAGAAAAGAAACGAGGCATCATATCGAAACCATCCAGGAAGTCGTCTTCAACTAGGACTGGAACGTTCTCCCCATTGTGAGTTTTTTCTTCAGATCTGGCCCGTTCTGATTACCAGAACACACAAGTTCACAGTAGTTAAAGATGTGTCAAAATGGCTCGATAACTATTTCGCGTCGAAACCACGAAGTGTCTACCGCGGAAATATCCATAAGAGGCAAAAGACTAGAGATAGTGATGGCGTAGAAATGCATTTTTTCTACTTTATTCAAAAAAAAAAAAAAAAAAATACGCAGAATTTATTTTTGTATCTAATAAAAATACTGAAAAAATTTGTATTTCCTTTATGAGGAAATACCAGTGTTTATTACCATCTGGAAGAAGCGCTTACAACATAAACATGACCTTGTCTTAAAAGAGCGGATCTTCTTCTGTTCCATTCGATTAGTTAGTTACTCTGCCGTTTCTATAGGCTATAGTAAAATAGTGATTGTGCAAAGAATTTTATTTCTCAAACGCTTTTAAGTATTCTCTTGATGAAATAAATTAAATACTGTTGTTGTTTTCCAACGTTTCACTTTCGGTTGCATCACAACTTCTTGTTAATCGATTTTTGAGTACATTTCATATTTTAGCCTTAGTCCTTTAGTTTTTTCTTATGCATATTAGGTAAAAGAAACTGCTGCGGATGTACCGCTTGTAATGCGATGCGGTGTCTCACGCGACCCATAATAAATTAAATGTGTAAACCCTTACGAAAATCTCATTTCCTTCTCTATTTCTGTTTCTTAATGCAATTCTTGAACACTGCTCGTCTATTGCTGAACACGAAATAATAAGTAAATATGTATAAATATGTATAAAAACGGTGACGACGATTAATCCTTGATCCGCTCCCAAATCAAGGAAACGAATCATCAATCAAATTAATCGTAAAGAATATTCAATGAAACGAATCTTTAATTAATCTGCCTCAACTAATAATTTTCAAACGTTAACATTTCTTAAAACATCAACATGGTTATACAACAATTAAATCAACTGTTTGACGCAATGCAGGGTTTGAGTTGTCAATAAAATAGTTCAACAATAGCAATAAATGTCATATTAAATTTCGGCGCCTTTAGCAATAAAAATGAGCCTTTCAAAAATTATAAAGGAAGATTGGTGTTACATTTCCAATTAAAAAACGTGTTCGATAGCGCAAAATTTTTTTTACCACTCCACTGACATACTTGCAACACAAAAAAAGGTTAATCAACTGAAATATGCGGAAATTCTATCTTTACTGGCACATCACTTGCACTTTTGCAACCAAAAAAAGCAGCATCCTGATGAAGCAGCAAACATTCCTCGTAGCTATTGAGTCTGAAACGGGTACCACACAAATGAATTTGTAGTACATTTACAAAAACTTTCAATTAATTCCGAATTCAAGTGTAAGTGCAAAAACTCTGTAATTTTATTTACGGGTTCAGTTTTTATAGGGTTTTAGTCATATTGAAGAAGACAAAATTTATTGTAGCGTACATAAGATACATTTTTCCAAATTGTTCGAACTCACTGACCAAGAAAACATCAGCAAGCAAAAGTAAGAAGAATTCAAAAATTAGTTTTCGATTTTAAATGTTAACACGGTCGAATCACATCAAAAAAGTTTGCTTGTATAACAATTTTTTGAACTGAAAAGTTCACTTCGGAGTGAGGATTTGAATCACGTAACGAAACAAGGCAATGTAAATATTTAAAAAATATGGATGCATGATTTTGACTATTAAGGAAAACAAATATCGAAATCTTGAATCACTTCACTGATTTTGCTATTCTGTATGTGCTTTCAGCAAGTAGACTCTGTCTACTACGTCAATTCTCTCCGTTCCAATTCAGCCAAGCAAGTATTCACAAATTTTGAAGTACTTACGTCAGTCAGTTCTTACAATGTCGAAAGCTTCAATAGCAAAGGATCTGTGCCTTTTACTTATGGGATGTCAAAAATAGTACAAAGACGGTATATTTCAAAAACTAGTAACATTAGAAAAATAGTTTTTGAAATAAACATCAATTTGGACTTTTACTGAAAATTATTTTTTTCTTTATTTTACTTTTATTTTCTGTGTAGATAAAACGCGTAAAATTTGTTATATATATATATTTGAAGAATAATTATACTAAAAACCATTATTCGAACAAGCTGATAATAAATTGATTTATCATTATCAGCAGATTTACAATAATTTTGCAACTAAGTTAAGCAGTCAAGCAACTATTTGAAGCGTTGAACTACAATGAAAAGCCTTTTGAAGCCCGTGCAGTCTTTGATATTATTACAGAATTTTATAAATTGTCGTAAGACGTCGTACGCCAATTTCGTACATCAATTCAAAACGCAAAAGCCGACTTATTATCCGGATCGTCAACGGGAAACGAAACGCATGCAAGAACAGCTTGATAGTAAGATGGTAGCTGAAACAAATGAAAAGGAGGATATGCCCAGAGATCATTATTACTATCTTCTTGGCGTGCCAACAGATGCGACCACATCGCAAATTAAGGCCGCATATTACGCATTGGCCAAACGTTATCATCCCGACGCCAGTAAGGGTGCTCAGCCAGCCGTAATATCGAAACGCTTTCAAGATATCTTGAATGCCTATCGTTGCCTTGTCGACGAAGCCAAACGTCAAGAGTATGACAATGCGTCAAAAAACGGTAATGGTAAAACCCCAAAAAACGAGCAAACTAATACGGCTAATATTCCGCCGCAAATTGTTAAATCTCCGCCTCCTTCACTTCATTCATCAACAAAGCAATCAGTTTCGAAACCTATTTCGAACACAATGCGCGATAATATTCTCGCAGCTGCAAACAAAGACGGTAAGGCATTACTTTATAATAACTGCACTTCTCGCTTATTGTATATTGAAAAGCAGTTTCTTATCTGCCGTCGGAAATTCAGATTTTATTATAGTTTTCTCAGCATCGCGAAATGTTTATTATAAAATAAGTAAAATCAAAATTATAAAAAAATCTAAGAAATTTTAAATTCATCCAAAGTAACTTATGGAAGGTGAAATCGAAAAATTCAAATATTTACTTTACTTCTTATTTTTTCAGATCTTCTTAAAATGGCGAACGTTGACCCAAAGTTGGAATTAACATTTCTTGAGGCTGTACATGGATTAAAAAAAGTAGTTGATTTGAAGTTCTTAAAGAAATGCCCGTCGTGTAATGGTAAATCGCAGCGGACATCCGGACGCGCTAATCCGGAATTATGTCGCAATTGCCGTGGGACCGGTCAGGTAACAAAGAAAACGGCCACGTATATGTCATTGATTGCTTGCGAGCTATGTAATGGGAAACGTTACATTAATCGTAATCAGTGTGATATGTGCGATAATCGTGGCTTTGTTCTAGATACAACGAAGATTACTCTACAAATACCAGCTGGTATTAAATCGGGTGATATAGTATCGGCCGAAAACCCGACAAACAAACAGCGTCTTAATTATCGCATTCAAGTAAAAGAAAGCGACTATTACGTTCGTGTAGGCAACAATGTTTTCACCGATTTATACATAACCATTTCGGAAGCAGTATTAGGCGGCACATTTAAAGTTCGTGGAATCTATGAAACCTTGAGCCTGAAAGTGGAAGCTGGTACGGAGTCCCATTCCCAATTTAAATTAGCAGGTAAAGGAATTAGAGGAAGGGATAGTACAGGCGATCATATAGTTACTATAAAGGTGCAGATACCACGTCAATTAACTGTTAAGCAAAGGCAACTAATATTAGCTTTAGCTAAAACAGAAGATTCTACATATCAGCGGAACGGCTAGAATGCCTAATCCTATTACACGGGAAGTGGTTGTAATATAGCATGTTTAGGAAATTTTTAGAAAATTTTTGTGGTATTTTTGTGGTATTTTTTTGTTTTTTCTTTGAGATATATTCAACACAAAATGTATGTATACGTGTGGGTAATATTTATAATATAATACACTGTTTAGCGACTTTAGTTAGATTAATAAAAAAAAATTATATTATTTAAATTGAATTATATGATTTTAATTAATTTTAAAACCAAGAAGAGTGTGAATGTATGTACCGCCTCCCTTACGAGGCGGGTGACCGCTTACTAATCGTAAGCGAAACAATTTGAGTTTTCATCGAAACACTGGAAATCAATCTTTTTAAATCAAAATTGATATTCGGGGTTAAGTCGGGGAAATAAAAAAAATGCTACCATCAAATATAAATTGTCTACTTTTCTTGATGAGAGTAAAACTCCGCTTTGATTACTACTTTCGGCTGCAATTCGCAAATTCTCCTAAATTTTTTTTCTTTTCGCCAAATCGTAAATGATAAAAATATTCATTTTTTTAACAGTTATCCCATTTTCAGAGTTATTTTCAACATTGTTAATAAACTTATGGATAGGACGAAGGGCTCGTACGTTCGCAAAATTAGAAGTTCCCCAAGAAACTGTTAGAGATTTCATGGTTTTCATATAAAATTTTTCTTATGTGGACTGGTGGACTTAAAAACAAAGATCATTATAGCTGACATAACGTGAAACTTACGATACTAAACCGAAGATTTTAATTATAATGGTGATAAGTAACATATAATTTCTTATATGAAGGTCGTAAAAACAACACGATTTCACATCTTGACATTGTAATTATGTGAAAGCAACCGTAGACCAAATAAATTTCCAATGTGTTGAAAAAAAATTAGTTCGCAGCAAAAACAATACTTTTTGTACATTGAGAATATTGTTATTTTTAAAAGCATCAAGAAACGAAACGCTGGCTTTTTGTTAAAATCTAAGAAGAGTTTTTATCTTTTTCCATTTTGATTTCACAAGAACGCGCAAGGGAATAATTTTTAATTAGCGATATAAAATACCATTTACAATAAACTAAGGTGGTAGAAGTAAGTCCTTCTTACGATAAAGGAATTTTCGCAAGGGTATTAATCTATTCAGATATCCCACATAGATACTAACACCTTTAACGACATGGTGAAAATGGGTGAAAGATATTAATTTGCAAGAAAAAACGAAACAAGAAAGAAATATCAAAGAATTTCCTTAAAAATTACTTTGAAGGCTTTGATATGATCTAATAGATGGCGGTATTTACTGATGCAAGAAAGGATTTTACATATTATGATAAGCAAACTCTTTCGACCAAAGAGAGCTGTAAAAAATTATTTAGAAATATCATGAATGTAATCAATATAAAAAAAAAGAAGAAGAAAAACTCACTCATTAGCACTGAACATGCGTACTATATGGCGCTGTAAACAATGAGAGACATTTGTTGTACCGTAGCTTACAACGGTTGGTGACGGCGTAGACAATAGCGAAGTAGCAGATAAGATAGGGGATTGCGGTGGTGTTTGATAGATTTCCATAAGATCGTCATCTTCGAAGAAACCGGACGAATTACTGGAAGAAGTGCGAGGATATTTAAGCATTTTTATGCCACCAAAGGTGGAACAGGAATTATAAACACAACTACACAGAATAGTCGGGCGAATGCTTGTAAAGATAGCAGTGCAGATTAAGTTATTTCTATGAAGGTCATTAAATAGGCGATCGTTGCTGGTTGTTGCGGGTGATGACGTCAATGTATAGATGCAGCCAAGCAATGGCGTTGTGTTTGTGGATCACTAAGGTTACACAATTGTTTGAATTACTGTTGTTGCAGGTGTAGATTTCGAAGCCAAAATTTATTGTTGCAAACACTGTGGCAACAGCGACGATAACAGATGAAAACATATAGTAGTATACAGTTTAGTTTTTTGTTATGTATAACAGTAGCGTAACTATTCGAAAATTTTTTCACAATTTTTTTTTATAAATTTATTTCAATTTTTTATAGAATATTATGCACACTTTTTTTCAATAACTCTTTTGTGTTTCGAAGACTAGTTATATTATGAAAATCTTTTTCGAAAAAAAATAATATGAATTATTTTATTGTTCAAGAGAGCAAGCGATAAACAAAGTGAAAACTTGACTGTTCGTCACTTGTTGAATTAATTAACAAGTACTTAATAGTTCGTGCTTGTTACACACAGTGGGTACTGGTTTGCAAGACAACCCTGAAACACGTGCGTCTTCTTTAAGAAGTTACTAGAGTAGGGGGACAAGTGAGAAATTTCGTTTTTATTTAATTAGATCCGTTAGTTTCTCAGACTATTGGATAAAAACATTTTTCATCTGATCTACATCAAGAGCAATAATTTGAAATAGAGAGATAAATTTAATCGCCCAGACCTAGTTTACAAATGAACTCACAAGCACGAAATACACGAATACTCAGGTTCGAGCTGAAATTAATTTATCCGATAATTCACAAACTATGAAATTATTGACTTCAAATATTACGCAAATATATATTAAGAGGAACCAATTATTCAAAAGACACGACACGCAACAATACATCAAAAGCTTCAAACTTTCATATTTTTTTTATATTATTATATTTCATATATATATTCGGTAGTGGGTATGAAAGATTCGTTCAAGGCGAATACAACAGCTTTCTTTTTTTTTAAATAAATTTCAATAACACACGTTAAGAAAAATAAGCAAATAATTCAACTTTTTAGGAAAATTTTTTACATAATACTCTTTGAAAAACTTTTGTCTTTTTCTTCGTGTTTTTGCTAAAGTGTCACCACCGGAAGTTTTCTAATGCTTTCTTTTCTTTTTTTTTTTTTTCTTTATTATTATTATTATTTACGTTATTTGCCTTTAGTAATGCACGACAAAATAAAACTGTGCTGTTCACAACACTGAACTACACACTGTACAAAATTAACAGAAAACCAACAACACAACTAAACACACTCTATTCTCTTAAGCATTTTATTTCATGTTAATTCGTTTATAAAAGTTCACTGGGTTAAGCACATGCCGCCATACCACCATATATTTACTACTACGGACAAGTTTTCTACCATATTTTTTCTATACATATACATATATTTGTATAGATTTTTATACTTTTTTCTTTGTGTATTTGGGAACACAAGAGAGGAAAAAATTATACACACGTTACACGTATGCATATAAATGCATTTATTAAATACTTATTCGAAACGAGTGTTGGGCTCACTTAAGTACGTTTACAATACTCGCTCGAACTTTTGATATGAAAACGACACGAAAGAGATAAATAAACAAAATCGTAAATATATTTTATTAAACAGTCCGGAGAGTGCACTGTATACGCGTTTTGTTCTCTTGCTTTGCCTGAAGTGTTTAGAATTTCTAATTAATTTTCTTTTTGTGATTGTTGTTGTTGTTTTTATTGTGACGATTCTCACAGATCTACAGATCGTACACAAATTTGCATTTTTAGACTTTATGACTTTCGAATTGATTTACTTTTAATTCTTTTTTCACTTTTGCATATATGATAGGTATTAAGTTTAGTACGATGTTTGAAACGGTAGTTAAAAATCAATCTAATCGATAATAATCCACAAAATACAATATAAGGGCTTAACATAAGAGTTTTGAAACTTGATTTTTCAAAAATCACTTCATATATAATTTAAGAAGACGGTTGAAAATCCACAACCATCGCTTTCAGTTGTACGTGTATCCCCTGACACTTGTGTTATGGCATTCTTTCTTTTACTTCCCTATTCAAAGTAAGTTTAGCTTACTTTTAAGTGAAGCTGTTATTATCTCCTTAGCCTCATGTTGTAAAAAGTACACGGGAAGACTGAGTAATTTTATGTTAAATACGAAATGTATAAGTTGATACGTACACACTGACACTTACACACACACACACACACACACATTAGACTTGACGTTAAAAACGCCTTTAACTCGGCGGTTTGGGGGGCAATCCGCAAGGCTCTTATAAGAACGCAGGTTCCAAGGTATATATTAGATATCATAACGAACTGTTTGTCGAACCGTACGAGAGCGACAACGGCACAGAAACGTATAAAATATCAGCGGGCGTCCCAAAAGGGTCAGTTAGTGGCCCACTCCTGTGCAATATAATGTATAACGGCGTACTGAAGTTGCAGCTGCCACCCAGCAGAACAAGTATCGGTTTCACCGATGAGGTAGCGATCGTGATGGTCGCAAAGCAAATTGCGGACATAGAAGCGAAAACTACCGAGGCAATCATGCGCACCAAAGCGTGGAACTGGCAAAACACAAAACCGAAGTTGTGATTGTAAGTAGCCGAAAAAAGCCAGAGATGTGCCAGATAAGAATCGGGGAACACATAGTCCAGTCAGCCCACCCGCTTAAATATCTGGGAGTCATAATTGGCCAGCACCTCAAGTTCAGGCGTCATATTGATTACGTAGCGAAGAAAACGGCAGGCATATAAAAGGCACAAATGCGGGAGGACTGAAAACAGCGAAGAGGAAAGTCGTAGCCACGATGGTGACCGCGGTTATCATGTACGCGAGCCCAGTATGGACGGATGCACTGACCGTAAAGACTGCGCACCGGAAATTGGCGGCAATATATCGCCTTAGCGCCCTAAGGCAGATATGTGTGTTCCATACAGTGTCGGAAGGTGCACCGCTAGTGTTAGCAGACACTCTGCCTGTTGACATTCTTGCTGACGAGATGAGCCGTATTTATGAACGACGGCGCGCCAACGAGCACTCCCCATGCGTGATTAGAAGCGACGAACGGGTGGCCTCGTTGAAGATGTGGCAGTCGCGGTGGGAAAGGATGTCAAAAGGAAGATGGACTTCTTATCCCAAACGTAAGACGATGGATTAAAAGAAGCCACCGTGAGATAAACTATTATCTCAACCAGTTCTTAGCCGGCCATGGCTGCTTTCGGAAGTGTCCGCACAAATTCGGGCACGACAGCTCGCCTTACTGCTCGATATGCGTTGCAGAAGAAGATACGGAGCATTTTGTGTTCCACTGCAGCAGATTGGAGAACGGGCGGCCCCAAGTGCCACCTAATGAGATAACGAACAAAATGATAAGCAGTGTAGTAGCTTGGAACACAGTAGACGCGTTCGTAAGCAAGATCCTCGTGGAGTTACGTCGACTCGAGAGACAACGAGCGAAGAGAAAAGGCAATGGAGTCCAATAACAGAGCCCACTAAGGTCTCGCTAAAAGAACTGTACTAATTGCAACCAACCTCCGCGATGTAATACCTAACCGTGGTTCCGCGGGGGTGCGTGGTAGACGAAGTGTGTTTGGGGGCTAGGTTTAATACGTAGGCGCCATGGATGGCAAATCGTGCATGCTACTGGCACGGACTAGAAGTATCTATGAAGATTCCCCCCCTCCAGATCGCATAGCAAAAAAAACAGCGCATTCATATAATACATAGAAGAACATTTTAATCGTCCCTTGGCAGAAAGTGCAGAAGTACCTATCTGAGGTAATTATATTTTTCAGAGAATGCCTAAGAGAATTATATCACAACAAATAGAAGCTAGCAACGATACGTAACTCATTCCTCTGTAGATATGTGTTATACTGGAATATCTTATAAAGCGTTTTGCTTGACCTGAATTATGCTTACAAGAGCTAACCGATTGTTTCTTTGCTTAGCGTCTTTATTGTAGACGATAACGATTCTATAGGTATTGAGGAAAACATGACAGGGGAGAATTTACGGTATTTGCCGAATAGTCGGATGGTTATTTATGTCAACCAATTCGGATTCTCTGAACGTTTTGAAATAAGCTTATGCAAACGTAGTGCTACAATCTTTTTTCACGAATGTCACAAAAGATTTCCAGCGAGAATTTTCGGTAAGATCAATAAACAAAATAATGAGTTTCAATTTACATTCTCACTGTAATCATGGTACATACATATAATAAATCGGAAACTCAAAGCTTTCAAAACAAACCTAGTGTTAATCCAATAATCGCCCCCAAATTTCATCGGGCATGGTCGCAGAAGTCACAAAGAAATCGTCATTAATATAAGTCCATAAGTCACTAATTACATTTTTAATTGAGGTTATAACACAAATTCTCTACTGAAAAAAAAAAAAAGAAAAAAATGAGAACAGTAGCACAATACTATAAATCTACTTTCAATACCCATGCGCGATGTTATTAATATATATAGTACGAATATGTGGCAAAGTCTTCTTAAATCACCTGAAAGTGAATGCTCTTATACTACAAGATCCGAGAAAAACACATTCATTCGTTTCTCAATTGCTTTCTGGTTCTGTTGTTAAAAACAATTCGCTATACATAATTTTTGTGTGCATTAAACGATAAATATTTCTCTAAGTTAATTAAATTAAATTAAATTAATCATTTCGCTTACTGTTTTTCAGAAAAAAAATTTGAAATGGTATAAATGTACATATTCTTGATTCGTTAAAGATTGATTTTGCCATGCTTATTCATTTCTTTGTGTGTCCGTCTTTCGTTCCTAAGCTTTCCTTTTTATCCTGTTTTAAAAATCAAATGAAGTTCATTTAAAGTAAGAAAATAATGCAATAGTTATTTAAACGCTACTATCTTTGGATCTTAAAAGCTGCAAATATCTTATTCGCATATTTCTAACCTTTACACTACCGAAAAATAAAAGCGTGCTAGGTTTACGTTCACAACATCTTAAATCACTCCACACACAGAGGCTCCTTCTAAAATATATACAGGCAAACCGATGTAAAGTTGTCTGTATCTCCCAGTGATCAATTTTTGATCTGACTGTTTTTTATGGTTAAAGAATTGAGAAAACCTTGATATGTGGTAGTTTTCCGAATTTAAATACGATTGATCCATATTCCCCGCCAATCCCCATAGTATATAGTGGTTTGAAACGCTGCGCAAGCATTTATGAATCTATCTCAAAGTTCAGTACAAGAATAACTCTAATTGTGCAAGCGGCAGATTCATTACTTTACTTTAACGTGGTTGTGGTGGGTACCAGAGATTCGTATCACAGCGAATACAAAATTATTATCTGTTTTTATTTCCTTAACAAGGCAATAATTAAATTTATAAGCACTCACTCAGTGAAGTACATGTTATAAATATTTTACGTCGTACAAGATAAAAATTTCAAAAAATTTATGACATTCTCTTGTGTCGCCAAATTTAAGTGGAATAATAAGAATAGAAAAGTTAACCTTGTCAGCCAGTCTTACGATTCGAAAAGAGTCAAGTATATTTTCTATTTTAAGAAGCGCCGAGTAATACTATTTTTATATATAAAATTTAGATGACTTGAATAAATTAAATGCAAATCAAACTCTAACATAGTTAAAAGTAAATATAACATTTTTTTCTTATATGTAAACGCTATATCGAAATTATGTTTTCACCTTTTTTCAATCTTATAGGTGGTGCAAGCAAAAAGGGTAAGAATAAGACTCCAATATCCGGTAAAAATTTTCCTAAGGAAGGAAACAGTTGAAAGGAAGAAAAAGTCGTTATAAAATTAATACATAAACGAAGCACACTGTAGTTTTGCAGTTTCATACCTCTTTTTGAAAACAGCAAAAAAGAACACCTCTGTCAAGGTTCAATTTTCTATTAGATATTGTGTAGCCTTAAAACTACTAGAAAAAACATTCACCACTAAGATAATTCACAGTTTTGAGGTTTTCATTGAAATAAACACTCTCGTAAGTTGTAAGAAACAAAAAATTTGAGTCGATCTATCTGATATGCTAACGATGTCCGCACTTAGCCCTTTCTTTAGTTAGGCGCCAAAGGAAATAAATTTGCTTCGAAGCTGCCTATGGAAAATATTGAACCTGCAAGCTGCTGCTCTTTCCCGTCCTTACTATATAAGGAGTTGATTCTATTTGTTTTGGTGGTTTTATAACAACTTTTTCAAAATAAGTCTCTATATTGGAAACGGTCGCAAAGACATCCACATTCATTTTCAGTAGGATCGTCTCTGGACCAAAATACGTTAGTGTCCGTGAAAATATTTCAATAATTTCGATCTGTGCGTTGAATGCACATAATATGGTCGTCAGACAGACGGACACAAAAAAAGACAATTAAATGGGTTCAGAAAATGATCCGAAATTGATATGTATAAGGTGGGTCTATCTTATGTCCCTCGGAGTATAAATAGAACAAAATTTCAGGCATCTGCTACCACTTTACTTTGAACGTTATTATATTATATTGGTAGTATAAATTGAATATATATTATATTAATATCACGAGGTTTTCTTAGAGTTCGCTTTTTAACTATTAAATGCTATCAGGTTTGTAAAGAAGTCATTGTCGATTTTTCTAAGAAATCGCCTTAGAAGTACGTCTAAAATTGTAAATTCTGTTTATGAAGATGTTATCTTCAAGCTTGACCTGGTATCGAACACTTTTTTGGATCGCCTCGATAGATCAGATATTCTTTCGGTGCGGAATCGATACTTTATCGGAGAGATAAGCAAAACGTGTGGCGGACGGATGACAATTTGGGTAAAATATTTTTTATCATTCTCTCAAAAGCACCATCGAAGAGTGCATATTTATTTTATGAAATTGTTTGCAACGCCCAGAAGGAAGCTGCAGAAACCTCACAAAATCTATATATATTCTTGATCAACACCAAATTGTGAATCGATCCGAGTATGTCCGCGTGTCAGTCTGTTTGTATAATGCCTGCGGTAAATAATGTCTTATCCGCAAAAATGAAGTTATCGATTTCAAATCTAGTAAAAATATTGGAAGTTTTTGCAAGCAGATTGGTGTTGAATATAATGCACTATAAATAAAAACTTGTTTTTCTTGGTTTTTTTTTTTACTGCAATAAAAATATCAGTCTGTATGGGTCCAACCAGTATTGTTGAATATCGAATTAACTCCTATTCAGTTTATTTTCTTTTAAGATGAAGGCGAAGAGCATAAAAGCTTCGGCTATAAGCGAATATAAATTTCTTACAAATAAAAAATTTGGTGACGATTTCGTTTTTACCCAATTGTTCCAGAATATCGGCTAATTGAGAAATGTTGAGAGTATATTGTAGTGTGATTCCTTTTTATCACATATGACTACATATGTCCATTATTTATCAAAATTGATCAAATGGCCTATCGAGGAAATGTTTTTTTTATTCTTATTAAATCCGAAGATAGTAATATTGAAAAAAAAAAAGGAATCGAATGATAACAAAACTTTTAGGAAAATCCTCGAATAGCGAGTAAAGAAATCAAGACATAATTTCAGCAGAGAATTTCTTTCTGCAATGGATGCATAATACTCGAAAAATTACTTCAAAAATAGAAGAATTTTTGGAAATAAAAAAAAAAATTAAATTTTGGAAAAAAAATAAAATGCACTTATAAAGGGAATATATTTACTGATGTATTATAACAAACTATAAAAATGTGGTTTCGCTTCGCGAGTTTACAAAATCTTTTCTGATTTGTATATTTGTTACAATAAAATATCACTAGTTGAGAAAACCTCAAAAAGCCGTAATGTATCATAAAAACTTTGATCTTTAACGTACAAATTAAAGCATCCATTAAAATTTTCCGTAAACATGACTATAATTCGACAAATTGCTACTAACTAATGCATGAGCATTTCTACAAACAGCAAATGAAAAACGAAAGTTATAGGGTCACGTAGCAGGCGGTAACAAAAATTTGCTTTGTTATTACTTTTCTTCAGAGTTAGATACAAATTTTTCCTATTCAAATAAACAGATGTTTATCAAGTTCAAACAAATGTTAATTAAAATAACTCATTTAAAAATAAATTCTATACAAAATATAGAAAAATAATTACATTTGTTTGAAATTTTTGCACAATTTACAGCATATTTACAAAAACTAAAACTTAATTTCTTGAATGGTTGCAAAGATTTATTAAAAATGTATTTTTAGTCTATGAGCCAATTTTAAAAATACATTTTAAAAGAAATTTCTTTTTTCTGGCAAAGTGAAACGTAAAAAGAAACAACACAACAGGATTATGGTGTTTTTAAATTTATGCTGTATAGCGCGTCCAAGCCAACACTCCTAACAATCAAAATATATTATGACAATAAATTGCACATAAAAATTTTTCGAAAAAAAGAAAAACCATTTAATGTTAAAATCAAAATTACATATAAATAATATGCAAGTAATTACTTATACGTACAGGTGGTCGTGTTGGGCACATGCATTTCTTTATGCAAATGAATATTCAACCGTGTGTAAGTGCTAATGTTGGTAGTGTTGGCGCGGCGAGGATTGTAAGATTATATCTATTTATTTAGCTTTTCAATAACAGGGGAGAAGAAGGCAGAGGTTAAGTTAAAAGATAATTGCTTTTGCTTCTGTTGCATACCACATGTAGTGCTTATAGAAATCAATAGATTGCTTAAATTTTCGCATGGCATGCATGCTAGCTAGCTATTTAATCTATGTTTATGCGCATTTGCATATTCGCTCAGCGTGGATATTATGTTGTCATTCATTAACATGCGCATTGTGTTTTGTGTTGTGGCTGACAACTTATGCGATTTTTTCACAGTTAATTGAAGAGAACAATGAACATGTTACTGTGTTTTTACTTTTAATTGACTTGAACACTTAAAAACTGTTGCTTTTTGAAATGTAAATAATGAAAGAAATTTACATAAAAAAAAAAAAAAGAAAACTAAACAAGTTATTCGGTTTAGGACGAATATTTCGAACTTTTGCTTGCTGTTTAAGATCAGTTGCAATCAACCTATTGGGCTATTATCGTACAACGCGAAAGATATGCTAAACAGAAAGTCAGTTTCTGTTTTCTAGAAAATATTAAAAAATATTTAAAATTTATTATTATATCTGATAATCATAATTACTACGAACCTAATAGTATACTTGAATTGAAGGAGAGTTTCTATCCATTATTATAAGGGAAAGATTATTATAATAATAAGTCACACTATCTTTGCAACCCAGAATTAAAAACACATATTTGCATTTCTACGCATTCTAAGCATATAATAAACCTAACATTAAACATTAAAGTGAGTAGAGGAACAAATAAGTAAAAAATTACGACAAATATCCCAGAATTAAGGTGTCTTTCTCTCTATGTTTAATCTTTCAGCAACAAACAGACAAGGTCAGATCGACTTAAAATCTCACACTACCTTATATACTCGAAGAAATGCATACATTGTTGAAAAGACTAAGCTTACAATTTTTCAAAATAAAGGGCTACATGGGGATAGTCATAGAGATTGTACGATCCAAACCAAAGAGAGTTAATTTTAGGACGAAATATTTCAGAACTCTCATCACATGAGTAACGCAATAAGATGAATATCAAACAGACGGTCGGGCTGACGATATCATATCGATCGGTTTAATTAAAGGTGCGTCTATTTTAGACCCTTCTCTGCACTTTGCAACACAAAGCGGTGTAGTGTATAAAAAGTGAAGTCAGAATTTCGCCATATATCATACATATATTACCCGACAATAGTATTTTATTTTTTTTTTTTGTTCAAATCCTGGTTTACGTGCATTGTTTTAACCACATTGCTTTTCTACCTAAAATATGTGTTAAAAATAATTAGCAGTCACCGAAAAGGACAGATAGTAAATTATATTTACAATCTTGTCCTCACACACCATTCGCGTAAGGTTTTGTGAAAGTAAGGAAAAATTAATATATCTTTTACAAGAGGAAGAGTGCGGAAACATCTTTATCTAACAATAATATTCGTTATTATCTTTTTCACAACTTAATAATGTTTTAGTTTATATAAGATTGTTTTATTCTTTTTAGACTAGTGTGTCTGTATATAAGTTTTTTTCTAACTCACTCTAGAGAAACGATTGATTATATAAACAATTACCTGAAATGAAAAAACGGAAACGCTTTAATTAGTAGAAAATCAAAAAAGTCCTATTATTTTATTGAAATACTAAAATAACAAAACAAATATAAATTTAACAACAGTGCAAAAAGTGGAAATTATCGTATTATTAAATGGCTTTTGGCATATAATAAAATGTAAATTTTGCGTAAATCAATGATTAGCAAACGTAATTAATTAACGTAATCACACTAAGAGAGATGTAGATAAGAAATTGCTCAATGAAAAGCTAAATTTGGCATTAAATCAAAAAATTATTTGGCAAGGAAGGAGGCAATTACAAAGTAGATGTAGATGATGAAGAATGATCAGCGGGTCATAAAAAAGTGCTTCAATTTTATATGAAGAAATTGAGTATTAGCTAAATAGCATAAATTAAGTGAAATAATTACCGGTCAGTAGTATGGATGGATATTAATAAAACCTTAAGTGCTGTATAAATTTTAGGAGGGCGGGAGGGGTGGGGTGGGGGTTGGAATGAATAAGAGATGACAGTAGATACAACACGAAACAAATAATGATTCTCGCTGCTGTGCTGACCTTGCACTATATTTATTTATTGTATTTTCAATGTTTTCCGTTTCCACAACAACTGCAATAGTGAAAGCGCATTAAATTATTTGCAGGTGTACAAGTGATGATAGATTAAAATAAACAAGAAAAAAAAAAGAATATTCATAAATTTATTTAGTAGACGATGTCAGCTGATCTAAAACTAAATTCGCCTAAGAATGCTGACTCAACAGGAATATAAATGTCAAGAAATCCCGTCATTTATTTAATTCTTTTTTATTTCAAAAAAAATTAAATCTGACATTACAACACTCAATAACTAATTACAACAAAATTCATTTTAAAAAAGATCGTAAAATATGTTTACACTATGCGCTACTTGGAAATTTATGTACATTTTTGTTCGTTCTGCCTTGACATAAATTATTTTGAACTACATTTTCGCCATAAATTCATTTTCTTTTTTTAAAATAAATTTCCTTTGTAAAGAAAAAATAAAATGAAAACGTATGACAATCTTACTTTTGGATCAGTGTACGATTTTGAATTGTTTGATGAAAGCTTTGTATGTATGTATTGAATGTATTGATATGCTTTGTCGCCTTTGTTAATAAAAATGTCATTAAAGCAATTCTGCGCATAACATTGTATTATTTCCTATCTTTCTTGGGAACATATAATTTATTTTCTAATGCCATCATCTTTTAGACTTTAAGAAAATTCATTTTGCATTCTACAGCAATAGTGTTATTAAAAAAAATTATGGTTATACCATAACCAATTTTCACAAATACATATGAAAATATACAGTCTGCCCTTTACTTATTTTATTAAGTTATTATGCATTTGAGAATTTTTGATATTATTTAAAACGAAGCAAATAATAAAAAAAAATAGTCGCGCCCCCGGGTGGGCTCGAACCACCAACCTTTCGGTTAACAGCCGAACGCGCTAGCCGATTGCGCCACGGAGGCACACGCCTAGCTGCTGTCACTAATTTATTATAAACTGTCTTGCAAACGTAATGTGAAAGATAAATTCTTTCCATACACAAATACAAACTTAGAAAAACAAAATAATCAAAGATTTAGATTAAAAAAAAAAATATATATGCGCAAGATAAAATTATGTTCTAATAAGGGTAAGATTTTGAATTTATTTATTTATTTTCGGGATGTACAGAAAATTCACCGATCAAGGAAGTTCTATCTACTATGTTGCTATGTCCAACAAATTCGGAGAATGCCTTATTACTGCTTGATTGCTCTGTAGATAGAAAAAACTCTCATCAGAGTGAAATTATTCGGACTGTATCTCTGCTGTGAGGGAACACACCAGAGTGTAGGCATAAATTTTATACTAGGGATGCATGATAATCGGAACCTGTATTCGCAATATTATTCCGAATACATATACATATTTGAGATAGATTTGAAAGAGTATTTCTGTACGAACGCGATGAATTTGCCGTACGTGCATTTAGGAATGTATTATTGTGGTTATTACGTTTGTTAATTCCTTTAGAGCACATGTTTTTATTTATCAAAATGCTCGTTCTTAGTAATATCGACTATGGGCTGATAATTTAATAAAATATATCATTTTTGATTCGTACTGAATTTTGTTTTAACAAAAGCAATATTTAATATCTTTTTTTTTAAATTTAGCTTCGAATATGAAAACTTTGAAAAACCTCAAAAACTACAATGGAATTCATCATTTTATAAGTTGAGAGAATTGACCTAATCCAAAACACCGGACTCATATAGGCTACCGTTGTATAGTTGTAGACCAAAATTTACACAATTTCTTACGTAAAGGTAGTGAAAACGCTATTCTTCACTTTAAATCATAAAAGCATTCGCATACTGATTAATTCAAACTTTAAATGTAATATGTTCACTTAAAAAATATTCAAATTTAGTTGAAAAGAAATCGAAGATATCTCCTTGAGGATTTGTAGGAATGTATATTGTAGCTAATAATATAACATATGTTGAAAAACGCATTTTGACTCAATATATAGTTCAGTTGGTAACGCTACCTTTTAACAAAAAATACGCCGTTTTTAACATTAACAGTACAAATTGAGGAATTGAGGAATTGTTTAACCAACAGTAGCTAAATATTTGTATGGAAGAATTGAAACAAAAAATAGGTTTTTGTATTAAGAACACACACATTACTATCCCATAACTACTAACACATATGTAGGCATAAATATTTTTCTACAGAACAGACCTAATAGCGATGATAACAGTACGACAACAGGTGATACGTACTGAAGAAGTAACAGGAATACAGAAATTTTGAAAATAAAATATTTTGTTTCTATATAATGATAACAAGAAACAAAATTGATAACATATAAAATACAAATAAGTAGAAAGTGGAGGCATAAACCGCTGGCATTGCATGATTGTAATAACAAGTAAAGTGTATTGTGTACTTGAGGAGTGTTTCAATACATTTTTATATATATATATATAAAAAAAAAACAAAACAAAAATAAATTAAATAAATAAAAACAATGATAACGTAAATGCATATAAAGAAAGCTAAACTAGTCAAAGATTACAAAATATGTCGATTGCAACAGTAATAGTAAAAACTCCTTTATAATTGCAAAACGATACTCACCCTATAAATTCTTTGATAAAACAATATACTTTAAATAAACCGCGATCAGTATTGAGTAAAACATCGGGTTTCAAAACGGGCAAATAACAATTGCATTGTTGATGCGGCAAATGCTGATGATGTAAGGGATGTTGTTGATGTTGAGAATGATGTGCCGCCGCCAAGGGCGTAGAAGACGACGCCGGTTGCTGTTGTTGCTGCTGATCTAGACCCGTTGGAGACGGGTTAGCAGCCGCCATTTGTACTTGATCATTGTCTCCACCGATTGCTGTTCGTATGCCGCCGATATTTTGACCATTTACGGCGTTTGCAGTATTGACGATATCATTGGCGGTGCTTGTTACTGTCGTTGATGTATTGAAAGGGGCATGTATTGCAGTTTCAGTACAACCACCATACATTGTCACATTTAATCAACAACATGTTAAACTTCAATTTCAATAGACGTCCAGCAAAATCGCCTTTTTAGTTGGTGGTTAATTTTCTTTTCTTTTTTAAATTTACTTTCTTAGTTTCTTAATTTTAAAGTTCGTATTTTCTGTTTTCTGTTTTCGGTTTTTATTCAATTATTTCTAGAGGAGTTTCGATTTAAGAGAAAAATTCATTATATTGAAATATATAGAAACAGAAAAACTTTTCAAGCTTATTTTATAATTAACTTAAAATTATTAATAATAAAAAGCAAAACAGAAATGAAATATTAGTGAATTTTGGTAGTAATTTTGTGTGAGTTAATGAATGGGAGTGTCTTGTACAATCTTTTTTGCGTTATAAATTGAATATGAACGAAACTGTATCCGACTTGAATGAAATTTTTGAATGCTTGTGCTAATTTCCAAAAATCTAATTCTATAGTATTCCAAAAAACGTGTCCAATGAACTCCGTTGGGAATCTATAGTCTATTTATTTGTAACTTCTCCAATACACTAACATAACAGGTGGGCTGAAAAGTTCGTAGGTTGACACATAGATGTCGCTATTAGTATTAAATCCACATGATTTTTAGTTAGTCCTAATTTTCAAAAGACACGTGTATAAATTTGCCAGCTGTTGGACTATTAGTATGTGAGTTATATCATTTTTAGTGAAGCAACTTTAGTTAGTTTGAAAAAATGGATAAAAAGGAATTTCGTGTGTTAATAAAAAAATACGAAAAATACGAAAAAAAATACTATTGAAGCCAAGGCTTGGCTTGATAAACATTATTCGGACTTTGCACCAGGAAAATCAGCCGTTGAGAAGTGGTTTGCTAAACTTAAACGGGGCAAAATGAGCAAAATGAGGAGGATGCACGCAGTGGACGCCCCAAAGAGGCTGTTATCGACGAAAACATCAAAAAAGTCCACAAAGAAATTTCGGATAACCGTAAAGTGATGTTGATTGAGATAGCTGGGACCCTAAAGATATCAAAGGAACGTGCTGGACATATCGTGAATGAATATTTGGATATGTGAAAGCTTTGTTTAAAGTGGCTACCGCAGCTAGCTGACAATCCACCAAAAACAACAACGAATTGATGATTCTAAGCAGTGTTTGGAGCTGTTCAATCGTAATAAACCCGAATTTTCGCGTCGATATGCAACAATTGATGAAACATGGCTCCATCATTTCGCACCGGAGTCCAATCGACAGTCAGCCGAGTGGACTCCATGTGATGAAGGTTAGGGCTAAGTGAAAATCATATGGAATTAATATTGTGTCAGCTTACGAACTTATGAGCCCACCTGATATGTCTTTAAAGAGAGTTCATGATTATTTTCAAAGCATTTTCTAAACAAAAATACGCTAGTGTAGATTCATTGGGACGACAGCTAAGTAGGTATGAGGTTAAGAGCGATTTGAGCGTAAATTTTTTCCTTGCTTAAATATACGCTTAATAATTCAAAATGTCAAACAAAACTCCAGCTGCTGCTATGACGTTACTCATTAGGTAGTTAGATAGGCTTTCAAATTTCATTTCTAGTACTATAATGCCTTAACTATATTTGCCCTTATTTTCATGTGAATACTTTAAGGGAAAGAGCCCTTGAAATTTCCTGCTACCACTTTGTCTATCTACTGCTATTTTACTACTATTGCAATCTTTTTAAAGCTGTTTCTTTGAAAACTTTATTTTTGAAGACGATTGACAAGATTTCTCATAAATAAACGTAAAGATCTTGTTGAAATGTTGTTCACTTCTTCTAAATAAGATTGATGAGTGCTCGAACAAACGATTTTTTCTTTGATTACGGCTTACTTTAGAAGTCTGAAGCAAATTTGATCGAAAATTGGCTTTGTTTCCGTATAACTCTGACGAAAATACAAATTTTAACAAAGAAAATTTAAATTTTACGATTTCTGATATAGCTGTTAATAAAACCTAAGTTCTTCGGAAACCAAATTTTTAAATCTTTCCTTCTTTTTCAAAAAGCAGACGGAGGATGTGATTGAATCGACCTTTTTTTGTCGCATCGCAAATAGAAAAACTAAACTCACAGACTCCTCTACAAAAAAATCAAATATAAATATGGTGTACTGCACCCAAACAAAGAGTTTCTATGCCAAAAAGAATTGTTGATATGTGGTAGCACAAATTAATTCTCCAAGTGAGTTAAGAAGTAAAATAACTTTCAGAGTAAGCAGTTGTTGTTTCATCATGAAGATTCAACCTAGAAGACGACATGCATTCTGGCAGATAGATTTTTAAATTTATATATACATACATATGTGTACATAGGAACGTACATATGATATATGTAAATATCATGTTGAGAGTTATATGACACCGATGCAAGTATACTAAAAGAATACGTAGCAGATACTAGAAGTAAAGCATACTCTGCTCTACTGTATTGAGAAAGAATTTAATTTAACGAAGCGAGAAAAATGAAGAAACTGGAAAAACTATTCGTACAACATACTTACACATCCATACATTCATACATACGTACATCCAAGTTGTTGGCTGCCAACAAAATAATAACAATTCAAGACAAAACCACACTAAAGTGTGTACGAGCACATACATCTATGTATGGCGTTGCAGTAAATTTCCAGGTCAAGGTTATCTACGGAGATGAGAGTTCTGTTTATTTTTGTGTGCGTGCGTGGGTATTTTTATATTTGCAGTTGAGATGTTATTGTTGTGTATTTTCCAGCAAATCGACGAATTCTTTTTTTTCGAGTTTTTCATCAGGAAGTTAACTTGAAGCGTGCAAACGTGCATGCATGCCTAAGTGGTTATGTGTTTAAACATATGCATAAATGTGCACACACGTGTTCTAAAAAGTTCTGCAAACTAACTTAAAAACTTATTACATATAGTTTCAATTTAAAATTCTGCATACACATATCTTTGTGTTTTTCTATTGTTTCAAAAATTAATACAATATTTAGCAGGAAATGTATAAAATTTTTATATTCATTTGATGATTGCAGAGTGGCCCACATGGATATCCGATAGTAATATTTTCAGAAAATAATTTAAAGAAAGCACATGAAAGAATATAATACTAAAGCAGAGGCAATTCAAGAAGCTAAATTTATTGCCATGGAACACTGCGAAACTGATTGAATATATTTGGTTTTGCATTTAATTACAAAAACAATTAGAAAAAAGTAAAAAAGTTATATTCGGCTTTGATTCAATTTCTTATGCATGCCACCTTCATTTAAAAAAGAAATTCGAAAAAAATTAAATTTAGATACTACAAAATATTGGATGGGCTGGGATGACTTTTTTCATTGTTATAGAATATAAAACACAGTAAGAAGAAGTGTCGCTTATGTTGCAGATTAGGCGTGTCCTTTAACCGATTTTGCCATTTTAAATGAGTATTTGATATCGATATCTTAATGTTTGAGGCCAAAAAATTCTTTACCACAGATATACCATAGGTTAGTATACAGACAGATGGATGGTAACTCCTAGATGGATTCCGAATTTTCGACAGATCATAAAGATATATATTTTATGAGGTTTCTAAAGCATATTTCTAGGTGTCGGGAATATTTGAAATAAATTTGAGCCACGCAGACCTACTATCCATAAAAGGGTACCTATGAAAACAAGCCTTCATGTGACAAAAAGATTCGAGATTTCATGGCGAAAATTAGCTCATAGTATAAAAATGCACTGCACCAAATTTGGACACGTATTTTTAAGACCCCAACATATATAAAGTTTCCTTATATGGTAACAGCAATAAGTTCAACCATTAGTACTTTAAGAAGATTTTTAACTCTATATGTAATGTGGTGATGGTTAGAGAAACGGAGAGGCGAAAGAGAGAGAGAGCGAGGAGCCGAAGCCTCGAATGCTTGATTGATAAGTGTTAATGTCCCACACTTGTGACCAAAATGTAAATTCTCTGTACGAAAATGTTCATAAAACTGATCCATAATGCACAATTTTCGAAGAATAATGAAGATCCCCATATAAAACGAATTTATTTGATTACAGAAAACATGCGTTTAATATACTTTTGTAAATGATCCATGAAAGTGGTACGACTTTTTATTTTTATTTCGAAATAAGGTAACAAATGGCTCAGATACTTTCCAATGAGCTTATGTAAGATGTCTGCTGCTTAAGTCTCTTACGTAATAGGTACTTGCTTTAATTTTAGTTATGTTTCACTTGAAAACGCATTTATTGGGGGAAATTGGTGCAACGCATATTAATGGTCAACTGCTAAGCTGTTCGAAAGTTCTTTGCCAGTTTGATTCTAATAAGTCTTGCAATTTAATGCTTTCGGACTTTTCTGATCGTCGAAACACTTTTTTTTGGTATTGACATGAAAATCACCGTTTTCAAATCATGGAAACTAAAACCAACAATTGGGATATAATGAAGAAACGTCACCAGTTTTCGATAGGATTTGGCAGCAGATTTCTTCAAATCAAACAACAAAAGTAGCGAATGTTGATAAATGCAAATTTGAACGTTCCATGATTAGCGTCTCCATGCATTCTTTATCAGATTTATCTGAACAAGTTTTTGGTAAAAATTAACCACCAGAACCTAATATTTCTAACTATTTTTTTTTTATAATATTCATACAAACAAATTTTTGATCGCATAGAATGAAATGCTTTCTAATAGGGAAAAACCGACATGTAAGCCGTAATTTCGGACAAAGAATATTATGTGACTTCTTACAATAAAAATTAGAGATTTGAACATGTTTCATTAAAGAAAAAGTAATTATAATTTTTAATATACGTGGGACGAGCAATATATATATACAGTATATACATATACATACATAGGCCGGCCAATCGTTTGATAAAGTTGGTGAAAGTTTTATGGGTAGTTTATAAGGTCCTTGTGGTAGAAAAATTATCGATTTAAATGGCGTCAATTTCAGTTTAATAAAGTTCATATAGAATATTACAAAAAAAATGAAATTGCTTCTTTAGTTTATTAAATAAATTTTGTGCAGCAATAATTAAATCATAAAAATATCAATGATTTTTTAAACGGAGAGAAGGTTATATAAAAAGTTTGTTTCTAGTATTCTTGGAATTTACTGAAAGATTTTAATTGTTTTCTTTAAATATGTGGAAATCAAATATTCATTATCAAATTTTTAAAAGTTTAAATTTTAAGTAATTTAAACCAAACGTTGGGAAAAGAGATGTTTGAATTAATAAATAATTTCTCAATATTTTCTCAACTTCCACATGAAAATGTTAACTTTTTTCTGTATGTGTATATATATATATATATATGCATATGAATATAAACAACAATACTTAACAATGACAGCATTGAAATTTTTTTAGAAAAACCGTAATCGTCATATGTAAATGATAAATAAAATTGTTATGAAACAGTAGGAATACCGTCATGTAATTGAAATAATAAGCGATTAAACAGATGATATGGTGGAATAGATATGAATTTAAATATAATGAAAAAAAAAAAACGAATTTAGCCGTAATTGTAAATTTATAACAAAATAATCGTTCCTGTCATCAACATAGTGAGGGTAAAAGGAGAGCCAAAAAGACGAATATAAAAAAATAATTTAATGTTTCCTTCGAGGACTTTGTAACGATAAAATACTTGATGATGTGATGAGGTCATACTATTACATTGAAAGTTTAGTACACCATCATCATAACAGTAAAACAATGCAAAGTAAAAAAAAAATGTTATAAATAGTGCAGAGTAACAAACAACTAAGGTAAACGGATAAGAAGGACAACCAAACCAGTGGCTCAATTTTAGAGTGATTGTATTTCTATGTGTAATTATTTGTATAAACTTTTTGTGATATCATATTTAACTTTTCCGTGAGAGAAAGTGCATATTTCTTTAATTTCTTCATTTAATTGAAGCATGTACAGCGGACAGCAGGATATATACAATAGCAATAAATTCCCTCTTAAAAAGGAAGATTCTACTCTTCAAAATCTTTCAAAAACCATTAAAAGGTTAAAAACAGATAAATTCTTAACAGATTTATAATTTCATGTAGCGATATGCTACTCAGTTGCTTTTCAAAAGGGAAGTCAAGTGCGTTGCCTACTAAGCATCAATTATCAATTGCACAATCAGTCACATACACAATTATAGCTGTAAACAAACCTATGAAATTTTTATTCCTGTGAATTTCTTTAAATTAAGACGTTTTAGAAAAAATTAACGATTCATTAATTGTGTGTTAAATAGTCACAAATCATAGCGAAACATTTTGACCTAAAACTTTTCAATTCGTAAATTTCAAGCTTTCAAGTTTAACTTCTTTGGATTTCAAATGAAACATAAATATTAACATTAAATATACATTCCGCACTACCTTTGGTAAAGGTATAACTAAGTCGTAAATGCGTATGCATGCAATTCCTACAAGGAATCGAGATCATACCAATCGATTCGGAATCACTAAGCATGTCTGTCCGTCGACATAACTGTCATATATACGTGTATTTGTATTCAATGTATAGTTTGCAATTTTCAAGACATTTTCATGAAATTTTGTAAACCGACCTGGTCTTACTCATACGCGATGTTCGGACCACTTTTACGACCAAACCCCATACAGTGCCCCAGTGTTCAAGTCGGCGAAGCTAGTGTTGGTCAGCTTACAATAGATAAATGTAGAAAATTTGAAAGACAAGGAACTATATCTTTAAACTCCTCTCATATAAAAGTTCTTACGTTTTTAGTAATTTATGACAACAATTTACAACAAGTAGTGATTTTATATAGAAATTTCTTATGATAAGTTGGGACCGTATAGGTTTATACGTGTTGTTGCTCCCCAGTGGGAAGAGTTGGCAACAAGGTCCAATCTTTATGTAATAATGGGAAAATTTAATGTCTTTCTACGCCCACATCTGGTGGCTCCCAGAAAAGCTAATCTTTAGCGGATGTGTGCCGAAAATTACTTTTTGGTCCTTTTCGCCTCCTTGTTATTTTAGACCTTTTCTTCGTAAGTGAAACGCTTCTATATTCGAAAGCGATTTAAAGAATTAATGCAGGAAAACATTTATGCCAAATCCGAGCGGTTTACACCAATCTTTTGGTCATGGGGGTAAACTAAATAAAAATATTTATGTATTCATCATACCTGTTGCGTCTCTGGTCTTAACAAAAGAGAGTTAATACTTTAAAGACGTAAAATTATATATTTGCCTGACACAAGTGGAAAAGATACGCGCGTACATTAAACCGAGATTCACAAAAACCAAACATAAAACAAATGTTGCATATTTATCATGAGGAATCGATATACTTGAAATATGCATTCATGGCATATGCGGTGAATGTGAGCTGTGAGTATGTGTTATACGCAAGAAATACATTTATGAAGAACTAAAAAACAAACTTATGAATATTGATGATGATCACATATTGGTCGAGAAAAACATCTTTATAAAATTTTAAATATTGATTCAGTTTTCGATTTTATTTTCTTTAGCCTAGTTTTCGGTATGTCAAGCAGGGTGAGAAAAACTTAACAACTATAATGATGCATACAAGCTAACTATCTTGTCATCACACAAAGCAGAATTCTTGATAATTCCCATTCATTACTCTTTTAATAAGAAACAATTATAAATAAATTTTTTGCACCAATAGATTTCAATTTTAACTTTTTTTTTTCAAAAATTATAAAATGTTATCAATTTTCCGATAATATAATTGAAAAAAAAAAATCAAATGAAAGAATAGTTTACCTTTTCGTGAAAATATTTCCGTTAGTAAGAGCAATTTCGAAATTATTTTTGTTTTCCATAAATACTGTTGTGTGTTGTGAACAAATACGGCAACGCGAGAATGTAAGAGGATTTCGTAGCTTTAATTATATACTTGGTTGATACTTTTGTTTGACGATAAGAATATGAGCGGCGGGAAAATTACTCTTGTAAAAATGTGCTATTTGCGGTTTACGGATATTTCACAGTGTTAAGCGTTCAAATATTGTTCGCGTTATAAAGTGTATAGGAAAAGAAAATCTTCTGAATAGGAATGCGTTAAAAAGAAAAAGGATAGAAAATAATAATCGCTTTAAGACAAATAATGCATTACCCACCACTCAAGATGATTGCAAGAAAATCATTAAAGTCGTATTCTTGTAAGCATTACTTTAGTAAACATTTTAAATTCGTGTACGTGGGTCGATCAGGATCACTGTTATTATATAAAATACGCAACTAGCTCCAGGAAATATTTTAGATCTCTATCCAAAGACGCATCTATGAGGCGACTTGAACCTTTGATTGGTGCGATTTTTAAACAATATTTTATTTGATAAATCGAAGACATATTGCAGGGCCTTGAAGTAATTCGAATCGTATTCAGCCAACTGAATTTGTATATCTGGCATAGGCATTACATATAGTACAAAAATTATATATAAACCATAGATTTTGGCAAGAAGACTGCTTTTAAAAAGAAATTGTGTCTGGAAAATGGACTAAATTGTTCTGGTCTACTGATAAACATCTCATTTCCTTTGAAAGATCTACTTGGCTTTTATAAATAGGTGAGCCGGTTGTTCCCTTTTCATATACCAAATTGGAGAATTTCTGCCATTGTAAATAGTTCAAATTAATGCCTTGTGGATCAATAGTAAAATGAAAAACACCTAGAACGGTTTGAACTACTTATAGGAAGAAAAGCTTCGTGGGCAAATTCGGATCCCTTTTCAAAAAGCGCCCAATTCCACCTGGTAACTATTTTATTGCGTAAATCGTTGATTAAAATGCGTCGATTATTTTTTAGCTTTTGGGAGAATTCATTCAGTTAATTTTCAAATTCAATGTTTAGGAATTAAAAAAGAATTTTTCATTTCTATTCCTATTTCTAAAAATAAGGGTACCACACACTACCAAATGGCTGGATAAAAGAAAGAAACTAACAGGTTCTATGATACCTCTTTCTGATCAGTTCTTCTTAATGTTACCAATCGAATGACAAGATTATTTAACTCCTATCCTCGAGTGGTGAGTATCAAAGAGTGGTAATACATACACTAAGTATTTGGTCGGGGGTGGTAGAAAGTACTCGAGTACTAACAAACGAACGGGTTTTATGGAGGGTTAGTTGAATTTGTGGATGTGAGAACCGTTCAATGTGTCTGTATGTGCTGGTGTGTAACGCGCACACAATTAGTGTTTGAGCCTTGTATTTCTCAATGAAACTGGCGAAGAGAAACAAGGTCATCCACAGATTTTATGTGTTCTTGTCTTATAAGTTCTTCTTAAGTATCTTCTTTTTTTTAACTTTTTGTTTTTTTGCACTTCGTATAAAAATATTAATTTTTTTTTAATTTGTTTTCATAAATTTATATTCTGAAAGAGCACTTTTTTGTAATTTTCTCGAAGACCTTTTTACTTCTTTTTTTATTTTATTTGCATGAATTTTTCTTTTTATGTATTTTTGTACTTTTTTTATATTTTAATTAGCAAAAAAAAGTTATATTTATGAAATAAAAAAGATTTCCAACAATTATCTCAGCTTAAGATCTTTCAATATCTAGGATGATGTATATCGCGTACTTCCGCGTTTTCTTATTTTTCTTTTTTTTTGTGTTCTTACTCTGTAAGAAATATTGCTTTTTGAATTTTTTTTAAGACTCCTTATACAAAAATTTTAGATGCTTTTAAAAAATTTTTTTAATACTTTTTTACAACAAAATTTTACAGAAATTTTTTTATTTTACTTTTATTAAAAATTATTTAATATTTTTCCTATTATTTTGTTTAGTTGGTGCTTTTAATAGAAAGAAGCCAAAGTTTGTATTAACGTTTCGTCTCGTTACTGAGGGTAGATTTTGTTAATTTCGTAAGGTTGAGAATACATGCAAGTGTATGTGTGTGTTAAAAAAGCATTTTTCCACCCAAAAGTTTCTATTGCATAGTGGAAATGGCAGCCATAGTGGCTGCGTGCATACGTGATGTGTTTGATTCTCTCTCTGAAAATATTCTTTCTGTCTGTTATGCTCTATTATGTGCTCCCTCTCTGTATTTCTCTCTCTCTAACGTTCTATGCAAAATAACGTCAAGCTCGGAATTTTTTATCGAGAGAAAAAATCTATAGACTTTTTGTGTTTTAGATGAGGCAACATATGTATATATTTTGTTTCTAATAATTGATTAAACGGCGGTGGGTGGTTGTTTGGTCAGCGACGAAACTTTAATTTTTTTGATTGTTTTGCTCATTTTATTTATGATTAAATGAGAGAAAGAGCAAAGCTTGCCCACTCAAACAGGGTTGTTTTCAATATATTGTTCAATATAAATGAAATTTAAAAAATAGGTCAGGGTTTTGTTTTCAAGTGGCTTCAAGGCGTCAGCAACGAAATATTACAATGCGAGAAATATGAAGACATTTTGAGAAGTGTTCATTTCGGGGTTTTTAAAGCATTATGTAAAGTATTAGAAACGCGCGATTTTGCTTTTCGCTTCTATATATAAGATCACGGCATCTACATGTGTTGGGAATATCCCTAAAATGACTGGACAAATGTAGAAAAAGATATCTGAAAATTCGGCAAAACATGTGTTAAGTTCATCCATCGGATATCTTCAAACTTTTCTACCTGCAATCTTTCAGCAGGTCTTTTACCTTTCAATGAATGCGGAGAAAGGCTGAATGCCAAATGTTTGTATGATAGGTGCATTGTATAAGTAAGAAAAGTTTTCTTGCCTTTGAGACAGGTCTCAGATGCTCACCACGTAAATGATCACTAATAATAGTTAGCTTCATAGTAGACGGTATCGAATAAAAGTAACGCATATCGAAATATAATGCTAAATTTATTTTGCCCTAAAGAAATCATAAAGCTAGGATATATTTGCACTGTGCTGAGAAAGACGAATACTCGTCTTTTTCAGTTTCTTTTTAACCATAAGTTTGTTTGTTGGCGAAGATTAAGTAAAAACTATTTGGGTTTTACATCACAGCCTTTACGAGATTGAAAAAAATGAAGATTAACTGTTACGCAATACTTCCAACTAATACAGCTTAAGAATTCAACCCAGTAAATCTCCACCTGTCGACGGCAGGTGTAGAAATCAATTTTGACGACAATGTACATTTTTAAACACAGATTATATTTACTTATTATTTCTTCGCTTTGGCCTATTGACACAGCTAAGAGCAATGGCTAACGTCTTCTAAATGGTTTTTTTTTAAGCATTTAAACATTTCAAACTTTTAGTTGTAAGAGTTATATTAATATTTCATTTTTCTTCTTTTCTTTAATGTTGTCTTTGCAATAAGTTATAAATGCGTGGCATTTTTCGCAAAAGGTTTTCAATACTGCGACTTGCCAAAATTCGCAGGTTATTCAGAACAACGTAATTTTACGCTTCACAAATTTGCGGCCGTTACATAAAATTTCTATAAAAAGCTAAAATGGGCATTAGTAAATTTTACGCTGTACTAGTCTAATTCGCAGTCGTGATAATCGTGAAATTCTCGTAACGATCCAAGTTGATTATTTTGTTGAAAAAATTTTGATTTTCCTCTGAACTGTAGTGTTTACGTTCTAATCTGCCGCGGGAATGAAAGGAATGACAAAATATTGCCAAGGTACATGCCTAATTGTGCAACGAATTTGTCGACTACGTGCAGTTTTCAGAAGAGGACATTTTTGTGTGCGATCAGTTTATTATAGAAATTTATGTCATGAATTTAGGGACAGCTTTAAAGAAGTGATTATCTCCAGCGACAAGAACGTATAACATGCCTCAAAGTCAGCGACGCAATGCAAGTGTTAAAGATAAAATTCAATTAGAGAAACTTTTAAAAGAAAACACATAAAATAAGCTCCCAATCAGTCAGAATAAAAAGTCAACTGAAACTTAATAAAAGTAATTTTCGGAGAGTATCGTTGCTTATTTTGTGGATTATCGTATAAATCTCTTCAAATTATACAAATAAATTGCTTTTTATATTTCCCTTACCACCTAAACATTAACAACCCTGTTTTCGCACCATGCTACCAATGACGAGCTCTCTCAGCTTCTTGTTATGTTCCTTTCTCATATCACCTACTAAGCAATATGCAGACGCTAAGCCAAGGCATGCGCTGTCGAAAGCGGAAACAAAATGTCTACTAATATGGGTATAAATGAATACCTCAAGAATCGAAATAATGCTAACTAAATACAATATAAAGCAAAGATATGGACAGCATATATGCATCTATTTACATATGCACATCTTTAAATAGACGCAAAATCACTATGTGCATCAAAGCCCACTTTCATTCAATCCATTTATTCTTAATCAGACTGCAATTTCAATTCAAATAGAACCTGCGCCATCAGGACATGATATGCTTAAAATATTTTTACATATTCATATTAATCTTAACATTTGTTTTCTGCTAGGTATTTACTACACATTTAAAAAAGTGAACACATTTAAATATTTCTACAAAAAATCCTTGACATTTCTTTATGATAAAGGACACCGAAAATCGATTTTTTTTTATCTTTTAAATAAACTATTCAAGAGTAATTATTACTAAGTCGAATTCTTTCCTTGAAGTAATGACGCATATGAAAATCTATATAATATTTGGAAACATTACAAAACACACTGCGCTCAATTTAGCAGATAAACATCAATATACTTTGCTCTGTATGAAAACATGTTCGGCTCATTTGTTCAAATAGAAATCAACTTTATTTTTCCATTTGATTGAGAAGACGCTTTCGGTCAATAAATGTCCTTGAAAGAAAAAAAATTCTATGTTTCATTTAATTTTTAGACCTCATCAATGACCCTTTTATCTGACACATTAAGTCAGTGACATTATCTACGTATACACATTAGAAATTCATTGGCTTTCTCTTTACATGGCCTTCAGTAATGTCAACTACATAACATACATATTTATATAATTAAAATCCAACAAAAGTCGGATATGTCAGAATTTATTCTTTCCATACAATTTCTTTTCTTTGTAAAAGTCATCCTTTCGTCGGAGACGCAAGACAACAGTTGTTTCAAATTGTGGTTGCTCTTGTTATTGTTTTTCTTTGTAAAAATTCATTACTTACCATCTCTTAATAATATTATAACAATTAAATCTATGTTATAATTTAATAATAAAAACCAACATACCTGAAAGCATAGAGAAAAGAAAAAATAGTAAAAAATATGTATTTTTATTAAAGAAAAAAGAAAATAATAGATTTTTTCCAAGCGGCTTTCAATAAACTCGGTGACTTTGCGATAGAGCATTTTTGCATTAAAATCGTTCTATTCTATGAAAATTATTCCTACTTTTGAATTGAAACCATCTCACAGTATTGTTATCGGCCAAACGAATCTCTACATTTTTATTTTCATTTGAAACCTTCGACATAACTTATGTACACAGCAATCTCGGCCTTGTCTCGCACAGGAATACAGACGTACTTTAGACGTATCCACGTATACATATAAATAGAATATAACGCTTAAGACGAAGTGTACTCATAAACTTCGAGAACTTACGATATTTATGTCAAATTTGAAACCGATGTATTAGTTTTTGTGACTTTAACATCGACACTACATAGGCAAGCAGTAGTCGGACATGCGTCGATCTATTTAAAAATTATTCATACAGAGTTAACATATTTGAAAATAAGCGTAACATTTTTTACATATTTGTAGAAATTGTTTAAAATCGCTTCACTTTTATTTTAATAGGTAAGCATGTATTGTATACATGGTCTCTAGGTGTACAATATAACGGCAAAGATCGAAATAGTCGCTAACACCTCAGAATAATTGCGTACAATAGTTGACTTCACAGTTTTCATCAATATTAGGGAAAATATTGCTAAATAGGTTGTTTGCTGTTCAAACCCCTACCTAGCTAACCGTAAAAATGAAGAATAATTTGGAAATAAACTTTTGAGCAAGTGATTAATTACATACACTCGCCAGAAAAAGTATTCCTACTCATGCATATTTAATTTTGGAAACATTACACAGCAAACTAAAAAAGTTTTTCTACTTACCAATTTAATACCATCGATTGATTTGTTGTTCACTATTATATTATTTTATACAACATTTTTTTCCAACGCTTTTTTGTCATCAGAAAAAGTGTTCGCACAAGCTTATTTCGGGGAATCCCACGCGCATTGTTTTAAATAAAAGTGCGTAAAAAGTGAAATAGAATTCAAACGCGTAAAAAAAATTAGTCTATGTTAATAGCTGTGAACTATAAACACAAAATTAGGAATGAGTCCCAAAGTAAAGGCAATTGGCGTTGAAGAAACTACTAAACTGGTAAAATCAATGCTTAGTCGACTCTCCGAGGTATTTAAAAGTATTTAAACTAGCTACTAACCAAGTTTACAAGACTTCAATATATAGCATAAATCAAAAGTTATTTAATGTTCACGAACACCTTTTCTGGTCAATTTTTTTACTTACATTTTTTTAGATTATGTGTAAGCAATATGTTATATAAAAAACACTTTTTTTAAAATAAAAATACTTAAAGTAATGAATTTTCAACAAAAATTACACCATCTTTGATGCTTTATTTCATTGATTTTGTGAAGTTTTCAGTTTCAAGGATAGGGTATACGAATATTTTTTCTCGCAAGTGTATATAACTAAGTGAAACATCTTATTTCTATACAAGAATCAATGTCAAACAATGATCTATGAGCATACTCTTGAGCATCTTCTATGACTTTATTTCTGAGTCAACCAAAACTTGATCCTTTTGTGTTTGTAGTTATTCCAACTGTAGATAATATTTTCTAAGTTATATCATAATTATAAATAATAATCAAATAGTGTAATAAAATGAATAACAACAAATTGTAGCTAGAACGCAAAAGATAATAAACCTAAGTACAAAATGAATAAAAAGTCAAATGTGGTGAGAGCGAAACTTTAAGCACCTTTTACTCAATTTGTTTACTCTACAAGATTTTATTTTTTTTTTACAAAAATGATGTTGAATTTAGTGTTGAAGATCAGTATAATAGCATGTTGTTTCATGAAACTTGCTTTATGGGAAAAGAAAAAAAGATCAAAATCTGCACAAGATACGCTCTAGGGAAACTAGTTTTCATTAAACAATAATTTTACTAAAGTAAAATTAATTTATAATAATCACTGTTATTTGTGAAATTAGAATTCTTAATACTAATATATATATATAATAATAAGGTGACCAGATTTTGTCGAGAGTAAACCATGCGTACTTCGTTTCTTTAGACGATAACTACTGCGCAGAATATATTTTGTTCTCTTCTTGTCATTACCATCAAATTGTGCGACTACTCAATAGTTTGGAACACTTTTTTAGGCATAAACTGCTTTTATGCGTCACTTTCTTTTGCTTGCAGGCCTTAAAAGGAAGCACTGTACTAATAGAACACCACCTTTGGCCACCTTTTTATATATGAACATTGGAATACCGAGAGAGAAGTAAAGTTTCAATTGTTGAAAACAAATGACAGATAAAACAAAGATTTTGAAAAGAGTTACTCTTATATATATATGCCTTTGAATAGAGAATGAGACATTTACTGTGTAAGAGCAAAAAAAATTATAGTTTGCATCTACCTTACGAGGATGAGTGAAACAGAACATCTACACAATATAATTGTTTGAGAGCTATATATATCACGCAGCGCAGCGTACTCACACGAAACAAAAACAAACGAAAATACAATATAAGTGAAAAACACAAACACGAAACTAATAATAAACATACAGTTAAGTTAATAAAATTTTATACAAACAACACACACACACACAGATCAAACGGTTGACTGGCTAATCAGAGACTAAAGCACTCGATACGATTTTGCTTTCAAGTAAACAAAACCAAAACCGTAACCAAACTGTCAGTTATGTGTTTTGACTACACCGTTAGTGTTGAAAACAAGTTAACAGATAATATAATAATTGTAAAAAAACCTAAGTTTTATTTAAAAAACAAAAACTTAATAAGCCCAAAAAATTGGAAACCAAATCTAATGTGAACAAACAGAAAAAACATTATGCAAGTGTAAGAAAGTATGAAGGATTTAGGAAGAAAGTGCTTAGATAAATACAAAGAAGACCACGTGTTTTATGATATTAAAAATAATATATCGGATATCGAAGTGAAGTAGAAGAGAGAGGGAAGTAATTTTAATAACACAATGTTTGAAGTGGCCTGCTTGATGTTCATCTGCCCTTGGCTGATATTGGTGCTGATTATGCTGTTTGCCATGACGGTATTGTAAGATCCAGCTTGATGTGTAATATGTTTGATTTTTATACTTATTTTTATTTTTTTTTTAAATGAAAATTTGTCAAGATATGTAAAAAAAACAAGTAAACTTAAATAAATATATTCTTTACACAATTGTTTGTCTGCAAACTTCATATCAAATAGGAATATAAATGTCTTATGGTAACTAAGGCTTGGGTTAACAAAATCTATTAATTTTAAATTAACTCCGCACGTGTAATTGGTAAGCTTTGCGAGAAATTATTAAGAACTCTACGTTTAGCACATATTTTCGCAGTATTAAGACAAAACATAATTCTTCAGATTTTTCCTTTAGCATGAACATTTCTTTCCTTCGATATGATATTGTGCCTGTAATAGGGCAGATTTTTGAAATCGATAAGAACTTCGAATGTAGACAGCCTTGCTTATTACTGACAAGATTTCAAGTAATTAGATTTCATTGTGGAGAATGGGCAATTCTTCGACAAAAAATTAATTTAGTGAGTTTGGAATTGGTAGTTAGGAAACCTCTTTCCAATTGTTCTAAGCTTTCATTGACACAGTCTATCAAGCTAAGTCGAGAAAACTCAACTTATATTATAAACAGCGTTCACTTCATGAATAGATTCATTCGAAACTAAGCATCCACAAAATATGTAGGCAAAGGGTGTGCAAGGGTTTTTGTATTTTCCTGTTCTCAGCAAAACATCATGATAATGAAATAATACTGAAATGCTGACATAACTTTTTAAGGAATGCTTTTTAAAGACCCTTACTTAAACAGAAGTACTTGTTGAATTCTCCAATTTAAAAACTTCATAAAGCTTACTTTCATTTTTAAAATCTTTGTTCTTAAAATTCGGAGTGCCTTTCGAATGCTACTGTTGCAATCTGGCTTCGCATTTTGCCCGTTTATATATTTTTGGAGTTTTCAGTTCTCTTATTGTCTCTCTTTTTAAAAACACAATTCTAAAAAAATATTTTTCTTTCTTTGATTTTCAAGGAACAAATGACTCTATGCCTCATGCTACGCTTGGGACAACATTAGCTTAATTACCACAACGCCTTGATTGATCAAAAGTGTCTTTTTTTTTGTTAAAAAGTAGGAGATATTGTAATGATTGAACGATGGACTATAACTTTTAAAACAAGCTTGGCTCACGTAAGGTATTAAATCATATAAATGCATTATATGTTACTTCATATGAAATGTAGATTAGCGGAATATTGCTGAATTAAAGTATATGTCAGCAAACGCGTTAAGTTCTTTACGTGTTAAACCAACTTCTTTTTGTGATTTTAGATGACCTATTCGAAGATTTATTATCAAGCGGTTGAATAAGAAACTCTTATAAAGACTTATGCCAAATATCAAGTAGTTAGTAATTTCTGATGCGATAGAAAAGCATTCATTTTTTTCTCAAAAAAATTTATCAGTTTCTTGAGAGGAATAATTAAACAAAGGCACACAAGTTGGCAAAATTAATTTAAAAACATTTGTACAATTTTCAAATATCATTGTTTACCTTCTTTTCCTCTCGTCTGAACGAACCACTTCAAAAAATAATTTAATATTTTTTAGCTTATCTTTAATAGCAGAAGTAGACGCGTGAGCGAGGTGTGTGATAATTGCATATTTTTAAAAACATGAATTTATAAAATTCACGATTTCAAATAAACCGCATGTCGTAGAAAAATAATGAATGTAGGTAAAAACGCTGCTTAGTTATTAGGCAGTTAAAAAGTTGTTGGGCTTCGTAATGAAGACAATCTGAGTTAGGTCCAAATATCGTTATATATCAAATAACAATTAAATGAATGAAAGATTGTATTCTGCCCTCTGGAAACCCGTATTAAAACTTTGGTGTTTTCTTATATTCATGCTTTATTCTATATCAAGAATTTTCACTTACCAGTGATTAGTGTAATAGAAATCTTTCCTTATTTTGTTGGCAAAATGCCAAAAGTTATACCTTGTTTCAAATTTCGTAAATGGCGTACTTCTCATGGGAGTGCTGCAGTATATAAGAGGGTATCCTTGTCGAGAATTCATTGACATGGTACAGCATTAAAGTTAATTTTCTTGTCAGAGATCTTATTATTCATATATTTTTGTCATGAAGCACTAAAATGCACTACCTTTCATGAGAACACTTATAAGGGGCGCAGTGTAAAAAAAGCGGTTCAAATTTAACTAAGCATACTTACATCTTAACTCATTATCTTGCGCTTAACACCTTTACTACAAAATATAAAAAATTAAGCTTGTTCTTACAAAGGGAGTTCAAAAGCTGGACTATTCGATCCGTATTTTTCAACACAATTTCATATGCCGAAATTACGTTTTCACACCTCACAGCACATGTGGTAGAAAGTATATTAAGTTAAGTGATTGGGAGACCAATAGACGAAAATGATTCTGAATCGATCGGTTCAATAAAAGTTACGCCAATCTTAAGCTTTTCTTGTTGCTATATGTATCATTCGTAAAAAATATTTTAAAGCTTTCTTTTTGTTCGAAAAATAGTTATTCGAAATTTTTAGAAATATTTCGAATCCAACTTATCATCAAGTTCGATTTGTAAAGTTAAATTAAGAAGTCGTGTAATAATTTTTAGTTTTCAAAGCTTCAAAAATAATAGCAGACACGCATTTTTCTAAGCGTGACAAGCGAAATTTTCAAGTATGATCCGTCAGCACACAAAATTTTACTTATTTCGACTCTAATGTGTCCATCATCGTGAGCGAATCCGGTCCACTTGTTTAAAACGAACATGTGATATTTCAGCTTACATTTCTTATGAAGATAGTTTTCTAATTAATTCTTTGCTCGTGTAAAAAGCTATATTGATTTGAAGATGATGGTAATATCTAAAGAAATACACTATGTGATGCTTTTTTACTGTAAAAAATTTATGAATTGTACGGTAAGAATGCTGTGAATGAAGGAAGAATCCAAGATTGATTTGCTCGATTTCGTTCCGGAAATTTTGATGTCAAAGACGCATTCCGCTCTGGTCAGCTAGTCTTGGCAAAAGTCGATGGAATTTTGTAACTGGTGGAGTAACACCCCTACACAATCTGTCAGGAAATACCGGAATCAACAATTTGACAGTTTGGATTCATTTGAAACGAGTAGGCTACGAAAAGATGCTCAAAAAGCTGCGGAAACATAACATATCACACAATATTTAAAAAAGCAGGCTATCAATGGACAGTTTGTTGAGACAAATCTATAAATAAAAAATAAAATAAATAAAATCGCATGATTTTGGGCTTGGCTGTGCTTTGAAAGTAAAAGCACAAAATGATTTCATAAAGTAAATGAAATGAAAATCGTAATCAACAAAATTTTTAAAACGTAATAATTTTTGCTTATCATAATCTAGGAATGAACAAATCGAATATTATGATGTCTTAGAATTAATACCGAATGCAGAAGGAAAACTACATTTAGAAATCTTTGCGCCAAGAAAGTAGAATATTGAAGGAAAAGCAAATTGAAATGACATCACTTTCTCCATATATAGGAAAAATTAAATTTTTTTTTAGAATTCAATGACCGATAATCACGACAATTAATATGTTACGGCTCACGCTTTTCATAGAAATACAATCAATTAAGTGACGCCATATATACACTTAGCAATTAAGACAATAATAAAAAAAAAGCGCTGCTGACATGTACGGTAAAAAGGAAATTAACATAACTAACAATTAAATTTTAAACAAAATTTACAAGTATTCGAAAACAAATCCCCCTTCTTCTCTATACACAAACGGTATTTAAAAATTCTATAAATATTTGAATTTATGTGGCATACTTTTAGAGTCACTAACCTAACTGAAGCTATTACCAAACATTTAAAGAGACAGACACCAAAAGGTCTTTGGAGTTTAAATACATTCGTTGACCCAGAAAGTCTTTACGCATTGACACGCGTTAGATACACAACATAACATAGACAACTGAAAACGTAAAGAGTTATCGTTGCATGCAATGAATGCTCAAAAAAAACATCAAAGATTATATTTAGTTCGGCGAAGTCTTTTAATACCAAAGATTTCGATATGTTACTCTTTTTAAATTTATACAATCTCCTCGAAGTACATATATAATCGTTTGTTGCGTACGGAATGACAAAGTTAAGAGAGTATGTGTAATAAAGTAAACTACAATTTTATTTTCAGTTGTACATGAATTCCTAAAAATCGTGCCTAAGTGTTGGCAAAGGCAGTTAGTTAGTTAGTTAGTTATTATGAACAGGAAATGTAAGTCGTAAACATTTAGCAAATTCTTCTTTTGTTGCTTCTGACAAGTAAACAAAAAAAAAAAAAATAAGTAGAGCATATTGTTAGGATTAGGTGTTGAATTAAGAATCCGATTTGGTGTACAAAATGAAATATAAATAAAGGTTACATTGCTTTATATTTTTAGTGAAGTGGAGAAGCCGTTATAAAGTAATGTCTGCGTTCTTCTAATGACACAAATTTTGGGCAAATTTATGTGACAATTTCTCCCATCAAATGAAATCTTCCAAAATTCGCCATCTGGTTATCTTAAAATCAAATGTTTCTACGACACAGAATGTAATCAAAGAGTTATGATGAAATGTCTGTTAATTAGCTAAACGACGCTAGTTTCATGTGTACTTTGATTCCACATAAAGAATTGCTTGAAAAATATATATCTGTTCGTGGTATAGGTTAGATTGCTTGAAAAGCCCCATCTAGAGCTGATATTCAAATAAAATATGAAGAATATAAAAAACATGAAAATTTCTATGTGAAAATGTTTGAAAGAACGGAATCTTAACTAATGGATGTGGCCAGTGAAGCCTCAAGAAACTTTTTCTTCAATACTTAAAACTTTTACCGAACATAAATACATTTCGCCAGATACACAGTTTTGCAGCATGAACACAGATATATCAAAGGGACGAGGCTCAGAAAACGGTTATTAACTACAAGCCGTTAGAGTTACTAAGTCCGAAAAGCTGCTAAAATCGATCGAATCGAAAAGTTCGAAATTATTTTAAATGATTAGCATTTCTTGCGAGATTGCTGTAAGAGTAGAGACGCGGTTACAGGAATCCATAAGACCTTAGCAATCAATTAATTTAGTTGGAAGCAAAAAAAGGGGTTACATTTCTTATTGGACATAATGAGCACTTCCTTGTAAAGGTAAGATCACAAAAGCAACGGCAACATAATATATCGTCATTAATTGCATTTTCTATATTCTATATTTCTATGTTCGATCGTAACGCTATTATTTTTATTACATAGATTAAACATGGAAAACTTACGTGTTGAAGTACGAATTTATTGTAATAATTGCAAAACTAAAATGTAGACTGAATGACGCCGAAAAAACCAAAAAATTCAACAACCTCTTAAGATTGTTAATGCTCTATGGTATGCTCCAATATTTTTAGTCACAGGAAATCATTATGGAAGATAAGTAAATCTTTTAAAAATACACAATATAGCGAACGCGGAATCATTTTACTAAGAAAATGCATCGACTTACTTATCCGCATTGATTTGAATTGAAGCATAAAATTACTAATCAAGTTTTACATCATCAAAGGTTGATGGGTACGTCTGGAGTATATAAAAACAATCTTCAGAAGCTCTACAAGAAAATCTGAATCGATTTAAGCACGTCTGCCTGTCTATCTGTATGCATTTCCGAGGAGAGTATTCTTCTCTTCGCAAGAATTCAAATTTGACAAAAACACAGGAAGTTCTTGCCGATTGGTTGGTGCCAAATATGCATCAAAGGCATGCTTACAACTACAATTGAGAATAGCTGAGTTCTCCAAAGCAAAGAAAATTGAGTTTCTTTTTGTTCATTACTTGGAAACTACGACAGATACAATCATAAAAAATTCCCTGGGGAAACCTGGCAAGCTGGATTTCCGTAGTCTCGGAATTTTTTTTTTTTTTTTTTTTTGCAAAGGATGGTTATTTATTGGAGTTGCGACCACAGCCGAAAGCGACTTTATAACTTTATTACTTGTTTATATTGAAAAGGATAAGCCCAAAAGACAAAATTGTTTAGGATCGCAAACTCATAGACATGAGAGAAAACATGAAAAGAAAACTTTGTGAAAAAAAACAACTCATTTTCCACAGTTAGTTGTATTAGCCACGCTGTGCGCAGTATGTGTAACACATCTTTAGAGAAAAATTGTACTAAAAAAAACGAACTATGTTCAAATATTGTTTTCATTCTAATACGAAGAAGTTGGAAAATTCCGAGAAATTTTTCAAATGAAAAAAATAACTTTCTTACAATAAGGTTATAACAATAAGTAATTTTCTTGAATTTGTTTTTAGCTATTTTTTTAACTTTTGTAAGGTTTCCTTAGTTACACGTGCTACTGCAACATATGACGGCAAATGTATTTTTAATAAACTTGTGAATGCGAACATAAAGATTTACTAGAACAGAGTACATAGACAAACATACTGTGCCTGGCAAAAACAACTAGCTAAGAGCGTACAAAAGTCAATACCCTAAAGCTGAAGAGCATTAAGCATGAATGTGGATAATAATATTTAGCAAATTAACGACGACAAGATGTCTAGCAAGACAAGTAAAATTAATCAATAGTAGTATATGTCTGTGTGTGCTGAATTTTCTTAAGACTTATGCGGCATAAATATTTGTAGAGTTATTTTATTGATGATGGTGCTAGTGTGTTTTAGATTTGCTGTTCGGTTTGTACTACTAGGCAATATAGGGAACACATTTAATTTTAATTATGGCTCTGTTCTTTCGTCGTTATCTCTTATTTCGTCTCTCACGGTCGCAACTATTAGGAATAAAATTAAAATTTGCCATATACTGCCATAAATATCACCAGTGACGATAGACTCTTCAGTTATGAATCTAAAATCTTGTACAAACATTTGCAAATTCAATGAGACACAGGAAGCTTCATCAAATAACTAAAATATTCACAAATAAGAAAAAAGATATATTAAAGCAACAGATACACAAATTTTGTTTTAAGTTAATCATTGCAAAACATGACAATATTAAATGATTTGTTGCCCCGCAACTAACACGTGGCATTTGTATGTAAAAAGCAACGGATTGACGAGCACCATCTGGCTCAATATAGTGGCCGTCCAAAGATCCACGGATAATTTGAATTTTGTATTATACGTGTAGTAGTGCTGAAAACGAAAAAAAAAGGACAGCGACTTAACTGACAGTTCAAAAATAATAAATGCACGGTGCTTTATTGGACGAGTCTTCTTCAAAAATGCAGCTAATCAGTCAATAATAGTTAATACTGTACGCTAACGCTACATTGTAATCAGATTTTTTGTACCTAAATTGCAAGAAATGAATGTGGTACAGAACATTTGGCGCCATAGGCTGTGCTTCTTCACTTGCTGTTGCGTGAATTTTCGGACACACTGTACAAACTTTGCCATTCTGCTTGTAAAGCTTAAAAATGTCTATCAGATGTTGATATTAGTTCCAAATCTTTAATCGGAAAAATGGAGGTCGAAGTAGGCTGGAGATTATCACATATCACTTGAAATAATAACCCAACACATCGTTTTTTGTTATGATTCCCTAGTTGATCGATCGGCATACTCCGATAGGGAGTTGGGAATTTTTCATTAAATTTGTTTAGGTTATTAATGAAAATGTCGCTGATTTTCGTATTCTTTATTTTCCTATTTTATTATTCATTTAATTAACCCATTCGATACGATGTATTTTTTGAAAACTATCACAATGGTAGTGGTTGATTGTTTTTATTCCTGATGATTCTGATTTTGAATCACTCGAACATTTGTAGAGATTAATTGGAAACCAACAACAAATTTTATGTTTATGCGATTTTAAGATTTTTTTTCAAACCAATCTTATCTCGGCGGCTGTTTTTCCATATTGATTGATCGTCTCAAATCGAAAATATATAACAAATCGAAAGTGTTAAGAACCACTTTATACGTCAATTTAAAAGCCTTAACCTTACTTTTGTGGACTTTTTGGATCTGTCATACAATCCCGGAAAAGCCACTCTAATTATCTTATGTCTTGGTCATATTTATCAGAAGAAAGAGCATTGATATAGAATACTCCATGCTTTCTCGATTCACTACTAGATCAACCTATTATAGAAAACTTAGCAGGGTTGCTGAGCTCTTTTGCTGTTATATTCCTTAGTAGCATCCTTAGAAAAAAGAACTTGTCCTTCATAATGAAAAGAAATACTTCTGTCATGAGATTCTCCAGCGTTTAATGGTAAAAACCTATCGACAGATTGCAGATTCATTCTTCTTAGCCTATAATATTTGAGAATATCGGTACATATATTTCTCCTACTTTAGAATATAATTTACTTCCGAGCGAGGAACACTTATACTCTTTCTTGTAGACCATCTAGTTCCTCAGGCGTATTTACTACATAACTGTTAGGGGAGCCTCCTAAATCGTAAGGACAGGCATCTTTGCGAAACCTCTCTCACATTTACGTCAAATCATCTAAATGATCCAAAAATATGTAGACAGTGGTGTATTGTGATATACAAAAAAAAAATTTTAGGGTTTTTTAGAATTCTTTTGCTAAGGGTAGCATTATTAGACTTTAAAAGATATTATTCTTCATATCGATTAAAATAATTGAAGTATATTTTCAGGCATGCAAAATATACAATCACAGTCACAGCCTGAATAAAGGAAATTCAGGAAGTTTTCCAAAAGTGAAGCACTTTATGATTTAAGTTCATTTAGGTATAGTTGCGAGCCCGGTATCGATGGAATTGTCTAATGTATTCCCAAACCATGCGCTAATGAATTATTTTTTCTAATTTCCATTTCAGTGAACTAAAAAGTGGAAAATAAATTTTGTTCTAATCACTTTTATATGAATATATTTAAAATTTTGTGGTGTTCAAGATTTTTATACTTAAGAGATTCGATTTTTCAAATACGTCAAGCTTTTATACATGTTCACGTAAAAGTTATTGCAATGAAACTTATTTTCTCTCTTTCTGTTCACTTAAGTAAAAGGTTATTTAAAGAAGTTAATGTTGTATAATTTATGACTATTTAATGCTGGTTTTTCCTTAACTAATTGTTTTCCAATTAAATTCATTTTTCTAATATTTATTTTTCTAACAAACAACTAGACTTCCCGACGCTAGCTAAGTGAAATATTCTTAGAAATCATTAATTGTATGAAATACATGGTACGATTGCTACAAAGCAATTCTGTGAATGTGAGTTTACTAATAAAACAGCGTTTATACAGTTGCCGCCAGTATACTCAACACATTCATTGTTTCTTTTTATGTTTGTAAAAACAATAAATATTTCATATCTACAATAAAAACTATAATTAAGTACGTAATACTATTTACTAATAATTTATAAAAAGATTTTTTTTCGCTTGATGTTTACAAAAGCAGCACATATTGAAACAATTTACCTGAAGACCTTATATAAAATTAAAATATTTTTTACATACCTGTAAATAGAAGAAAATAAAACTTATTAAAGCCAAATCAAAATATAATTTAAGTAAAAAACAAAAAAAAAAAAACGATTGTAAGACATGTAACCACAAGACAATGAGAAATGTTAGTATTGCATATATTACACAAATGATTGTTTCGCATGTTGTTTTTAAATTAAAAACAATATTTTTAAAAATGGCTTAACCACACACCAGCTATAAATGTCATATTAGGACGCCCGGGGGCAGGATGGATTTGGGAAGGTTAAGAAAACCAAATAATAATGATTGATAATTAAAGTAAAGTTTATTACTCCAAAAAGTCATCGCTGCGGTCGTTTTGTTATTATTATTATTATTACTGTTGAAGAATTGTTGCCTGCTTGCTTCAGGACAATGCAGTAATACAAATATTTTTTAAGACGCAAAAAATAATTATCAAAAACGGGCTACTATGTTGACTTTTACATAAAAGTCATGGCCAACTATTCTAGTCATAAAGAAAATTGTCTTATTAAGAAAAAAAAAAAATTTTTTTTAAAGATTCATAGCTAAGTTTATTTTTAAATTTAAGATACAGTGTATTATCAATACCGCAGTATAAATATAATTTAAGGCTCAAATAATTACTAAAAGCACATGAATCTTTCTGTGTAGAGTGCATGGTTAGTAATTCTTGCCGCTAGCGGTAAAAGCCAAAGACAATTATTTAAAAAATTTCGAGTTAATACTTTTATTTTCTTGTTTCTCTGAACGCATTCACAGAAAACATTTTATATGAAAGTTTTAAAGTTAAATATTCTTAAAGCAATCAGTTGCTGAATACCTTGTTAATGTCTTCGAATTTATTTACGAAAAAGGAAAGAAAAAATATTAAAAACACTCAGAACAGTTCAGAATTAGTTAATGATTCTGTTTCACTTTTATTCGTTTTGATAGCAGTTTTAGATAGCTATCTAGACTTTCCATTCTCGTGGTGTCTCTAAAAATTCTAACTCTTAATTAGTAAGTCATCGCCAATGAGAGACCCTTTCTGTTATGATATTTCAAACCTGGCTGCTTTCTTTCAACACGTCAAAACAAATTTTCTCGGATTGCAGGCTAGCGAAATTTACTAAGCGTATCCGAGAACATATGACAGAGTATATTTTGAAAAAATGAAAATTCTTCGCCTTTAAATTATTTTTAAAAAGTTATTAAAAAATGCATGAAAAATTTTTATTAGAAATTTGTTATTATTGTAAACATACACAAGCATCATTAAGGGTTTTTATGTAAACGAAATTAAAATAAAAAATTATGTTCACAGAAAATCGTTCCTTGAAGAATGCTCTTTTTTACTTATTTTGCTATTTCAAATTACCGTTTTCAATTCATAAGCGTGATTATATATTAAAGCGAATCCAAATTGTCTTAGCATCATTTCTATGGTGGGCACTTTAGTAGCGATAGGTACTCCACTAATTCGAGTTTCTTAGCATGACGTCATAGACTTGTATGTTGAAAATCATACGGACACTCTATTAGGTTAGAAGTAATAACATAGAATACCTGGAAGTCTTTGATATCTTAGGCAGAATATTAAGTTTAAAAAAAAAATTAAAAGCAAAACGGAAGATATACTTGGCTTGAAACCCACTTTATCAACTATGGCATCTGAATTGTACACTCATAATAAATTTAAAACGGAAATCTCCTATAAGTCGCAAATGGTTGCAACAATATTTTTGAATAGTTTTTTTTAAGTATTGAGCATTATGGGCGAATTACTTTCTATTTAATTTAATCTATTGCCACAAATCAATAGCAAATGTGTTATGTTTTAATTTGGATATTAACTTGAAGCACGAACGTCCTGAAATTGACCCAAAATGTTACGCTTCTTAAAAATGTATACATTTCTAGATGCACATTTCCGGATATTACAAATGAAATTATATCTATAATCGAGATAGGTACGAAAAGCGTATGAAAACCGAGTATCTTATGAAGAATAATCATTACATATTCAAGAAGAAAAAGAATGAGAAGAAGAGAGTTTTCATTGCACAAGAATTATTAAATTAGTTCGATTATCGTGAATAATCGCACAATGAGGAATTTATCAAATATTGACTGGTACGATGAGGAATTTATTAATGATTGACTGGCACGATGAGGAATTTATTAAAGATTGACTAGCACGATGAGGAATTTATCACATATTAGCGATGAGGAATTTATGAATGATTGACTGGCACGATGAGGAATTTATCAAATATTGTGCTGGCCTACCGTTCGGCGAACGCGCGATTTTTAGATAAATTTCTAATAAAGTCGTTGACGTTGTGTTTCTTCTATAATATTTATGAACGTTAGTTGCCTACTTTTAGGGTTGCTTAAAAAGAGCCAGTTGTAAATAAATTATGAATAGTTTTTAACTGCATCTTTAAATATTCAGAAAAATTGTTGCCTATTTCTAGGTCATTACTAAAATATAAAATAATGTTGTATCATTAGAAAATTATTATCTAAATTAAGATATAAAATATCGAAAAGATCTATGTACTAATTGATCTCACAGTCAATGTTCATTTAACAAAAACGCTAATGACATTCGTGAAAGACCATTTCAAGAAAAGTGTAAGCAAATAAATTTGTACATAAAACATTCTCGACAAGTACTTTGGTATAAGTAAAACGCTAATTAAAGAAAATAATTAAAAATTAGTGAGTTGAAAAGTGATTTCGGTATGGTTAAGTTAACCAAACGGCGTCGTCTTCAATCTGAAAGCTAAAAGCATTTAAAATTAGTATTTTTAACAACAGATAAACAAAAAAGTGAATTCATTTATTGCTTTGCTTAGCTTAAACTGCATGGAAGCAGTTTCGCAAATTTAATTTCGAGAATTTTAATGGCTTGATTTTAAAAGAGAAAATTACTTTTTTTTCGTGCACTAGTGTTATTAAAGCCTTTGGTATGAATGAATGATAGGTACGTTGAGTTGTGCCCGTCTGGATAAATTTCTTGTAATAATGAGACAAAAAGAATTTTTTAAGAGTTTTGCTATCTTAAGACAATTGGTCGTATAAATATACCCATAAGTAGCAACTACCAATATAGTATTCTGATCCTTCAAAGGATTTCAAATAAATTTCAATTTCTCAAATTAATTACCTTCTCTTTTTAATCGACATTCGATCGACAAAACTTTTATTGTAGAGGCTTTACGATAATAAATAATCTCCAGATATGTAGTGTAACACGTGTAGTAGCACTCATCTTATACTAAATTCAGTGAAAACTTTAATGGCTTTTGCCATCAATCAACATACATAACAGTTGAGATAACAATGGAGTTATAAAACAGAAACTTGTTTTTTCTGGATCTCTCAAGATACATACATGACATCATCACCATAAAAAATTCATAAAAATTATACAACAAATACTCTACTCATTTAAAATACCCAGGAAAGGGTAACCAAAAATCTTCTGATATTTGGTTGTAAGTCTTTAAACAAACCACTCGTAAATTTTTATTTATTGATTTGAAAACGTCAAGAGAGCAGCGAACACTCGGTCAATAAAATAATGTATATCCTCACAATATTAAAAAAATTGGATGTATACGCGGTTTTACTTAATATCGGGCTACTATACACTTAACCTTGAATCTTTTATGGAAAAAAGAAAAGAAACAAAGGGATAAATTTGTTTATCATCTCTGTACACAGTTCTTACCTTTTTCCTAAGCAAACTTGTATAAAAAATAATAATATCAAAATCCGCGGGCAATGATCGTTGCGTTCGTTAGCTTATAACTTGGCACTGTTAGCTGCTTTCGTACTTTATGTGTCGTTTAAGATTATTTAAGAGTTCTTGGCACTCACTTCTTTTGCGACTCTTTCTTTATCGTATTTATATTTCTTTTTCTTTTATTTTATTTAATTATTTTGCTCATTTTTCGTTCGGCAAATTTTGATTGAAAAACAGTTTCGAAAAAAAGTAATAAAATATTTGAATAATGGGAAAATCAAGGCATGTTAGGAGTATCGAATAACACATAAAATGGAAACAGAGATATCCGATAATTTTTTTTCTACGAGAGATGTTTAAAAGTTTTCTTTCGTAAGCAAATGATTAAAGTACTTTTGTGAAAACGGTAAATTCTTGCTACTTTTCTTTGGATTACTTTTCACATTATTTTATATTTCTTGTCTTCTAAAGCGAACTTATAAGATGTAAGGGAATAATGATAAGCGGTAAGCCACCGCCATAAAGACTGATTGATAAGAGTGCCTTTAATTAAGCGTATTTGTATGCGGAAGTCCGTTTCGCTTTGTCGTTATAGTATGTAGAGCTCAGTGGCGTTTGACTCTCGTTTCATTCATAGTTTAACTACCTGTGAAGAGGTAATTTAATCCTAAGTCTTTGTTTGGGCGTAAAGTATGTGTTCTATCTACAGAATTAACTGTCGCCAACAAAATACGTTATTTTATTTATTTATTTACTTTTTTTTTATCAATTTTTAAGTGAAGCTGCTACTCACTAGCTGACAAAACAATTATGTGTAGATATGAATGACAATTTGTTACGGCTAGAAAACGACGTCATGGTTTCTCTTTGGCAATCCAAACATGTCTAATATTTTTAAATTGTAATTTAAATTTTTTCGATTAAAGTTTACATGGATTAAGTGCCTACATACATTTTAAACGTTGAATCAATGATATTATGGAAACTTACTTGAAAGATTTTACTTAATGCACGCTGCTAATGATATCCAGGTGATAAGTGATTTTATATTTTTTAGTGGTGACTCGATTTAATGCATGAAATGTGTGTTTGATATGACTCTATACGGTTTTAAAGCTTTTACTGAGTGAGACGCCATTGCTTAATGGAATTAAAGTGACTTTGCTACAACATAGTACTTAAATAAAACCGGCATAAAGCACACGAGGCAAGATTACAAACGAAACTTTGAAGTCATACATAATGACATCATATCATATTGTATGACATTACTGTGACCGAAAGAAGAAAAAAACAAAAAGTATTATCACAAGCAAGAAAACCTTGATGGGTCATTAGAGAAGAAAGTTTTTTTTTTTTTTTTTTTTCTTGTTTGCGTATACAAATATTTATTGCGTATTATAAAATGAATGATTTTCAAAGTATTGCATCACCTTAGTAAAGTTGTATACATTTATTGTTATCCAGATTAAAAAAAAAAATTTTTTTTCATTTGAAAATATTTACACGAAACCATTATTACAAAAGACTTAAAATACCACATTTAGAGAAGAAGAAGAACCAAAATTAACGTCATGCCAACACTTTTATTAAGTAAATTTTAAAATGTAAAGGTTAAAAATATGTTGATTGAAGAAACGGATGAAGTCAATAATTTTAAGTAAATAAAATCAGACCAATTATGCTCAAGAAGCATACGCGCAATTAATTTGTTCTTAAAATATCTTGACTTCACCTGAAAATGAAAAACAAATTTTTTTTTTTTTTTAATATAAACCATTCAAGAATTATATGCCGTAAAACACGGGGATGCATAACATATGAAAAATGCTTAAATTGAACAAATTTATATGATTTTGGAAAGAAGAACAAGAACACAATGAATATAATGATCGAGTTGGAAGAAGACAGAAACAAACAGATATGAGAGAGAAAGAGAGAGAGTGAGACAGAGATAAGGTGGAAGAAAAAACAGAAAGAGTAAGATATGTACGTAGTCACAAAAGACATAAAATACGATGTAACGCTGCAGTAGAAGTATTAAAAACAGCATGATTTTTTAAATGGAATGCAAGTCGCTCGTTCTCCTTTACTGACCTGTTTATTGAAGTGGACATGGGAGATGTTGCGAATAAGAACGCTGCTGGTGCACTTTCGGTAGACGTCGTGGAGAGTTTATGAGCGGGTTGTACAGGACTGCTAAACTGCTGTATATTTTGTTGTGTTAGCTGTTGTTGTTGTGGTGGTAAAGGCAAACGATTGACAGACATACCAAATGCAGGATCATAACTAAATGAAATTCTTTTGGTTACCGTGGATCCTAATTGAGAACCTTGGGTATCCGGTGAACTACTGTAGAACGGTGTGTAAGTAGTAACATTACTAGAGCTGACGTCATAAGTCTTATGAGATGGTGAAGTCACAGGGCTTTGATTAACATTATTTGCCTCTTTTGGAGCCATCATTGCTGATGGTTGTATCATAGAACCGCCAGGACTGATTGGTATCGGCATTGAACGGCTTTGATTGATCCCTGTTGGGTATAACAAAGGAGAAAACTGATCGATAGCTTCTTCCATATCATCTACGCCGTTTCCAACGTTCCCATCCATCTGAGCAGTCAAACTGGCATCAGGGCTAGTATTGGCTGAAAGTTCAGCCAGCAATCGATAACGATCGTCGCCCAAAGCCAAATTTGTATAGATATTAGTATCAGAGATGGCTTGCACGCCTCCAACAGGCTTTGCCAACCCCGCAGGCCATAAAGCCTCATCTACGCAAAAGGATGAACGACCTGAGGAGGATTTATTATAAAAATATAAATTCGACTCATTAGAATCTTCTGGTCCTCCAAGGGAAGCTGCAGCTATCCCTGGCACTGATTCATTAATATTATTGCCAATCCCACTAATATTGCTAATATTATCGCTGTTCGAAGTTGTTAACAATTGGGCGGCATAGGTGGGCGGTAAAAAAGGCGTGCTGAAAGCTCTTTTGCGATTATTGACTGTTGCGGCTATGGCTTGCGTAAGGCTGGAGACAGTACTGTGGTGTTGTAAAATTTAATGTATATTTTATTGTTTATTGCCGGCAAAACACACATCAGCATATTTATGCAAAATCAAAAGCAGTTTATTCAGTATGGTGGGGAATTGATGTCGAAAAAAGTGTAGTTTGAAAAATTATGAAATTTTGTGAACAATCAAAGATTTTGTTGTGTTTTAAGTGTAAACATCGTCACATCGAAAACCAAAGGAAATGATGAGGAGTTTTTGAGAAGAGCGAGGGAGAGAAAGAGAGAAAAAAAGAAAAGAAAAAATTTTTTGATTACCAATTATTTTTTTTAACTTAAAATTATTCTTTACAACCATTTGTCTGATCTAGATTAAAGCTTTCAAGATCAGTACTCATAAACTTATATAAACATTAGGAGAGCAGATTTGGGACGATTTGTAGCGGTGATCAAGACATTAGAAATTGAAATAAAAAAATAACAAAAAAAAAAAAAATTGTTTTTTTATATCCAAGTATATTGTAGTGTTTGCGTTTTCTTTTTTTTTTTTGTGCGGTCTGTTTCTTTTATTGTAGTGTAGATCTAAAAAGTCATACGTAGGCTATCAAAATGTATTAGCATTAAGAAGTTTTAAAGCTGATTGAAAGACGGGCCGCTTGCTTCATCTCAATCTTACTGGGAATATTTATATTTCATATAACTTCTGTCATTTCAATCTTTAGCTAAAGCTTTTCAAACAGAATTTTCGCATATTATCCGTTCTTACGACATTCTTGTCGCACTTCTAGTGCAGTATGTTTTCTATACTTCTATAAAAGTAGAATTATTTTTTTTCTTTAAAAAAAAACTTATGAAAAAGTTGCAGAATAGTTAACGAGGAAGTTTGCGCTGAGTAGCTAAGAAATTAAGTTAGTATAAATGTCTAAGCAGAAATACTGCTGAGTGTTCAAAAAGCCCTGTTAGCAGTCGGGTGGCTGCTGTGGCTAAAGTAATTGAGGATATCATGCAGATAAAAAATATACAAAACTATAAAGTTTGTGATCGTCATCATTAAATCTTGCGAACGGATTCACTAAATTAACATTCTAGCTTCTTCTGCGGCAAATCTATCTAGCGCACATTCAGTACATCTAAGTCGTCGCGACTACTACATTTCTAATAACTGCAATTCATTTTCAGTATGCACAAGTATGGAGAGAAAACTTCTTTGCTTGCCAAGTTAGCCAATTAAAAAAGCACAAGCATAAACACTGATCAGTCACAGGACAGAATTTAATAAACTTTATTAACGGCATTAAAAATCGTAATAAGACCTATAGATGAGTGTAGACTTTAAGTGGCGATTATTGAATATTTTCAATATCTTAAAGTTTTGAAGACAACAAAACAATGTTCTTCACACATAACGCACGTAAGATCTTAACAAAATTAACATTTTGGATATGATGCGATAGAAAAAGTATATTGGACTTAATAACAATAATAATTTCAATAAAATCTTTACATATTTAGGCTACAAATATTAGCTAAAAGAAAAATTTCCTAACGTTTTTCACCGAAATTCAAACACATTTTTTTATATTTTGTATAAATTTTATTAAAACAAATATACACCATCTTGATTGATAAACACTTTTGCCATTTCTCTTGTAGGGCTGTTATTTCGTTACTGCACGACCACTAGAATTTGTAGTAGAAAAACTGAAACGAATGATTTTCGCAAATCCCCTTTGAAGGGTTCTACAGAGAACGATGTAAACTGTCGGGACGAAATCTTGGCTGTAAGGTTGTCGATGTGTTGTAGACAGCAAATCGATCGCTTAGTCATAGCAGCTTATGATACCCGTGGCGCAAATTCGATCGTTACTATGGTGTGCTCAGCTTATCCATCTTGAACCATCCTTTTGTTGCATGCGATTCATCTTTCAAGCTTTTCAAAAGTAGATCGATTACGCTTCATTTCAGAAGCGATAAACAGATAGAATTTCGATCTATTGAATTTTTCACTGTTAATTAATATAATATCCCTATATGTCGAATTTGTTTTATCCAAATAGTATAAAACTTCTTTGTCAATCCTTAGACTCGCAGAGATCTCACAAGGTAAGGTACATTGCTGGCATTCCATTTTTTGAATCTTTTAAAAAAAAAATTACATTGCTTTCGCTAACGAGTAGAGAACGAATCGTATCTTAACATCGAAGTTTCCAAAATGACAACTATTTGCGAGCTGCTGTTGCTGATAGAGCATTTTCGCTATAAACATGCATGCATTTTCTTTGCTAGCTTGCGAGGCGCTGTCGGCTATGATAATGTTAAGTATCGTAAATTTTTTTTAAAGGGAGTAAATTAAGTTTAATTTTTGAATACCAATTCCTAAAACTGTTTTCACAACAACAGAAACTCTTATATGCCATATTTTCAAAAGAAGGGGTTTATTCGTTTATGTTAGGAAATACCGGAGATCGATTGATCGCGAACTACTTCCCCTTCCGTGAATTATTTTGAATTCATTTCTGGCACATCTCTCTCTCTTTGAATTTTTATATTTTAATTGAAGTAACAAATATCGAAAGCCTATCTATTTCTACTTAACATGTTCGCGGATGCAAATGCCCCAGCATTCAGCAACAAAATGACGTGAATATCATAGTATTCAAATTTTATAGCCAGTTGTTATTCACTTAATTTTGTATAACGTTAATGTAATAATAATATAATTATAAAATAATAATTAAGAGATTTCATCTGTATCTTCGTGCATGACGTAAAATTTGTTACACTTTTTTTTTTAAATGAAGTTCCGACTACAGTCTCAAAATACGAATAAATAAATACGTATAATTAGATTTCGGATATCATAAAATAATTTAAGAAACGAAAAAAATATACCGAAATATACCGAATTTTTTATATCCACCACTTTTATTTTACAAAAGGGGAACAAATTAAATTTTAATAAGTAGGCATGACAGATTTTTCCATTTTTAAGGAATACCACGGAAATTTTTATTTTACAGTCTATGAGAACTGAGGAAAACACAAACTAAAAGATCGACTTGTTTTTAGCTTATTTTATACTATAGGCGCGTGAACTGTGATTGATTTGGCCAGTTTTCAATAATGTAATGTATGTCAAAGAATTTCCAATGTTTCTGCCAAATTTGAATGCGATATCTTCATTTTTGCAGCCAGGAGAATGTTTAACACAGACATTACAGGGATACGTCGAAGTTGACTGCAAATCTCATACTGATCAAGAATACATACACTTTATATGGTTTCTTAAGGTTGCAAACATTTTCAAAAAAAAATTACCCCTCATTACTTTATTTTACTGGGTGGGCGTAGTAGACGAAAGGAAGCTCAAAAAATGTGGAGATTTTTATAGGTGTGTCTGCTATGGCCTATGAGGAATAGATAAAAATGCAACTTTTTTCCTTAAAACCAAAGGTATTTTCAATTTGCCTTATACTGTGGGCGTGCCCTTTGACCGATCAATACGAAACTGCGTGCAAAAACATCTAATGTTTCTGCCAAACTTGAGTCTATCTTAATTTTTGCGGTTAAGAGAATGCTTACCATACAGACGGACAAACGGACATGTTTAATTCGATTCTAAATTTGATGCTGTGCAATCTCCGAAGTTTCTCTCTATGGCAACATAACAAAAACGAACGTTGCCTTCGGTGGTGGGAACAAAAATGTCTTCTACATTTTTGTAGCTGAATGCAATTTTTAACGTCCGTGAACGTGTTAACTTCAGCGGAAAAAAAGAGTTATGTTGTTTAAAGAAAAATAAGAAAGAAAAAAAATTTGAGATAAAGGCGCAAATAACTTACAAAATTACGCTGTCTTTACGTATGAATAGCGTATGTTTTTATTTCTTCACTTTTGGATTTCGAGAAACAGACTAATAAAATTAATAATAATGTAATTAAGTTTCAACGTTAAAGCTTGAAAAATTTCCTCATAATAAATTTGCTGCAAAAAAATGAAACGAAAATATTGCGGGTGTGTTGTTTGGCTAATGGCAAGGTACTATGTTCAGCAAGTTTAGTTGGCTAATTTTCGTGTTGCTTAAACACTTAACTAGCTGCATGCAGTGATAATATTATGGTACACAGGTAGGCAAGCATTTATATATGGATGTTAATGACCAGTTAAATAATTGTGTTTCACGTTGGATTGTACCGCATGACCAGCAAACATGTAAACGAAGTTTGTAAACATTTTACAAACAAAATATCGATTTTTTTTTAAATGTTGATTTCGGACTTTATATGCGCAAGATAATTGTTGGCTTAAGTATGGTTATGTTGAGCAATAAATTTTCCCATTAAAGAAAAGAGAAAAAAATTAGGTACGGATTGAGAAGAAGTTTTAATACCCATCATACCTCTTACTAGCTTTAGATAACCAGCATATATAAATGAATATATAATAAATATTGCAATGATTATTCGATCATGGGAAACTATTTTTTTAGATGATGTAGATTAATAGATGATGCCCTAGCTTAGAATGGATGTAGTGAACTTGGTCTGAAAAGTCATATCACAAATTCATCTTTCTCTATAAATTCCTATTTAGAAATGATTTCCATCAAATCGCCGAAGGATGCGCCAAATCTTTTATAATAAAAGCACGTGAGAAGTTTGTAGAAAACTAAGCGATGATTCGATCTACGACAACTTCCGTACACACAACACTAATAGAGTAAATTGGGATTAAGAGTAAGTTTTGTTGATGAAAGCGACTGCTCTATTAAATTTATCAAAGAAAGAAATAGCAGGAAATTAGTCTGTATCATAATAGCAGTAGTAGCGATAGCTGATCGTCGTATGTAACCTATGAAGAATGATTTCTATTTCCTTTTGATATTCGAACCAAAACATTTAAATCAGAAATGATACGTGAGTTATAGTAAAGTTTATCTATTCCATGAGAAAATACGTAGCATATTATGAAAATTCCGATATACACCTTTAGCTTTTAAAATTTCTTATACTTCGCAATTTTATTTCTGTCTCTTGAAGAGCAAATTATGAAAATTCCGATATACACCTTTAGCTTTTAAAATTTCTTATACTTCGCGAATTTATTTCTGTCTCTTGAAGAGCAGTTGTGGCGAACTATCTCTGAATACTATCTTTGCCTTTGTGAAGAAATTTTTGCGAGCATTATCTCAATTTAAAGAGACTGACCGACTGATCAACAATCTTAACCAATATACTCTTTATAGAATTTCTAGAGGGTTTTGTCAGATATTATGTACTCGGTTAAAAAGAAAGTTAATACATCTGCCTCCTTCGATGTTGAATATAATCCAAAGAATTCAAAAAGACATAGTTATGAATATACACAAACATACACACAAACACAAACGAGGTTAGTTAAGAGTACAATAAAAGTGACTGACCGAAGTTTTTTCTTTGTCTTTTGAAAGTGTGAAAGCAAATTGTCGAAAAAATTAAGTAAATGTATAACGTTTGTGTGTATATATCCATTTATTTTGAATTATCCAATGTACACGTATATATATATATACGTTTATTTACAGTATAAGGGTCAAAACGTATAACCATTTCAGAGATTAATAGGTTCATATTTCCAATGTTAACATTGAAATATGAGCTTTTAAGTGAACTTTTTACAGTTTATTGCTTTGTTTATATTCGTCTGTGTCTGCGCTCTTCGTTTGTAACATTTTTGTTTTGACTATCGTTTGAAAATAATAAAGTTGTTTTTGGTTTTTATCTTGCTTGAGGTAATGAATTATCTTCCAAGACGGCGCGAACTTTGTTGCAGTAACAGAAGCTTTGCAATGTTATTGTAAAACTAATGTTAAAATGTGTTTACGAGATCATAAGCAGAAAACAAAATATTACTTTTAGTGTTTTGTTATTTAACGATGATGATGATGATGATGATGATGATGATGATGTGGACATCATTGTTTTTGCAGAAAGCAAAAAAGTTCAAAATCATTTTTTTTTTCTAATGCTCATTAATCTTCGAACGAAAAAGATTAAATTAATATTGTTAATCACTTTGTTACAGGCGAAAAGCATGTCTGCATCAAAGGACCCAAAGAATGAGAATTCCTTGCGTTCGAAAGTATAATTTATATTTTATCTCCAATTCGAAAATGTGATTTATGTTTGTAATATTTTTGAAATGATTTTTATTACACTTTCTGATGGATTTTTTCATGGCGATCCATTTCACTAACATGTGCATCAGATTTTAAAAAGCCGGCAGGAAATTCGTTAAAATTAATAGCAGCACTATATCGCAATTTAATACGTTTTTAATATTACAAAAATTGTATTGCATTCGTTTACTACTACTCCGTTCAGAATATAAAGGGAATATTTGTACATCTCAAATATCAATAGATAGTTTTATGTTTTTTTTAATGGCATAACTGCTATTAATACTTGACTTGAAGTTTTGTGTTCTTCAGTCTTTGGCAGTTTATAAAATAGAGTAACTTTTGATGTTGATGCAAATTTTCAAAGCTGAATGTTACACAAAGCTTTTGTGTAACCTACGTATGTTACACAAAGCTTTTGTGTAACATTCCGCTAAGGCGATGGGAACCGAACAGAAATTGCCCAAATGCTTTAAAGATATAGCAATTGCAAACGAATCACATCCGGGAAGACCATTACTGTTCGCAATTTATAAAAATGTCGATAAAATGAAGAATCTTGTAACAGCAACAACAATTGAAGCAATTTTAAAGAACAATTTATGGTTTTGTTCTCATTGCATGGACTTGTTAGATTTATTCCATTTTCTTGCTCAAGACTACCCATAGAATTTAGGCGGAAATTTTTATCGCTGTATTTTGCCGTAATTTATAAGTAACAGATCCACTATCGAAAGATGGAGATGTATTCATTTTATCAATTTGTTTTTAAAACACAGAAGGAAGCTCTTCAAAAACCATATAAAAAATAAATGTTCTTGATCAGCATCAAATTTAGAATCGATATAAGCATGTCGGTCTGTGTAAGTAATTTCTAACCGGAAAGATTCTCTTCCTCTACTCGTAAAAATTTGGAAGTTGAAGTAGCGAAATTATCCATATGTGAGCTGAACCTTTCTCAACCGAGGGATAAATCCCCTTTTAAAATTCTTGTTCCGTCCGTGTTATATATCAAAATATCTGATGAAAAATTTTGGACTGAAGGTGCTTTAGTCAGAGAGTTTGTCCCTCGTAAGAGGATGGTTGGTTCGTTGTCCATGGAAGCGAATATCCATCCAAAAAACTAGATTCTGTTAAGATTTTTTATCAAAATGTCGGTGGTTTAAATACAAAATTACGTGACATCTATTTTATTTATTTTATTTAATTTATTTTTTATGGCAATCTGTCTAAAAAAACTTTCAGTATTTTTCCATGCATAAAGGTAAATGTTAAAGGGACTTTAGTGATTGCGCCTTGGACACCAGAAAACCACTCTAATTTGAAAATTTTACTCGAACGCGTTCACGAACATTGAGCTGCAACAAACGGGTGGAAAATTGTTTAAAAATTAATTGTGATATCCGAACTCTGGATGGATCTATTTAGTAGACAGAATATTTTAAACATTATATATTTGTAATTGATGCTATAATACTTATAACGATACAAATGCACTTTCCGAAATGTATACTAATTACAAAAATTTAAGGCTATATAAAATTGAATAAATAATAATCAGCTTCAAGATTTAGTTGCCATATCATTCATTTCATTTTCCTTTAAAAGCAAAATGAACACTATTTAGTATCTATTCACTCGGGAATATGTTTAAAAAAATTCTCCTTAATTTTAGATATATATATATATATAATTTTAACTCATGACGGTGCTGTTGTTTTGAAAACCATTCTCAAGAGCAACCCATCTTCGTTATTGCTGATAGTATTGGCTATGGGTCAATCATTTATTTCATCTTTATACACTACTAGAATTTCTCTCTATTTCGAACCATCTTATCTCGACTCATAATTTCCATTCAATATCATTGCAGGCACGGTTATCTTTTTAACTCGGAAATAGATTGCGGATATGGCGTGGAGGGGTAAATTATGTTCCTAACAAATGAATGAACCGAAACCACTACTTCTTCGTCGTCCTCGCTTATCAGCAATAAAATCCTGAATATGGTATGGCTACCATAGAGAAGTCGCTATGGAGCGTATGGGAAGCTTTCTGCTTGTAGATCGTTTGTCGATGCAACAAGTTACTTTGGAGATCGAGGATTCTTGGTCTTATAGCGTTGGTCTGTGAGCGCGTACATATAGTAGTGTGTATACAGTGACCAAGCTGCGTAGTGCCGATTCTCAGAAGATTTGTAGTTCGAACACACATATGATGTTGCTAGCTGATGGCTGTGAATCATGTTTCGAAGTGAAAAGGGTACGATTATGCAGAGAATTACTGTAGCCAGAAAACTTTTACTTACGATTTATAAAAATATTTTAATCGAAAGCAAGAATATTTATCTGGGTTTTACCTCTATAAGGTAGGCGCAAACTTGGTCTTCAGCAGACATTGTGATGAGCTCACAATTCAAATTTGATTTCCAAGAAGAACATTTTCTTCTTTTATTCTCGGAATATAATTTTTTCTTTTTTTTGTATAACGAATGTCCAAAATTTTTGAAATATCTGCAACTTTCGCATACAGAGAGTAGGGAACTAAATTTCTCTAATTAAATAAGCGTTTTATAAATCTGAATGCTTTTACGCGACAACCATACGAACCGGTATTGTAAATTATATATACGAGCTTAACTTTAAAGACCTTATAGTAACGATTAAGTTTAAACAAAACCATCTTATTATTCATCGAAGCCTGTAAGATAAAAAACTTTTTTTTTTAATTTCCCGTTGTATTTGAAACGAAGTTTTAACAATGGTTTTTAATTTATTTTGGCAATTTAAACCAATTATAGTTGCGGCCTGATATGTTAAAATTCCAGCGCCAATCTTTAACGAATCACGGTTTAAATTAAACTTACTTTTCTTTGCAATAAAAAATCTACTTTCTTTTTGAGTCTTTCAAATTTAAATGGATTTATATAAATTCACCAAGAAGCTCGGCAAAATTTTGTTACTATTATACACTCTATCGCCAATAGAGAGGGATTCAATAAAAAGAAAGCCTTTCAATATGTAAAATTGTCAATTAATTCAAGATACTTACTTACTTCGTAGATATTATTAAGGTTAAAAGTAACTTGGAGTCTTACCTGCAATAAAAAAAAGTTAAGCAATTAATAGATTTGGATATGTAAGAAGAATTCATTAACTTACTTGCTAGGTAAACCATTTTTGAGCAAAATGGCAAGAAAGGTTTTTTCGTCTCTCAGAACGAATCTTGAATAATCAGTTACTTTCCGTGAATGTACAAAAATTCTTTTTTTTCTGTTAATGTTAGGTGTGTTAATGAACTAATTATTCAATAGCATTTATTGCTTCCCGTTGAAGTTCAGAACATAATTTATAATTATTCCCATATTTCCATATATGTGGACTAAAATCAAAAATGAGTAGTAGTTTAAAAAATATTACGGATTTTTTAAATACCCGGAAAGGTTACATTTCCCCAAAAAACAATAAATTGAAATTAATAATTCCGGAATAATTACCAAATAATAGACATTGACGCGAAAAATTTCTCTTTTTTCCCCTTAAATTTCATTCTTTTTACAACAACATATTTACTATACTACTGCACATATAGTAAAATTTTAAGTAGTGCCATCTATTAATATGTTAGCAACAATCTCTGTAAACTACATTTTTAGCAGCGTCTACGCTAGATACATATTAAAGACACAAACCGCAAAGCTCATAAAACTTTAATATTCATTTCAACAACTATGGTATTCTCATGTTAATATTAAAATTAAAATAATTGTTGAATACAGATACTTTCAAACTTTAACAGTGAATAATTAAAATAACAATCACATGTAACTTTATATGTATTTATGTTAATGTATATAAAAAAAATGCAAAGAATTCATTTAAAATATTATGATTTTTTTTACCCCGAAAATATATAATCTATCCGCATCATTGCAACCATAAGAACTGAAACATTTTTGTTAATAATATTAATGGTTTTTAAGGAAAATCGAGGAAACCAAAACGCAATTACCTCTATAACATGCACACAACAGCTGCACAAATTAGCTACTGAATCGCAAACTATACTAGATGGTATGATCAAGTTCAAGAAGTTTAATAATGTACCATTTCCTCTTTCCTCTCCCTCCCCTCTCCAAACCACACATGCTACAAAATCATATTTACGTTACGTTTGTTATGACAGAAAAGTACGATGGAAAGAGACAAATATAGATTTTTAATGCAATCTGAAATAATCTTTTTTTCATAGCAAGTTATTGCTTCATTTGATCACTTATAATGGATCAGTAATCAAACAACAATAAAGCCATTGCAAATGCACGTGCTTAAGCTGAAAAATTTGTCGTTTATTTCATTTCGAATTTACTATATATATACATATATATACAATGCTTTTTTTGTATATAACTAAGCACAAGTTGTTTACTAATTAATGGCAATACACAAAATTGTTGACAAACCGTAAACAATTTTTGTATGCAAATAATAAGCAACAAAATAATAAAATAAACACAACTGTTAAAGTGAAAATGCGAAGAAAAAAATAAATAAATTTTAATGCAGGGTTACCATATCTTACAGATTCGATAGAAACGAAAACCTTCAAATGGAAGTGTATTAATTTTTATAGCCATCACTAGCAGGAGTGGTTTTCTCATAATTTTCATAGATTACAGGAGATTTTTTTTACTAAACAGAATAGATCTGGCATATGTTCACATAATCGGACTTTTTTTTTCGAGAAAAACCTTCCCAAAGAAATCCCAAGCAAATCCACTTTTGTAAAAGCAAATTTATGTGAAGTAATCTAATAATATCCGAGCTATTGTGGATCTTATTTCCAAGTTTTATAATTTTGTCGTAAACGTAACTTATAGATTTGATTTCATATATTATTTTATGAAAATAATATGCAATCAATCTAATCAAAATCATATATCAATTGATTCGAAATCTTCATTTGAAATAATACCTCATCAAAACTCATTATTTACTATTGAAAAAATTCGTAGCATTTACCCGATAATTTCAAAGCATGATGAACATGAAAACTGGACTCCACAGAAAAATCTGAAAATACTCCTCCATTAAGTCTTTCATGTCACCCATGTCAAAGAGAAAGTGACTGATTCTCTATCAATTTAATTTAAACATTCCCTAAAAATGTTCATCAATTTTAAGTAAGTTTTTTAGCAACACTGTGGCAAGGCCACCTCTATCGTAGTTAAGTGAACTGCACATTGAGCTTAAGAGATTACTTTGCTTTCAAACCAAACACATATCTGAAGAGAAAAGAAGAGAGATATATTTAAGAGAAATATAAGCGAAGATAAGATCATAAATTAAGTAATTAATTGTTAGAGGGTCAGCTCAAAAAATGTACCCGACTAGAGGAAGACAAAGAGGCAAACGAAAGAAATGCAACAATTAGGAAAAAAAAGTTCATATAAAAAACAAATAGAAAAGAAAAAACAAAACATAGAAAGAAAGCAAAGCCAAAAAAAACAGCAACAACAAATGTGCGCACTATTTTTAAAATGTTCTAACATTAAAAAAAAATAAGAAGAAAAATATAATAGAAAATTAAAATAGAGAAACAAAAATAAAAATGCCAATGAGTTGTATGACGAACTCTTATTGTTATTGTTTATAAACGTAATTTAAAAATTTTTTTTTTACTTAATTTACTCGGAATCATTAATCGTTATTTTTATTGTCGTTATATTTAAGTTAATACCACAATTGGTGAATGGCACAATAGCTGAGTTATTATTATTGTTGTTGTTGTTATTTTTATTGTAATATTGATATTTTATTACATTTTATTTTTATACATACGTTTAAATGCTTACGTTGTCGTTGTTGTTGCGGTTGTTGTTATAAATCAATCACACAACAAATTATTCAATTGTAAAATAATACGTAAAAACAAAAACAACAAAAGTAACTAACATTATAAAAAGAGCAAATAAGAGAGAAACGCGGCGAGAACAACAAAATATAAATATAAGCAAAATAAATATAATTTAAAAGAAAAATAGCTGAAGTTAAATATTTCAAAAATTTCATATTCACTTCCTTTTGAAATAAATTTGAAAAATTCAAGCAAAAATCTTTTTACCTCAGAAATTAATTTTATTTTCACCATCCCTCGTGCTGCTGCTACTCCCCTCTTTCTCTACGTGTTTCTTCATCACTTATCTTGCGTCGCATCTATTTTCTAATGAAAAGATATTAAAAACACAAAACCTTTCACCGAGAATTTTGAATAAATGCCTGGCGCCAAAACCATACACATTTATGTACATACTTGCGCTCATTCAATATATCCACACTTTCATAATCCTAATGACAGGGTGACCAATCACATGTTTTTATCTTCCAACAGTATCAAAGCAGTGATATCTAAATCGTCAGTATTAACAATAAAATTAGTTAAGATGTTTGTGTAATTCAAACCGTTTTTCTTGACTCTACGCTTTTTTACTTTGCGATTCCAGAACTTTATTCTCTATGTTCACTTTTTGTTTGTCTTGACTTTCACTCTATTCTCTTACATGAGAGTTTTATTTCAGTAAAAAAATTGATCCAAAAGTAAAAAGTAACTTTCAAAATACCACACAATGCACAAAAGAGAGAGAGAGAGAGATATTACGTTTTGGACCGAAATAGCTATATGGAGCAATAGCTCGTAGTATAAAATATTTGTGTTAAATTGATATCTTGTTACTTTTACATAAGCGGCACCCTTTCTCATAGGTAGCCGTAGCGACTCATTGCACTAGTCACGTACACTACACAGTAGTCGGCTGACCTAGTGACCTTAAGTATTACTTAGCGTTAACTACAGAAAGTGAGAATAGCTTAAAAAACCTTTTCTATTTTACAAGTTTGGATTATGTTGTCTGCACAAAAATAATAGGCATTTTCGTCCCTATATCACAAAATAGTTCTACTCTAAATCTGCTTAACTTCTACTACTAGATTTGGTTTAATAAGATCTCTAACAATGCAGCAATTTTGCTACACCATTGCTAAAGACACTCATTTGGTCACTTTACTTATAAATCATGTGAATTATTACGTCCATATGACATAAAACAACAATAACATATGGAATTCAAGTAGATTAATAATGATTTATACACGCGAACTTAAAAAAAAAGAATCAGAATAATTGATATTTGATAGATAGATAATAATAAAAGAAAGGAATTAAAATTGATAAACTCAGCTGTTTACACGGATTTAGACGAAACGAAAGCAAAATTTAGAAAATTGTATCCCAACCTCTTGCCAAAAGCACAATTTGTTCCTCAAAAGCAGATACATCTGTCATTTCAAAAATTGTAGCATATTCGTATTCCTTTCATTTTCGAAGCCATCTGTATTCCTAGCATCTAGCAGCAAGAATACGTATCATATTAATATATTGATGTTATAAATTAAAAGTCGTTACAATTGAGCAAAATGCAAACTATTAATTCGGACATGAGAAATAGTAATGAACGAAGAAAAAATTTGATGCAAGATTTTGGGTTTTAACAGAGTCTTGTCTACAAAGTAAGTAAATTTAAATCTTATTAGCAGAGTTTGTGTTCAGCACTAAAAATATAAATGAGAGGTACAGATAACTCCTACGATGTGGTGTTGATTCTAAATATTTTGTTTGTATCTTTAAAGTAATTTTCGCGATACGAATTATTAGGTATAACCTAGAGATGCGTAAATCTCTTAAATGGTGATAAAAAATTATTTAATATTAATTCAATTTTAATTAATCGAAAAGTCAAATTTAAAAATTTTGGAAAAAATTCAAACGATTCCATTCATTTCTGTCAGCCAATTGTGAGTAATAGAAAGATTTCCATATAAATCACTTTTGAATATTTAGGAAATTCATTTAGACCCTAAAAATTATTATTTGTTTCGATTTGCTAAAAAAAGAAAGTAACAATTTCTGTGTGAGATACAAGTTAAGCTATGTGCAACTTCTTAATTTAAAACTTTAAGTATATTATATTGGCTATCCAAAAAAGGCCTTATAATATAGTAAAAAAAAAAATTTTTTTTTTAAAAATAGGTGAGACAACTTTTTTATATTTTCAACTTTAAACTATGTCCGAAAATATGGTATACATTAATATTTTAAGTAATAAAAATAAAGTTATTTAAATGTTATTTCGACATACTACTAAAATTAAGAAATTAACGACGTTATGGTTATAATTAACCACTTAAAAACAGTTGCAATTCCATAATGTTAACAACACCACAATGGACATCTCTGCCTTATTTTAATATTGCAACAACTTTTCTAATTTTGTTGTCAAAACAATTCAAAGCAATTCTAATCCAAATTCGCCGGTTCTTGGGACCGGTAAGTAAGTATCACTTTAATTTGACCATAATATGAGATGCAGTCGGTCAATCAATCAGTCAATCAGTTAATTTCACTTTATTTTTTTTTTTTCTTTTTAAAGAACTGTAAATGATATTTTTGGACAAAAGTATATATATACGTTTCTAGTTATATAATTAAAGAGTATGAATCAGCGATTTTAATTAACATCTTTTAATGATTTTAATTTCTTATTTATGTGATAGTACACACCAGCAAAAACACATCGTTTTGAGATTGTTATTAAGAAATATTTAATAATTAATGTTCAATAATCAAACATTTTCGTTCTTCTTTCACTTTCCTCAATTCCATTCAAAATGATCGATTAATTAATCCCTTCATAAAAGAAAAAAGAACATCTATATCTTCAATCAATCTTGCTTATTAATTTCGTTTTATAAAAAGTTCAGTAAACCTTCAGATAATATCAACCCTTCACTTTCTATTAAGGATTTCATGATTGAAAGTTATCATGAATTCGAACACTGATGCGATGAATCATGCTTTTTTTTCTTTCTTATATTCTATATGGCGGGTAAACAGTAATTTTAATAATGTCAAATGAATCATCATACAATTTAAATAAAAACTTATTTAGAGAGATGGAAAAAGATGCATTCGTTCATTCCTTCTTATAATAATAAAATATATGAACTTTTAATAGGCAATTTATTAAATTTTGAAATTGACAATTTCCGTATGCGTAATAATATAAATCATTTTGTGATCATTCAGAAAGAGGTAGGGAAATAAGACAACTTTCATCTAATATAAACTTGTTAGTAAACAAACTGCCGCCGCCTTAAGCCATGTTTCATATAAATTATATAAGAATACAAAAATTAATCATTCATTGATAGATTATAGGTTTCGTTAATTGTAACTACGATCACACCGAATTGAGATGCACTAGAATTGTCGTTATTTTACATAAACACAGGAAACATTCTATTATAAAAAATCTATTCTTAATGAGTATACGGTTGGAGTCATCTATTTATCAGTCTCGTTGTCTAACGTTAAATTTATTATAAATGGTTAATGATTTCACACCAAGTTCGCAAATTTTTGTAATCCGCCCACAGTCACGCCCATAATGGAGAAAATTATAACTTAAAATACATACCAGATATTGGTGTGAAGATCATTTAGCAAAAACCATTCTGGGAATCATAGTAAATTTTAGTGAGAAAACAAACGCAATTCGTGGCTAGAAACACTCTCAAAAAGCCTAAAGTAACGTAACATTGGTATAAGTCTGTAAGAGACGTTTAACTAAAATTTTATGCAAATATTTTTTATGGCTGGCTATAAAGTGTCAATGTAAAAAAGCTTCCAATCGACTATTATTCATTATTTTAAGATGACGCGGGTATCATATATTCGCCTTAAAACGAATCGAAGTTTCTTGCTTATTGTTTTCTTTTAAAAGGTCATTACCTCCTCTCCTAATGTGTGTATGTTTGTAGGTATACGCGCCACAATGGAGGAGGAAATGGTTGAAAAACTTTCATTTTTCTTTTATTAATTATAAATTTTCGAATTATTAAAAAGCAAGTGGTTAACAAATATTGACAACATTTGATACATTTTTCGTCGCCTCGAAAATGAATGAATAATTGTTAATAATAATCACAACATCAACGGCAAACGGATGACAAATGATTGTTTAATTAAGTAAAATTTTCACTTCATTTACTTCGAAATGAAGGCAATGATTGACAATCATTACAAATGGATACACGGATGGGTACACGTTAGACGAAGGGAGTGAAGATGAGAAGGGTGCGATAAAAATTATCTTCTATGACGACATCAAAACTGAACTAAGAACGAGAGAAAAAAACGTATATGTACGATTTATTTATTTATATACTTGTTTTTATTGCGTTTTAACGCGATTGTTGCTAAAATTTACAACCGAGAGAGAGAGAGAGGTCATCAAAAGTTGCGTTTCAAGAATAATTTCATAAAAATTTCTTTGAAAAATTGTTATTCAAGATTGTTTTATATAGGACAGGTTTTACAAAATGTATGCCAAAAATCAATATGTTTACATAAAAATGTACCGATATTTAGCAAAATGGATTAAATTGTTTAAAATTTGTTTGTTTGAAAGTATTTGAAGGTTTACTTTTTTTTTTTATTATTATTATTATGAAATAAAACCATGCGTATATGTGTATAATATAATGTGAAAGTTCTAAAGCAGAGGGCATGACATAATATTAATTTTCAATACTTTTCAAATATCTGGTATTTACAGACAAATACCGATTTATGTGCGTTCGGAATTTAACTTATTGAAATTAAATATTAAAGAATAAATCTCATGTCGCAATTGTGATTTTCTCGTAAATAGCAGATCGAGAGAGAGATTTGAATGAACTGCATTTACTACTAACCCAAATGAAAAATGTATGTTCTCTACATAACCACCTCTTTTATAAAATATTCGATGCCCAATCAATATAAATAATAACAAGTAAGAAAATTATATTCGACTGTAGGCGAAGGTTTTATATCCACCAAGCTCCAGCTTAGGATAACTAAATGTCGATACTCCACAATATTCGATGGGCGTGATAGATTTTTTTATGGAATATCGTGGAAAATTTTACCGTTTGCCTGTTCTAGTTTATGAATGGCAAACAAAATACTCGTAAAGATGGTTTCGGTTTATGATATGCTTTAGGATTTGGACCATGTTCAATACCAACCTGCGTACAAGAATTTTGAAATCTTTTTCCGAATTTGACGCCGATTTTATACAAACGTACAGACTGACATCTGCTTTAAATTTGATTTGGATGAAGATTTCTTTTAGGTCTTGCAAACAAAATGACAAGACTAATATATTCCTTAAGTGGAGGGTATAAAATTTCTTACATTTCTTATGATTTTGACTTAGATATCATCTACAAAGTCAACCTACCTGTAGGAAAATGATTTTATTTTATATTTTTCGTTAAAGTTTAAAAAAAAATAAGACTTATATAGGCAAAGACGATATATAATAACATTTTAGGAGCCTCCGTTAGTTTACGAGGGATATTCATAAGTCGACGTAACTAATCGGAGCTTGAGTTAATTTTGGTCATTTTTTCACTTAAAAAAACGAATACCATGAAGGAGCAGCATAACCTTAAGCTTCTAAAAGTCTTCGGCGGCAGAATTCCCCAAATCAAAAAACAAAAGTAATGATAACCAAATACACTGAATAATTCCATAATACTAAGTCGAAAATTGTTATTTTATTGTTATTGTTATTTAGACGAAGGTTAAAACGACCGAATTTAACCATGATGTTTGGTATTCCGCATTACTTTATTATTTCATTATTTCAACCTTTTTAAGATTAACATTTTTTGCACAAAATCTTGCAAACCACTTTCTAATTGTTTCATAGTTTATTGCAATTTCATCCCAAGCAAACTGAAACGTTTCCGTAACTTCAGCTGCGTTTTTTCCCAGATTAAAACAGGACACAACATGTAATGCTTTAAATGCTGCTTGCTGACATCCATCCCTGCGCATTGGTATACAGGGAACGTCAGCTGATAAACAGTTGGAATTTATACCGTAAAAATATAAATGCCTACATTATCTATATCTGAAATTTCGGGAGAATTGAATGCAACAGACTTTACAAAGAGCGACAAATTGCAATAATAAGAATTTATTTGTAGATTTATTACTTTTCATTCAAAGATATTTGTCGAGAAAAATTAATAATTCCAAAATTTAATGACCTTTTAAATGGATCGTTATATGAAAAGTGGACGTTAAAATGGTCCGATCCAAGTAACGCATTAGATGACCCAACACATTCTCAATAGTTTTCGTGATTGAGTCAAAAAAATGTCCGCGTTACAAACAACATCAAAATATCTCGAAAATTGTGATTTTTAGATTCAACACAAAAATCCATGGATGAACATCAGGCGGGCAGACAAGTTTGCGTTGGTATAAGAAAAAATGAGTCTACTGTAACCCTTTCATGGTACTTTATATATTATATATTTTACATCAAGTTGTGTAGACCATAATAAACGTGAAGTTTTTATATATAATGATCGATAAAAAAAATTAAATAATTTGACACAATTATGAATAAAACTATGTCCGAATGGAATATAATTTTTAATTGTCTTCTATAAAAATTAAACTTTTCTATGGTAATAATGTGTAATTTTTTTTATTTTGCGACGAAAATTGTTCCAGAAATATAAATTTACTGCGGCAAGTTTGCTACAAATTTGTTCACTTTTTGGACTCTCTACCATTAAAAAGCTTTTCCCAAAGATAAACACTTTCTTTATATGGAAATATAGCTTAATTTTTAATATTTTATAACGAATGTAAGTGAAGAATTGTATTTGGTATGGAATATTTATATTTAATGGTGGGTGTTACCAGACTAGCTTTTTTTTGATTTCGTTGCTTCGACAAACAAGCCTATTTTATAGGCAAACTCTAGAACAAATAAAGTATAAATGACAGCAAACCCATGAAGATTTTTATGTCAATACAAACTACGAGATAAGTATAGAAAGTCGAGCTCTCTCTCTCGAATACAATACATAATGCTAATACTTAACCCTTGGGGGAAAGTGCCCAATAAAAAGAAAGCTACAAAGAAAAACTATATGTAAAGATTATCGTACTCGTAGCGAAGTAAAATAAATACATTAACGGATATGGATATAAAAGGGCATTTCTATGTTGTTTTCATTGGCAAACCTTTTTATCCGTATAACACAAGCTTCTTTAATTACATCTTGATAGGAGCAAGTACTAGTAATTTGACGAGATTTGCGAAAAGAGAAGAATTTATACGGTGACTATATCTAGATATTTAATTCCATGAATAAAATTTGAATTCCCAGTGTTAATTTTTCTCTCTAAATTAATCCTTACTTTAATTCGATAATTAAAGCACAAATATGGGCAATGCAAAAGTAGCAAATTTGTTTAAAAAAAAAAAATTTTTAAATTCTATGTTTTCATAATCAATGAAATATTTTAAAAAATTCATTTTTATTTACGCAGATTTATTTCCCTCGTGACTATGTACACATCAATCCAACAAACGCCTTGCTATCTTCACTTTTATTGATTCCTTTCCTCGGAACTTCATGCAATGCCTGCTGTTTCGAAAGTGCACACGAGTGCAACTAAACATGCAAGAGAAAAGTTACAATACAATTAAAGAAAAATGTTGTTAGTTGCTGATCTCTATAAGAAAAGTAACTTTTATGTTTGATGGATTATAAATATACTGCAATATCACCATACAAAAAAAAACAATATTAGGTTTTTTTATTTCAAGATTACTTTAAGAAATACAAAAGAAGTAAAACATGCAAAAAGTAAAACGAAACCAAGGAATTTTTATAGAGTGCGGTAGACACAAACTATGCCAAAGATAAATAAAGAAAGACACCAACAGCCTTGGCCAATCGGCGTAGCTACCAACTTATACGCTAAAGCTTAAAGAAGCGACTTAATAAACAATAATAATTTATACAACTGGACTTTTATTAACCCATAGTATAAAAGTAACAACAAATTATTGTACGTACTTGTACGTATATTAATTTTAATGGTATGTGCTAACTAAGTATGACGGCGGTTAGCCAACTGCTATTGATGACTAATCATTAAATTAAAATTGCTGACATGTATACAAAGTAAACACTAACAGAAAAAAAAAGAACGGAACTAAACAGAGTTTCTATGATTATCGTGTTATTTTCTGTCGATGACATTAATTAAACAAGAGGTCAACTGCGTGTCTAAAGAACACATAAATCAATTTAGGCGTACTTTCTACTTAAAGAAATCAATCAAAACTTATAAATCAAATAACAAATCATGAAGTCAAACTTGATTAATTTCGTGGCATCCTCTGCTTGTACGAAAGTTTTCACCAAAATTCTAGTGAAGCATTAACACGACCGCCGCAATTGGAATTCGCTTACAACTGCTATTTTCTTTTATTATCTTATTTTTTCTTATTTTTTTATTATTAGCCCATACGTAAGCTTACTTAAAATGTCGATGCATAACATAAAGTAAAATAAGTGAAGACACTGTAATCACCTTGCTGCGCATCATATCAAACAACTATTTTGTTTAATACAACTTTGTAAATGGACGGATTAGGACCGTTTGACTTTTTAGTCGGCCATGAATTTAGATAAAATTGCTTATCGATCTATATTAGTAATAATTTTTTTGATGACCAGCCAATTAAGGAATTTTTCTTATACATATGTCTACAAAAGCCACGCAGAAAGAAATGAGGAAAAAGGCATGCAATGTCCATAACTTAGAAAATGTACGCTCGATCGGCTCGATGTTATGCCTTTACTGATCAAACATTCATTATACCTGAGGTGAAATACCATTCGTAATAAAAGCATAGTCTCCCGCCCTCGGAATTGAGGTCGCATATGCTCACTTGATAGTCACGCTTCTTATCTATTAGGTTATACGATTGTTCGATACTTACTAATAATCCGTAAACATTTGATAGGAAAATGCATTGAAATTTTCGAACTCATTTGGTAAGAGATTTTCAAGAAGGACCTTAACTTGAAGAAGATCGTATACGACTCAATTATTTTTTGTAACACTTTATTTGCAAATCGTTCAAAACATGCCGAAGGAACAACAGAAAGATTTAGACTCTAAATGATTTGAGTCAATCTTAAGGATAATAAATATTAAAATGTCTCAGAAATTGCACAAAACGATGACCATGAAGACCATGCATCTTGCATGCAATTAATTGTCCATAGCATAGTAGGATATATTCATAATTTCGAACCACAACAACTTTAAGAAATTCATATCTTTTATAATTTACTGTTTTTGTAAAAAACCGCTTTTATATGAAAACTCTCTGTCAACACAGTATTTAGAAAATGGGTATTCAAAGATTCGACCAAAGTTATAAATCTTATAACTTCTTTTTTGTTTTCCGTGCACCTGACAATGCATTCCCAAATTTAGAAATTTTTATAGTTTTAAAACGAAATATTTTTCCTCTCTTTTTTTTCTTTTTTGTTCACAAAAAAAAAAAAAAAAAACAATTTCAGTATTTTTAGCACATGACAGCCGTAGCGTAAATATATTAATATTCATTAAATGTTATGGCAGTTTGTGTGTTTTAACCATAAATGGTTTTGACTCTATTTACACGTTCATTATAAAAATATTGCAAAACACAGACAACTTTTATAGCATTCAGTCATAATTCAAAATATTTCCCATAATTCAAAATCTTTTAATAATAACAATATATTTTTATTATACACATATTTACCACAGGTATGTTCAAAGTTCCAAAGAGATAGTCGTCTCAACTTACCTGAAAAGAGAAAAGAATTACTTACGGTGTGCATGCAATTAAATATTTGAAACAAAAATTTTTAAACATAGAAACCAGTAGTAGTGAAGTGAAAAAGCAAAGATAAAACGCTATGTCGATTTAGAATCAAGTACATATACTTTTTCAAATTGTAATTTCAATTTCTTAACAAACTTAATGTATTGCTTTCTTCCAACAATTTTCAGAAGGTAATGTTTTTTTCAAATATCAGGAAGTCTGAGCACAAGAAATTATTGCTTTATAAAATTTTCGAAAATTTGCTTATGGCTAATTTTTGTCTTGCCAAGACCAGTCATTTTCTCAAAAGATTTACTTTTCGCATTATTTTGGATACCATAATCTTTTAATCAAAAAATGGATTCGCAACAGATCTCATCAACGAACCTCTTCTTAGGATCATAAAGACCGTATTTAATAGAATGGAACATCTTTCGCAATGGGACACTTTACTCTATTGGCGTTCAAGTGCAATCTGTCCGAACGACACGTTTATATCGAAGTCTTACAGCCTTACTGTCTAAGTGCACCGGAAAATTTCTGTTTCGTAATCTTACTTTGCAGTCAACATTAAATAAAGTTGCGTAATTCCATGATTAACGAATAGAAAATCGCTTTCAATGAGTTAAACGAGCAAATACAACAAACATATTTACCTGTTCACTACCTCTCTAGGTAAGTCTTTTTTCGTGACATGATCTGAAAGTTTTGCCTTTACATGCAAATCATCAATCGGTCTAAACATTATCTAACACATATAAGAGTTATCATCTTTTATCCAGCAAAGGCGTTATAGCTGTAATTCGATATCGCGAAGAGAAAATTCATTTTACTTGGATAATAGCGAAATCGCTCTGCAGACTACGTTGCAAAACTTTACCGGAAAAAAAATGTAGTTAAAAGAAAAAGAAACTTGTAGTTGTACTGTGCCAAACCTTTGGTTCGAACTAGCTTAGCTAATTAAATTCTTGTGCCAACTCTTCCCCGTCATAAACAACAAGTTGTTAGTATTTCGCCGATATTAAAGGAAATCGTACAGACGCCGAATAAAAAGCTATGAAAATCGCTCTCGATAATCGGAGAATTGCAACAAAAAAGTAAAAAAAAAGAAGCCAACATTTAAGATATCAAAAGATACTATGCGCATGAAAATTTGATCATTAGAAAGTTGCTTTTCTGATGGATACTGCCGTTTACTCGCAGTAAAACAAATATATAAGATTTTTTGTCTAATTCATGAGATTTACGCTTTTATACAATAATTTTGTTACGTTACGTGTTGTGTTATAGTTGACAGTTGGCCGTGACCACAGAAATTATTGCGATTGCAATTAATTAATAAATATTTTTAACATTAGTCAAAATCTACTCCCACCAAAATTTTGTAGTTAATTTACTAAAAATAATATAATGTTAAGATAAAAAAAACACTTATATTAATAAACAAATCACGTTTAAAATAAATAAATATAATAAATGAAAAAACGTTAAAAATGAGTAAGAGACGGTTCGCAGTTAAGGAAAAGAAAGTAACTGATAGCCACACAACAGTTTAACCGCGTATTCTTGTTACTGAAGTTTAGAATGTGTTTTAAGAAAAAATATATATATTTAAAGACTTATCGTTACGACTAAATAAGGTAAGCTTTGAAATCTTTATTCAATTTAAGTAAGCAAGTTCAGACGATAAACTCTCGACATTCGGTATATAAAAAGAAGTCATAATATTATAGCAAAGCAAGGTTTGACTATTAAATATTCTATCCTATTATGCCTAATAAAATTCTTTACCTATTTTCGACCTCTATTGTATTCTATGTATTCGGCTACAAAATTATGAAATTTCTTATCGTTTTCCTAACAGATGGATCGTGCGTTGGGAGATGCAGCAAAAGTAATACGTTGTACCACAAAGCATAGAGAGTGAGGGAATGAATATGAAAGGGAAATTTTATTGTCTTGATGAAAATTAATACAAACCAGATTTAAAAACAAGAAAAAATATTACAGTTGGGCACGGCCGACCATTAAATATCCTACTCTGTATGAACCACTTCGGCTAATGCAATTTTTCACTCATTTTCGTGATAAAATATTAAATATTATATCTTGTTTTTCTCACTTTTTGTTAAAACAATTTTTTTTTTCAATTTATTAATTCCTTTCCATCTAATGCACCAAAATAAACAAGTATAATTATCACATTTCATAAAGCTCACTGTAACAAACTTCGTACAATTATCTCAAAAATCGATAGGTTGAACACAAATAAGCGTGGACAGACATCAAACAGACGGACAGGCAAGTTTAAATCGAGTCGGAAAATGATTCGGAATCAATTGATATAATAAAATGTGGGTCAAACTTTAGAGGTTTTTGGATGTCACGCACGTTCGCCCAAACTGATAACACCATATCTTGTACCACAAGTGGTGTATAGTATAATAAAGCGTCTATAACAAATTTCAAACTTTAAATTTTTTTTTTAATATTCTTTAATAATATTATTTATTAACCTTTTAATTGTTTATATCTCTTTCTATAAATTTACGGATCAAGTGTAATTTTTTCTCATTCTTTTAAAAAATATATCTTTCAGACAAATTAGTGCACCCGCCTATAGTGCTATATAAAAAGCTCTATTTTCAAAAACATAGAAAAAATGCATTTCCTGCTCGTTACTTATAAACGCTACAGCAAATACAACGCTAAAAAGTATGAGGTAATACCTGAACAAATGTGGAAGAAATTGGCCACATCCATCCATCTAATATTATAATATAAGAAATTTTTTTTTGTTTTCTAATTTAAATTTTGCCATAAATTTATCTTGTAATAATACTTTTTTTAAATTTGATTTCTTATCAATAAAAAGCAAACTTTATTAACAACGGACAAAGTCAATAATCGTGGTGCATTGACTGAACCGTAATGCCACATTTTCATCAATATTTTAGTTTATAACATCGATATTTTCAGCAGTATATTTAGGTTTTTCAAAAATTGGTTCCTAAAATTACACACAACGCCATTTCACCTGGATCCTGTAACTACATTACATGAGTAGAAAGCTCTGAAGATCGATTAATTAATTTCACGTAGCATGTAAAAGTAACCCGTATATACATTCATCATTTTTATAACAACTTTTAACAATTTTTATACTTTATGCTTATGGTGATCTATCAAATGTCAATTTTGATGGGTATCTGAAGAAGAGAATAGACGGTATTACGTTTAAAAAAAAAGTTTAATTCGATTACGATTAGAATATGAAAAATTCAATAGCATGAAAAGACTTTAAATAATATCAATCTAGGGCGGCTAAAAAATAATAATTCTTTAAGAGATCCTATGTTTTTTTAATGTCGTTTTTCGTTTCCTAAGGCTTAATATTTTCCAAACTACTTGTTGTATTAAAAAATTCCAACAGAAAACATTTGAAAGCAATGTCGTACACCGCATATGGATTATCATACTTCAACACTGCGTATTTAGACAAACAAAATGACAAACATTAAATGAACACATTTACGGAACACTTTTCAGCAATTAATGTCTTCGCTGGCGTTGAGGTGTGACTGACATATGACAAGACAGCCGAAAAAAAACACAAAATAAAGTTCAAAGCATTCATAAATGAAAACGTGTACGGAGACGAAATCAAAAAGAGCAGGAAAGATAGAAAAAAAACATTTTTTTAACACTTCGCGTAAAACGTGATATATGACAGGTTTCATTCACATATTAAAGAGTTGACTAAAAAGTAAAACACTTAAGCTGTGACATATGTATACCTAGCACAAGGTGTTGAGATGTGATAGCTTAAACGAAGAGCGGATGTTAATTTAAGAAATATTTCGTTAAATTTCGCTGACTTTTGTTGTCAGATGCTAATGTTATGATTAAAATTATCCATACATGAGATATTTTGAAAGTTGAAAATGCAATATGAAACAAAAGAAGCAGATCTTCATTTTAACACCTAAATCTACGTAAGTGTGCACATACGAAAATTATTCTATATAGGTTTCGCAAAAATTATGACGTAGTAGGAAACATAGCTGCAAGGTAAGGCCAATAACCTCGTAAATATAATAACAAAAAAGCAACAAAATATTATGAGATATACGTGAAGACCGACTGACGTTTGCAATGAAGCCGAAATTGTTTGTTACGCTATAATTGTGAAAGAACCTCAAAATAAAAATAAAAATAACAACAAAACTGCTGTGTAGTTATGTACATACAGCACACATTCAGGTGTACGTTATAAACATACATTTACGTGCAACTAACGGTCGATTGATCTTTGGCTCTTTCAAGCCATTTTTGCGCTTTCAGATGTATGTTTAATGAATCGAAGTGTTTAAATATTATGAACCTGCCCTAACGTAATCTCGATATTCAATTATTATATTATTTTTGTTTACAATATATGTTAATAAATAATTCTTATCTTCACAGTTCAATGAATCTGAAAAAAGAATATTTTTAATCATAAACGCGGGGTTGTTATTTTTTTTGTGAAAACTTCTCTCCTTATTGAAATTCTTAAGCTCTTAGTAACATAGAAAATAGGTAAAAAGATAAAATCAATATTCTTTAATTAAAGAGAGTCTAAACGCAATTTTCTATGGGATGAAAAAAAGTAGGACTACAAGCAGAATGATAAATGCTTATTTATTCGATTTTTTTGTTTTTTTTTTTTAAATAAAAATTAATAATAATTTGCACTTTTCATTACATTTATTCCTCTGGTTACAGTAACGACGAGAAATTTCTCTAAGTTTTTGTACAATGAAGAAATTTTCTAAGCTTTTGTACGATGCCCTACACCAATTGCGCTATAGGGCATGTTAAGTTCGGGTGGATATATGTAACAACCCGAAGAGTTTAAAATGGATTCTCAATTTGTTATATCGACCGATTCAGAATCATTTTCAAAATCAATTGAAGCTTGTCCGTCCTTCCGATTGTCCATCGAAATTTGTATTTAGCCTGGAAATCGCAGTTAATGGGGTATTTTCACGAAATTTGATGCACTAACAGGTTTTGGCTAGATTGAAGCAATGGACCAAACCACGTTTAATGCTTTATTTTGCAAGCCAGAATATAGAACAAATGTTAAAATTTATAAAATTTCTCGAAAAATTATTGAGCTAAAATATTTCAACATACTAAATAGGTGGTCAAGCTTTCTCGACTGTAATGTTGTTTTTAGCTTTTTCTAGTAAATTTTTTTAAAGTTTAGTTTTAGTTTTTAGATGAATTTATATAAATACGACAAGGTGCACATGTATGGCCTCTAATATAACGCCAGTTAAATCAGGTTGTCTTGTCTGAGTTCAAAGGCATTCGCATTAGAGCACTATGTAAGAGAAATCTTTCAAACGGGCATCTTTTTTGTTTGTTAAATTTGAATAAAACAGTAAGCTTTCAATAATATTTGCACCATTTTTAACCTTTTGAGCAATAATAAGCAAACATTCGAAAGAGGAAGCCTAGCCTAGTTGGATGGTGAAAGAAACAGAAGCTACTGTAAGTAAGAGCACATTCAGACATAACATGTTTCTAAAACGCCAAAAAATTCAGACGTAGCAGGATGCCTTTTTCATCAAGTTAAGCATAAAATATTATTTTGAAGGGCTGTCCCCAAAACCATATCATGGATTGACCAAATATTTTACATCCCTTGGGATAAATATTTTAAGCTTAGCAAAGATGCACTTTCATGTTTTTTAAATATAAAACGCCTGTACATCCATTCTTGGCATCGTTTTTGACACAAAAATTTTTTTTTAATTTCTTATACGTTTGATCACATCCTAAAATTCTCTCGCAGATAATACATGCGAGTACCACACGCATGGTAACTTTCAGATTTATGTGTAATTAAGGAAATGCGGACACAATGTAAGTTTTATTTATTCATTTGTTTTTGTTTTTTTTGTTTCGTGCATCATTGAATTCCTTCACTGTTGCACCACTACGCATAAAGCGTATGTTTATAAAAGGAACGCGTGTAGGGTTTGGTGTCGAGAGTCCATTCAAAGTCTGACTTTGATTTTGCAATATGGACACAAAAGAATTTGTAAGAAACAAAATTGTACATGTGTGTGTGTATGTATGTACAGTGTATGTGTAACTTTGAAATTCTTGAAGTTGATTCAACTCTCTATACTATTAATGATTATCGTTCGTTTGTTCCTGCTTGCAATGGCTTGCATTCATTTAAATGTGCGCACATATGTATGTGAGTGCGGAAAAATGTATGCTATGATGTGTCTTCTTATCGTATCGTTCCTCTGGTTTCGCTTCTTTTTCTCTGCTGTCTTTTTTTTTCCTTGCTCTTTTTTAAAATACTTTATGCACACACACGTATACACGTATATTTGTATATATATAGATATGTACAGATATTTAATTTATTAAAAATGAGACATATTGCGATTTCTTTAAAACGAAATAAAACACATTAAATTAAATGCAACAACAACGAAAGTAACCATATAATGATAATAATAAATTTATGAATAAATCAACCACACACAAACATAAGTTTTATTGTTGTTGTCGCTGTCATTGTGTTGAGAGGATGGGTTCACTTTTTGTTACACATCAATAATCACAAAACATTCTAATCTGCGGCTTTGATTTCATAAAAAAAAAATTTTCTATTTCTACGTAATAAACTTTTTTTTTAATGAAAAAAAGAAGAAGAATATATATGTAGACAATAAAAATTCACCGACCGATATAGAAACTTCTTTAGCAATACTTCCAATCTAATTTTCTGATAATCTCGTGACACAATCGGTTCTCGCTTAAACTCTATGTTAGAATAAAACAAAATTTTAAAAAAAAAGATGAAATGTAAAAAACATTTCTCTGTCAAGGTCAACAGAAACAGAATTTTGCTTTTTCTTTTTTCTTTTTGTTGTTCAAATATTACCATAGTTTTGTTTTTAAAACGTAAACTGGTATCCAAAATCAATACAACAACAAATAATAATCAACAACACATCATCAACAATAATAGCATTTTGTGGTTATGAACGGTTATGTGTGTTTACTTGTTTGCAATAAACTTTCGTGCATATACGGAGCAAAAATATGTTGCATTTACAACAAAATTATGACAACTTTCGTTTTTATACAAAGTTTTTAAAATTTTATGAACATGACTTCAATTTGTGTCGAATAACAAGTCAACAAAAACATGTCTGTTAAATTAACCCAACCGTGTTAATTGAGGTAATATCTTCTATGGATTTTTACAAATCATATTTCTTTGTCTTTTACAAAAACATTTAAATTAAGAAACATAAGTTGATACGACAAAGCAGAAAATGCGACCACTTCCTGCATTTTGTTTTGTGGGTGTGGAAGCACTTGATGGTATTATGGGTAATTAGCAGTATTACAGACTGTTTAGGACATGTTTTCTATCTTAGTCAATATTAATCAGTGTTTTGCTTTATTGCTACCTATGATAGTTGCATCAAAATAATAATAAAAAAAAAAAGTTACATTGTTTGATGTCCGGAACGTGTCCATTGCTCTCTTATCATTTTACACCCATATTTTTATATTAATATTAAGGGGTAGAGTTACAATATACTATACTGCATTGATTGTAACTTTCCAATTGGGATTCATTTTGATCCAATCGATTCTTTCGGAGCGAACGCTTAGAGCGGGGCTTAAAATTTCACGAAATTGGTTTCGCGTAACCGCCTTTTTTGGCGTATTTTAGAAGATTCGAAGCATCTCTTAAGCTAATAAAAAAATTGAAAGTTCGAGATGATAGCACATTAGCAGTTCATTTTAAGTACGTCTAAAAAATAATGTATTTCCTTGGATTAGTAAGATGTAAAACAAGATATGATTCAAGATGCAAGAAAAGCGGCAAGAAATGAGAATGAGAAGAAATATTTCTACATGGACAGGCAGTTTTATGGTCCGAGAATGGTAAACTAATAGAAACAAAGTAGTAAACAATTTATTGTATCAAAATTCTAAATGCGTTTTTCTCGAAACACGACTTTGCAAAACGATCTATGGAAGAACTCTTACAATTTTCACTCTTTTCAACCGAATTATTTACAGCATCTTTAAAAGAGCTTTCTCTAGAGAAATACGTGGTATTTTTTCGATAAATTAACTTAAACATTTGCTTTTAAGAAAAGAGTAACTGTTTTGATCGAAAATTGTTCGATTTCATTCAAACACACTAGCTAATCAAACCAAAATCAAAAAATATCCAAAAAAATCGTACGTATCCCTCTAGCTGCATGTATGTAGATTAAATTATATATACATATTTTTTTTTCTAAATTCAAATGTGCAAAAAAATGGGCGTAGATCGCAAAAGTCTTTTAATTAAAGATTTAGATAGATAGAGAATGGCTCAAGCGTTGCCATTTTTTAGTACTTTTTCAAGACAATTCTTTCTTCAATTGTTCTAATAATCTCTTCAAATATTAGTATCCGACTATGTTTCCTTCTATTCCAAAAAAATGTTTTTTTTGAGGCTGCTAATATAATTCACTACACTACTATAGGTTTTCATTGTGATTTCAAATAATATTTTATTCATCACCTGGGACTCGGGAACATGTTGATACAACCCTTATGCTTGGTCTTGTTTTTATATGCGTTTTTTCTGCTGACAAAAGCAATACAATTTTGTACAGAAAAAGCAGCATAGAATGTAGCTAAACATATAGCACAAATTGCTTAGAAACATTTTGGATCTCCTTCAACATTATTATTTTTGAAACTTGTCAAAGCAAAAGCAGAAGTGCTAGTTGGTAAAATGTAAGTAAGTATCGACTGACAAGTGGAAAAAACAATCTACGTAACGGTTGTGAAGAAATAACTCATTATTTTTTATTTGAATGGCAGGCAACATAACAACACAGTCAAAGTTCTCAATGGTTTAGCGAAGATATTTTTTTCATAAGGTTATCGTGTGAAGCATTGCTTGAATTGAAAGAAATTGAAAGATTCAAATCTGTGACTCGGTATAAGATTAGAGTAAGTTAATTGCAGCTTTTCCAAATTATTTCTACTGATGTGTAAAATCGCTTTTCTTTCAAGTCAGCTTCCTTTAAATGAGAATCCCAGGTTAACTGATTAATTACTTTAATTATACACTTTCCTATAAGTCTCTTCTATTTTCATGTTATAACTTCTGCAAGAATTTATTCTAGGATAGCCATTATCTTTTATAACACCGAAGGCAATATAATACAGCGTGATATAGGTTTATTACTTTAACCATTGAACGCATAAGTGATTAACTTACGTCGTTAGTATCGAAGAAAACCATCATGGAAGCGTAGCGTATAGATCTCCAACTACTATAGAGAAGTAGTTGACGTAGAAGATTTAACACAAATTTTACAACTTACACCTTTTTAAAAACGACTTTTACACAAGTTTTTAAATTCATTTGTTATTCTTTTCCTTTTTTTTTTTTTTTCTTTTAAAAGAATTTACTTTTATTACAAAAGAAAAACGCAACGTTTGCAATGTTATTGTGTTATGTGTGCATAATCGAAAAGAAGAAAGCAAGCAAAAGATATATTCAGTCAGGCGTTTGTCTTTGGCGCCTAGACGACAAATTGGATTTTAGGTTTTAATTTTATATATTCTTTTACTTATTTTATTCTTATTCGTTCGCTCTGTTGTGTTGTTCCGTATTTTAGAATATTTTTTTTTTAATTTATTTATTATTAATACAGTGATTTTTAGTTTTACGATTTTTTTTCTATACAATCTTGATTATATATTCGGTAACAATGCGTATTTCAATACAATTTATCATAATTGAAATTTAATTCATAATGAATTTTCTCTTATTCTTGAAATGTTTTGCCATTGAAGAATTAACTTAAAAACTAAAGAGAAAATAAATCCAATAAATAAATAATATGGAATTTGCGCAATCGATCAACTTTATGCGAACAATCCTCAAACTATTGGCGCTTTAAAATCGAACTTTTGTCAAGTTATGGCCGAGGTATTGCCCCATATGTACAGATTAGAAACTAGAAAATACCTCAAAAAGCCACAAGCCTGTAAGATGTCTCGTGGAGAACATTTGATTGGCATTGCAATTTACAAATAATGGCAAGGTCCAAACAATGTATTTTAAAATAAAAATTTTTTTTATCGAAACCTTATTTAGAAGCTTGTTTTATTTATTTGCATTCGGAATCGCAAAATGGATAACTCTGTATTCTGGAATTGCTGTGAACGCATTGATTTATGTTTATTGTTCTACTTAATTTTAGTCAACTAATACTGCTTTTAGAAAAAAACATAATAGCATAAAAGCTTAGTAGACATACGTCCGTGAATAAAGCTAGAATCACTTCAAGCATATATTAACTTTGTCGCTCTGTAAAATCTAGAAATTAATACCGTAATTATTGTAAAGTGCATAAGTTTCTCAAGTATTCTATAAAAAAAAAAAAAAAAAAACAGTTTATATCTGAGCCGCACTAGGGACAAGAGGGTTATGATAGGTTAGCTTTGCTTTCAAAAAATCACGTAAGTAATACTACATCGTTCCATGAAACCGTCTTTTTATAAAAAGAAGTACTTATTTTAAGAGAACGATAAAGAAATATTTATTCAAAATATACTGCATATCGGAAAGATTATTCATATTTAAATTTATCTACATAAATATCCGTTCTTTGGATATATAACCATTACAATCGAAGCACTATTCGAAGCAGCGGTGTGTGATAAATACAGCGGTAACTTGACAAAATGTCAGTAGAGCAAGGCGAGATATTTCATAAGAGACTAAAAATCATGTTGAAAAATCACGATATCATAGTTTTCGGCATATTGCAGCCATTCTCGAATTTTCTAATGATAATGTGGTTTACTTAAAACTAATGAAGGCTTGATACTTCGTCTAGTGTCCATCATGGTTATTTGCATTTCGGGTATCGTAATCCAACAGGAGCAATATTAGTCGCGTTAAGAAAGGAAAGTGGCGCTCTCTGTGTTTGATTTTTTCCCCTCGACTTATCCAAAGTTCTAAGCAATTGTGTCGTGTTCACGTTGGCAGGTTAACCTATAAAAGATAGTACCTTCGCACTGGATATGTTATAGTTAGATAAATGCTTAAAGAGCACAAAGCAACGGCATCTGTTAGGAAAGCAGGCTAAATTGGAAGCGCTGACAGCTTTATGTTTCACTTCAAAGTATATCTCGAGCTTCAATTATTTCTCTTACCTTCAAAATATTAAAAGTGACTCTAAGACCTTCGCCGTCTATAAAAAGGGTTGACAGTTTTCATTGACTTCTTGAGGGTTTAAGTAAGTCGCCATGACATATACATTTTTCATTAAAATCGATTACTTCCATTAGTGAATTTCTCTGACTTAAATAGAAGAAATGTGCTCGTCTTCTATTTAAATTTATTCCCTTAAATTAGTATACCTTTCGTGGAAAGTATTATTCGCGCAAAGCAAATGAAATCGCTTATCAAAAAGACTAGGGAACACGTAAGGCAGAAAAGCCACATATATATTTACTGCGTAAAAGGTGATCTAATCAGCGGCGCAAGGAGAAAGGGAAGCTTTTCTTTCTTACATTTTTTATTTTTATTTTTTAAGGCAATCAAATGATTGTTAAGTAGAATAATACCGTCAAAAGTTCATTTTTTCTATGGGTTACTATGCTGTACTATTACCAAAGGCAAATCCTATTGTCTGCAAAGTATGACGAAGTTACCAACCTCCTTACGAACGAAAAAAAAATCGATCGATATCAAATCGACAGGCAGAAAATTTAATAACATCGTTTTAAGGCGCATAAAAATAATTGTTACTTGATGATATCAAGACCAGCTCGAAAAGCATTGATATCATTTTGATGCAAACATAACCAACCAGCTAAAGTTGTGGAAACAAGAAGAGAAGGGAATCAGATCAGTTACTTAAAGCGGAAAGAAAGAAAAGGATAAGAGAAAAACTAAGATAGAGCAAGAAAAAATTATAATAAAACCAAGTATAAATATTTACAACTATACACAGAGAAAACAAAAAAAAATCGAAAGAGAGAGTTAGTTAAATACCATTCACACTATTCCCCTAACAAAGGCACTCTCATCAACTAGACAAAGCAGCTGTTGGTGATGCTGACGTTCAAAAGAGCGACAAAGCCAACAACACCAATATATAGTTATTTTTAGACTGAAATAAAAATAAAAAAAATAAATAAATAAATAAAACTAAGAAACTACGAAAGCCAACAAAATACAAAGTTGTCAGAAACGCCAACGTCAACGGCGCTACTAAAATAAATGAATAGGTATATAAAGAAAACAACGGTCGATCGACCGGCAAACTAGCTGATCAGTCGCACGAACGCCATCTAGTAAGGAGACGAAGAAAACCACCGACAGACATAGAGTCGGTCAGTTGTTTAGTCATTGAATGTTTCTTTGAGTACACAAAATATCAGCTCGTGTCTAGACTGACATATGAGTTGGTTAAGTTAGTGAGACCGGCAGATCGCCTTGAACAGAAATGAGTTGAAATTGCAGATACTCTTCATTTAAATGCCTTCGAAAGAGACGGGGAGATGTAAAGAGAGTTTGGGAGGTGTGTGTGTGTTTGGCAGACATTATCAGATAGATAGACGTCAGAGGGGTAGTATTTTTATAATCATTACATTGGAATCTAGACTCCTATGATACGTACGTGTAGGCTTAAATAAAACAGTTCAAACGTCTGACTTTTAACGTAACTGTCGGTTGCTTAGAGCGGTCTTTTCTTCGTTAAGTGTTTGCATATACATGTGTACATGATTTAGCTTAAGTTTGCATGACTTGATGCAAGCAATAACATGCATCGAAGCATATATAAAAGAAACCAGTAAAAAAAAAAAGTAAAAAATAAAGTGGAGTGTGTGTCTGTAATGTTGCGGCGAATTGTGTTATATCGCGTTATATTTCATCCATGTTGCGTTGCACTGCACTGCACTGGCTGTTTATTTGTTAAGTGTGTTGGCTGGCTGAATGGCTCGCATTGCTATTTCACCGGCATTTCTATGCTTTTATTCACTTATTTATTTATTTCATTTTTTTCCATTTTTTTTCTTTTTCGTGAAATCTTTGTCATATAATTTCCCCTCTTCGCCTCTCGATTGAGAGGAGCGAATGAAAGCATCATTACTAACTACTCAAGTTCATAAAAATAATGAACGTTTACTATTTTTTATTTCTGTTTTGAAAAAAAAAAATTGCAACATTGTTGCCACTCGCTGCTTATTTTTTATGTGTTGCTGTCCACAGTTACTTTTTCTTCTTCTTTTCTTTGAAGTTATGTTTTACAAATTTGACCATATTTAGTCACAACTCACCAGTTAAGTAGTTTATGTAAATTTCATTCAATGATTATTATCGTTTTTGTTGTTCATATAAATGCTTCATGACTCAACATTTTATGGATTAATAAGAGATAATTATAAGAGAAAAAGAAAAAATAGTTATTTCATTATTGTATTATGAAGAAATTATTTCCTTTTAATTTTTAAGTTTCTTATCAGCGTACAATGTCTGTCTGTCTACATGTTGTTAGCAAATAGCGAAAGTTATTGTATGTACAGCACATCTATCACGAAATTCGTATGAAATTCGTCGCAAATTGATATGATAGCAGCAACTGTGTGCATGCTGAGATGTCACCACTGATTAGCTCGAATGCAATAATAAGTGGATTACTCTTAAACGTCTACAAAGGTAAATCATTTATTATGGGAGTGAGTGCGTTAAAGAAAAAAAATAATAAAAACAAAAACTTTACAGTGAAACCACCAATCAGAAACTCCCGTTTTCGAAAAAAATTCTGACATTGAGAATACACCAAACTAATGTTGCGAATTATCGATACCTCGTATTGTCTTGAAGAAAATATTTTTCCCTTGGCTGATTACATCTATTACATCTGTATACAGGACAGTTTTCAGTTAGAAGAGCAGAGCAGACAAAAACCAAGTAAAAGAGCTTCCAGAATTTCGAAGTTATGCATGAAATGTAATGAGTATTAAGATCAAAGAAATTTCTAGAAAACGGAATAAAATTTAAATTTGTCTTAAGGAAATTCGGTCTAATAAGATTTTGAATCTAAGATTGATATCTTTTATTAGAGCGACAGGTTTTCTTTGCTCGGTAAAGCCTTGATTTCTTATGGGCTTTTTCAGACTGTTTCAAGTCAGTTTATGAATTCTTCCCGTATCACAGCGCATGGGAGTCGCATGGCAAACTAAGTATGACTTCCTCCATGTGGAATAAAAAAATTGATTTAAATTGAAAAATAAGTAAATTGGCTTAGGTCAAAAAAGAAAATAATAATAATAACAATAAAGATTATGTGCAAAAAAATTTCATACCATTTGGGACGCTTAAGGCATAAAAGATGCATGACAACCATATAATTTTATTAAACATTAATTAAATTAAAAAACAAAAAATAGTTTAAAAATGAAAAACGATGGGATAGTTTATTTTTTGCAATGTCAAAGCTTTCCTTCTTTATTATTTTGGATTGTTTGCCTAAAGCTTTTTTAGATAATATGCGATAACATTGTGTTCTTTTCTATTTTAAAACAATAATGTCGTTTAATGATGTGTAAAAAGTTTTATCATTAGATGTGAAATCAACTGGGGTATCGTTAGAATATAAATACAAGAAGAGTGAAGGCAGCCAAAAACTAAATATAGTAAAGGAAATTGTATAGACGTGCGAACTAAGTTAACAAGTTTAGTTGACTTGTTTGTAACAACCCTAAATAATAAGCAAAGAACACTAAGGTACAAAGTATTATTAATAAATGTCTGAGAGAAACAGTTTGAAATCCGAGGTTAAGGTACATTGCTTCTGAATGATCATTAAAAACGATATGACCATTTTTCAAGCCGCGTAGGAGATAATACGTATAAAAGTAAATGTGGGCCGACACCAAAGAAAATCTTTTCTGGCTTTATTGAATGTAAAACAATTTTCTCCGCATGAAATTAACAAAAATCTGTTTTCTTATTCTCTACGAACCTTCTCATCTTTTTTCCGTTCTAACCGAATTATTGACACATTAATAGAAAAATTCCCTTTTGCATTTTATCAATAATTCCGCTATTTTTATCGGTTGTTTACTATTTCGTGTGACGTTGAAGAAATTCTCTCTCTATTTGTTTAAAAAATAGGCCAAAAGAATGTAAATGCAGAACAGTGCTCTGTTACTTAGAACGGTACGAGAACAATAATTTTAGATTGTCATTAACACACTTTCATATGCAGCGGTATTTTTTACTTTCCATATATTGGGTTGGCAACTAAGTAATTGCGGATTTCTGTAATAAAATAAAAGGTTTTTTTACCTCGAATGAGGTTTAATCTTTAATGTATTTTCCATTTTGTTCGATGACCATTTGCCATCTATCTGACAACTTGAAAATTGCATGCTCGTAGGAAGTCTGATCCTTTTCGGCCAAAAACTGAGTTAAGTGAGATTTTACAGCGTCCTCATCGTTGAAAGTTTTACCACAAACGGATTTGGCCAGGGACCGAAATAAATGGTAATCCGATGGCGCAAGATTAAAACTATATGGTGGGCGTACCATCTATTTTCGCCGAGTGGCCCTTTGGCCTAGCATTATCCTGGTGGGAAATGACACCTTTACGATTGACCAATTCTGGTCGCCTTTGCTTGACTGCTGCATTGAATTTGTCCAATTGCCGACAGTAGACCTTTTTTGTTGGATATGTGCCTTTGAAGTGGTTTGTAATAACTCGTTAGGCATGCACCACCATCGTTTTGGATTGACATTGTTGTACAAAATCCACTTTTCGTCTCCAGTGATGATTCGTTTTAAAAACGTTAATGCGCTTTGTCAGATGAATTTCTTTCAAATCATGCGGAACCCAAATATGCAGCTTCATAACGAGACCGACACGTTTTAAATGCTTCTCAATAGATGTATGTGAAACATTTAACTTCTCTGCAATCTCCCGTTTAGTTACATAACGATCCGCTACGATGACGGTTTTGATTTCATCCTCATCTCATCTCCAGAACGGAATTTTTCTAACCAATTTCGGTATTGGCTTTCTTTACGGACTCATCGCCATACACATCACGTAACTTTTTTGCGGCTTGCATTGCGTTCTTTCATTTACGAAAATAATAAAGCAAAATGTGGCGGAATTGTTCGCGCTTGCACTCCATTTTAATGTTGAGGTAAAAAAAAAACTTCAAGAAAATACATAAGCAATGAACTTCTAAAGGTAAGTAAGGATGACAGCTGACATATATAAGAAGAATAAGATCATAACATTTACGGATATCATAAAAATGGGAGTGAGAGATACCTTTAAGTGAAATCGGCAATTACTTAGTTTCCAACCCATTATCTTTATCTTATTAGAATGTATATTTTATGAAATTGTATACAACATTTGCAAAAAAAAAAAAAGAATTATAACGATTATGACTAGTTTCTGGAGCACGCAAGACAGTTTTGGGAGACTTTTGGCTTTAAAAAAACTTGTACATGATTTTGACGCGGTGTTTAACTGAGTGAATGTTAAGCCGAGGTTGCTTCAAACGCCAAAAGAAATTAAATCAAATGCCGTGACATTTAGCGAAAAATAACAAACGAAAATAATGAATTTATTAAACCTAAAGTGGAGAGTTAAAGGAAAGAACTCTCCTCTTGTTGTAATTATGACAAAAACAATACTCCAGATTATGATAATAGGAACTTTATTGGACGATGATCTATTAAAGAACCTTTTTTTCAGCTACACAATCATCAGAGCTGACTAAATTAACGAACAATTAGTTATTAAAAATTGCAAAATTTCATTATTTATTATTTTAAGTATTAAAAAATTTTTCAGTAAATTTATTTAAATTCGGAAAACATTAATTTGTAAAAAATTGTTTGAAAACAATACGAACTATACATTCCAAAAATTGGCTCATGCTTCGCTGCAGACAAACTACTAGACTGTTTTTGACTGGCTGACCTTGGTTAATAATCTTCCTACAGACTAAAATTTCTTAATAAGCGATTGTGCTTGCACATAATTATAAAATTATAAAATTGTAAGGAAAGAAAAAGACATTCGCTGTCATTAGAATTTGTATCACATACACAAAGAGTAATTCATTTTAAATAAATTTTAAAAAAAATTATTTTCAAATTTTTCTCGACACGTTATTTACCTGCCCCTTTAAAAGAAGTTATTTATTTTATATAGGTCAGCGTTGAAATAATTAAATACGTCTTTTTATCTTATTGATAATTTTTTTTTTTTTTTTTTTTTTTTTTTTTTTTTTTTTTTTTTTTTTTTTTTTGAGATAATTTTCTTAATATTCCAGGCTGAAGAGGACAAATGATAAATAGTTATTAAAGATTTTTTACAGCATAAATATTTTTGTTTATTATTAGATTCTAGGTTCTTTCGTTCAATAAGAAACCCATAAAAGATGAGTTAAGTTAAACAGCAAATAAGAGTTGAGAGTAAAGAAAAATTTAGTTTGAAACAAAGGATTTGCGTCGCTCAAAAAAAAAAATTGAAAAATACCTCTTTCTTACTTACCAAACATTGATCTAAAGATTTTTTTAAAAATTAAAATACAAATATAAAAAAGACGTTACAATTTTTATACACTTGCAGAGAGAGCATCCAAAAGGCTTCTTTAGCAAAATACAATGTCACATAAGTTCATGAAATGCTGAAATCCTAAGGTTTGTTCGTATAAGGCACTTGTTTTTTACAGTTTAGAAAATTATGTAAATTTCAAGTTCAACACAACGTTCAAGTTAATAATAGTGTACTAAAATATGAATAACAAATAAAAAGCATAAAAAAGTCAAGCTATAATTTATTATTTTAATAATAAATTTTGTATAAAATAGTAGGATTAAAGTGATGGGAAAAGCATTTAAGCGAACAAAACTTTTGAAAGAGTACATGAAACACAAAATAAGCGGTTGCCAATTGGCAACACCTATCCGTGAAGTTATATATGAATTGGATATCCACCAGGCCAAAATATTGGAAAGATCGTAATATGAACATATGGAAAACTTCTCACAAAGAAATTCCTAATGACACAACAAATTTCAACTTTTCTTAGTTCTTAATCCATCCCTCTAACTCGATCATTCTATTCCGATCATTTTGTGTTTAAAGGAAAAAATTACCCATCTTTAGTGGCTTTTAGTGAGTAACACAGTTTATCATAAATATTCTATATCAAATAACGACCTGAAAAAAAAAAAAAAAAAAAAAAAAAAAAAAAAAAACGAATATACTTGTTATGCTATATTTTAAATCATCCACGTGTTTCTGACTATAAGAGAAACATGAGTAAAATAAACTAATACTGTATTTATACAGAAGACAATTTCAGTGATTTCTTGAAATCATTGAATTTGAAGTAGATGTTTACATTGCCTTGAAATCATTAAGTGATTAATTTCGGTATAATATTTGTGTTTACATATAAACATATGGCAAATAATGAATATTGAAAAAACTTTAAAAAATGGAAAACGAAATTGTTGGCCATTTAAGGAAGAAGCTACTTACGCTTGCGGCTGTTTCCACAGTTTCATTTAGGGGATATGCGTTCACGTTGTAACGTTTTTACACAACCATTTCGCTTTTTACCGATTGTTTGCAGGCACTTTCATATACACACATTTTTTCTTTTTTTTTTTTTTGCATATATAAACAATCAAGCGAACTTACAGCACCGCTACATTATCGACCATTAATTTAATATAAAACAAGAAAGAGTGTAAACATATTCGGGCAAGGTCGTCCTTTAAATATTCTACACCACTTTGTCTAATACAATTTTTCGTTTACTTTCGTTAAAACATACTAAAGGCATCATTTTCATTATAGCTTTCCTTATAGGGAAAGAGTCTTAAAGCGTAAATGCGGTCCAGACTCACCAAATTTGGGTTTTCTGTTAAACATCTTCATATTATTCACTACGTCTGCCATAAAGTACTAAAAATTAGACTTCCTTGTTCTACAATTCGTACTTTTCAGGGGAATCGTTATATATAATGGGTGCAAAAAGTAGTCTTACGTGGCATAAATTTGGTGCAGTTACTTCTTCTGTTAAAATACTATTGTAGATCAGTTTTCATTATGGGTTATCAAAAATCCCATATTTCTGTCAAATAAAGGCTTACTTTTAAGAAGAGCGCTTATATGGGGTTGGTGTCTAACATTTAACCCGGTCCAAATTTAGTGTGGTTTATTTTTATATCGAATTACTTTCATTTGCTTTCTGAAATATTGACAGTTAATCCTTTTTACCATGTAAACGTTTACATTTCATAAAAATGATATGGGATATAGTTTAAAAGATGAATCTATCCGATCCAATTTTGCATATCTATTTTATATGTCAAACAACTAGTTTCTAAAAATAGCGATTTTTTTCAAAGGAAGATTTTTTACAAAGGGAGCATTATATGGAAAGTGGTACTGGAAATGGGCGGCTCGAATCCATTTGCAATAGTTTTCGTCCTCGGACCAAAACAAGTCAGTACACAACATTTCGTTAAACTACATCAAAAATTGGGACTGTGTACAACCATGGACATCAAGCAGGCGGACAAACAAGTTTAAATCGATTTAGAAAATAATCCTGGATCGATCGATATAATAAAAGGTGCGAATATTTTAAGCCCTTCTGGGTGTTGCATATCTCTACACAAACTTAATATACTCTGCGCCATAAACGAAAGAGACGAAAAATCATGGATTTCAATTACAATTTTACTATTTTTTTTTTACTATACTAATTTTTTTCGTCGCCTTTTTTATTTTCATTTAAAAATTTTTTACTAAAATCAGCTAAAACTACGGAAGTGACCGAAATCATTGAAATACTTTCAGGGTCATAAAATGCCTAAAACCATAACCTGTTTCCAGGTTCAATTAATAGACTAATAAAGAATTTGCCAGGACTTGTGCAATATTTTCATCGCCAGTCATGTTCTCCCTCTTGTCATTTTCGCACTCTGCTTGATATGTGCCATAGTATCGTTTGTTCGGCTGACTGAAAGAAAAGGAGTCAACTGAAAACTAATCTAGGGCAAAGGCAGAAAATCATTAAAATAATTTTTTTAAGTTCGAAGAATGAACTTTATGTCACTTCTTACTTTTTGCATCTCTTTCACCGCTCTTTCTCCGTTTGACTATTAAATACTTAAAAATCTTTGCACTTCTATAAGCCTGTAAGCAATAATATCTAAAAACGAACTGGATAAGAGTTTTTTATATATATATATTTTTACAACCAGCATAGTAAATCATTACAAAGTTTATTATCTCACCTAACAAATAACAGGGTGGTCGTTTTTGTAAATGCAATATTATGATATTAAATCTTTAAAAAATGGAATCCCTAGTATTTATTCTCATTAATTTCTTAATAATAGTTAATAAGAAGCTCCTTTGAAAAGTATTATTTTATGATTTCCATTGTAATAATTTTCATCTTAAAAAGGATACACGTTCGTAGTACTTGCAAGACACCAAGACATGGATGGATCAGGCGCCAAATAAAGTACATGTTTTTAATTAGTAGGGGTTTCTGAATCAATTTATATATGGCTGTTTGTATGACTGTCGTTTGTTGTTGTTAGAATTGTCTGTCAATCACAAAAAATACGAAATAAAGTTTAAAAGTAATTTAGCTTGACTTCAATTCCAAACACGAAGTTGCAATTTTCCAAGGTTCGACTATAAATAGTTGGTTTGTATTACCGAAACATCTTTGGAAAAGGACGAAAAACTTAATCGGTTTATCTGAAAAAGCAGTAACCAGTATTATTTAGCAAGCCACCAAAGATTTATAAGACCTTGAAAAATCAGTCCCGATTACGCATGAAAGATCATTATTACTTCTACGCATTAAGCTCGCGTTTTGGAAATTTGTCAGAATCAATCTAAACGTGAGTACAGCGTTCTAGCGTTACGAAAATTAAGAAAAAAACTTGATATATAAAATATTACTCAATAAGTTCGCAGGATCAATAATTTATTTATTTTTTATATTCTTATGATCGACTTCTGGTACTGCTATATACGGTTATATATAAAGTTTTATACCATTTGCACTTTTGTACTATAGATCGCTTTTGTCTTTGGTCAAACGCGGTATCCACATCGAACAGAGTTTTCTCATAGGCAAATGTTTATGCAAAATAGTATAAACACGCTGCCTTCTAATGTCATTAACTTAGCTTTATTACGTAACTTTGTTTTTCGGTCTTCCAAAACGATTTCGTACATTTTTTTGTTTTCGGACGATCAGAGTGTTCAGCACTATTCGTGTCCGTAGCATCCCACTTAAAATAGCAAAGTAACGACAAATTGTTGTTTCCAACAGAGAAAGGGCAATATTTGCCATAACACCTTTCAATACGATTTTTGCTTTGAACGGTATCGTTTCCCCATTAAGAAACAATGTTTTACAAAAGTAACGTCATTAAAATAGCTCAACCTTGTAAACTAATGAACGGAATGTCATGAAATTTTATATATCTTATTCTACAAACTTATTGAGTAATATGTTATGTTCTCAGTTGAGATTACCAGACGAACTTTGGAAGTGAACATAATGCACCCACTCAGAATCTAGAAGCGAAAAAAACCTAACAAGTCAAAAGCTCAAAACATATTCATCTACAATGCGCAACAAATTGAAACTTGGTCCATTAAATTTACCACAGCGATCTGGAGGCGAGTTGTGAGAATAGTGCAGACCGGCACCATGCCGTTAGTCCCAAGTTATGCACAAAATCTACGATCAATAGATTAGACCGTGTTTAAGATTCTTCTTTCCATCTTCTTTCAATACAAATATTCTGTAATTGCTACATAGCACGTTAAGAATCAAACTAAGGAAAAAACTCAATTTAAATATTAATTTCAGGCATGTGCAATAAAAACGCCTTTAAGGATGTGTAATGATGAAATTTTAATAAAATAACGTTCTGCTTTGCACGTAAAAGGAGTGTCGCATGCCATACAAATGACGAAGCTAAATATAATGTAAAGCACATACCAGCTCCGTAGCAAGCAAGGGAAAAAGCTACAAGCGAAATAAAGTAAATATTACTAAAAATACCTATTTTATTACCAAGTGCACGTAGTATTCTATTTATTTCTGTTATACTGCATTCTTCAGGCCATTTTGTTGTTGATTTAAAAGCCATGAGTCAGAAGGAAGCGTAGATTAATTAACCAATTTAGCACTTTAAAGGAATGCAAACAATTAGGTAAAATGACGTTTCATAGCAATTAGTCAAAGCTCTAGTGCAAGACAAATAAACTTTATATAATTTTCAAGCTCCCGTAAACATGCGTAAGACGTAATTTATAGTATTTAAAAAGTATCCGAAATTCGTACTGTATCGACTTCTGCTTTATTCATAAAATATTAAAGTTTTTTTTCTATATTTTTTTCTGTTCGCTTGTCTTCCTTCCCCCGGAGCATTACACACGAAGTATTCGACATTCTGTTATTACATTTGCGATCGTTGTTGTTGTTATTGTTATGTTCACATTTTTAGGAAGAATTCTCTTATTGCTTTATATAGCAAGTTAAAGCATTCCAATAAAATTTATCATGAGTTTTTTTCTTTTTTAAATAAAGTATCTTCCTGCAATGACTTCGCCCGACTCGAACTGGAGAATGAGAAATGTTTTGTTTGAAATGAAAATTAAATAAAAATTTCTACGTATATCTCAATGAATGTGCAGAAACATTTTTCTTAAAAAAAAAAGTAAAAAAAAAATTGAAAAAAATTTTCTTTTTTAAATTGCAAGCCATTATGTATGACGGTGTAGATGCAAAGTAACGACAAGAAATAGTTTCTGCTATCATTATTATCTCTAATATGTTGTATGGTAATGTAGACTGCGACGAAAGAAAATAAATGCAGCATCAATAACTGCAACTAGTTCTCTTAGCATGATGTTGTAGAGGGCTACTGTTACTGCTGGTGCTGGTGCTCTTGTTGTTCATTTAAAGTTCAAGAGCTGTTGTAATTTTTGGTTTGGTAATACAAATAATTGTTGGCTTCTGCTGACTAACGCAACTCATCAAACATTCAGCATTGACTTGACAGACAGGCGAGCAAGCAAGCAATCTAACATTCAAACAATATGATTAAGTACCTTAGCTTTACAAAAGGGATCAAATGTTTACAAGATGACTAGTATTACTCATGATTTGAAGGCAAAGCAATAAAATTCAAATTCTTTATGCACTTGTCCGTATTGCAAGAAAAAAAATTTCATCTTTTCATATGTGTTTTTTGCTTAGCTTGATCCACTTAAGATAATTTTTCTATTTTAGTTTATTAGGCATAGCAAGCATATCGTTTCATTTACCGTTTCAGATATTCCTCTTAATTTCTTATTTATTCACATCTTTTTAATGTTTGTGTCGCGTCGAGATAAGGACAAAACATAACAACTGTACTTCAATGCAACTTTTTGAATGTTTTTTTTTTTTTTTTTTCATCTTTTTAATGCATCATTCCCCCATATATTCTTTTTAAGCATTACTAGTCAAGAACAAGAAAGTTGTAATTTCTTCGAGGTAAATCTGGAACATCTACTTATTATCCCAATAATCGCATGGACTTTTTATTAATTTCGAATGTAGAATTTCCACGAGCTACCTTTCGACTGGCTTTCTAAATGTTTTTGCAAAATTTTACTTTGATATTTTTATATCTTATTAGTTATTAACGATAATGTTTGCAAATTTTTTGTTGGAGCTTTACTCAAATGTAATATAAATGTATATATAAAATGATGATTAGGAAGATAAGCAGATCTGTTAAGACAACTAAGAATTTAAAAAATAGATACGTTTTGCATTCCTATTCATCCGTATAAGAATGGAAGAATTTATTTTTCACGCTACCAAATCAAGGTTGAATTGGTAGCTTAGCATCAGGTCTCCATTTCACCTTTCTATATACCTACTGCTGATTCTGAATACGTTTTTAAAGGTATACACTCAATTCGTCGCTTTGTTTGTAAAATGCGAAATCTTTGCATCCATGGAATCGATATTCACTTCATCGGCGTTATTTTACATACCTCATGCTGCACAACTATACGTATAACGTTACCCATTTCGTTAGACCAGATTTAGCAACCCTGTGTCAGTAGCATATGTAAAACAGAATTGTCATCCTGGGCATCATTTGTGTATTGTAATGTTTAGCATTTTACATTATGAATTGCTTGAGAATGGCTGGAACGTGTCAAAATATTAGAAACTTACAACAAAAACGCTGATCCCGTAATCGGTATGTTTCTTGCATTACAATCAGGTTATAGTCAACACAATCGTCCATCACTATAACCAAACTGTGAAGAAGTTTGAGGAAACTGGATCGGTAACAGTTTTCTTAAAGTCAACGCATCATCCAAGGGAACACTTCAGCGAAATTACTGGTGCTGTTAGTGAAACTGTCAAAGAAATTCTAAATTCATCCAATATACGGCGTGCACAGTATTCTGTTTGCTACAACCACATGATTACCAATTTTTTTTTGCCTGTGAAACTGAAAATATGGACGTTGAAGATATGTAGTTTCGACAGGACGGTGCCACAAATCCTACAACAAACTCCCTTACGGCACTGTTGCGCGAGAAATACCCCAGACGCGTAATTTTATGTTTTGATGACATGAATTTACCACCAAGACAATGCAATTTCTCACAGTTGGAGTTTTTTTTTTGTTCGGTTATGCAAAGGATAGAGTTTATAAGAACAATTCTCAAAGTCTTGACATTTTGAAAACGAACATCCGTCAATTTATCGCCAAGTTGTTACCTGGTAGATGCAGATTAGTCACGGAAAATAATCTGTGGTTCTGAAGATGTCCCGCATTGGACATTTCAATGATATTGCCTTTCATAAATAGTCCTGAAAAAAAATGTTTCATCCAAATCTCAATCACAAAATAAATAATCCTGCATGTCATAATCGTAAGCTATAATTTTGAAATTCATGCATGAACATAAATGAACTGAAAGAGGAGGGTCTAATGAAAAACCAAAAATTGAAAATTACTCACAGGTTACAAATTTCGAATACCTAAAACCAACGCCTTCACAATTAATAAATTTTAAAAGACTTTCGTGTGCCTTTGCTTGAAGTATGTATCCAAGATTCGTTTCAGGCCAAATATATTTTATTTATTTTTTTGCTGTTATTTTTATTAAGTAAGAAAAAAGTATATTTCTCTTGCATTGGATAAACTCTTGAGTAAATACGCTTTAAAAGTCAATGTTATTGCCATTGGTTGACAGTTGATTTTTCGTTTCCGTTGCCGAGGAAGTGCGCAATATGTATATATTTCCAATAGGCAATATATGAAGTGAATGCATTTAATAATTCGGAAAGAAGAAGAACATGAAACATGAAATTTGGTGAAGTTATATAGAGGGTTCTATGCAATGTTTCGAAAAGCGGAAACTAATGCCTACGTAAACGCAAAAAAAAAAAATTCGTAAATGTAATTAAGAAATTCTTAGCTAATATAATAAATGTATCTTGAGTCAAGAAATGTTCAATGTATGCAGAAATTGTGAACAAAATACATTTTTCGCAGTCAGATCGCTTTAAGACTTCATTGAAAACGCACAAAGCTATCTTATTATTCGAAAGGAAGCCTTTAATGATACTTTTTAAATTTTTTCCTAATCATATTATATTTCACCATCATCCTACGTCAAGACCTCACTTTAAGTATAGTTGAAACCAAATTGAACTTTGTACATTGGATTTAAATGTATTCAATTATTATGTATTTATAGACAGATGGAAGTCTTTTTTTTCTCATAAACGCACTGCAAATTATTCAATTCTTCTATATTTTAAATCGAACGTTAACTGCATCTACTGCATATATAATTATGAGAATGCAAGCACTTGAGCAAAAAGAAATTTTGTTCAAGGTTTTTTTGCGAAAAATTTTTATAACCAAAAACCTTATCGAGTATAAAATCGAAAGATCGAAAGTAAAATTTCCGTTATGAAGCCGTCACACTTATTGAAAAACATTGTGTTCCAATCCGCTCAGTCTGAGATACAGGTAGAGTGTCGGTCCTCAAGTGAGTAATCAACCTTTTTGTTTATAGCTCCTCACAATTGAGAGACATAGACTTGATTACCATCGACTTTGTTGTTTCCTCAAATCAAGTTAAGGCTATTAAAACATCGACAGGGAAAATATGAGCCTGTATCACGATCTGATAATAATAATAATTCTAGAATATTCAATTTTTTTTTTTTCGCTGACGCTGTAAGCGATTCCACGACTAATTTACTCATCTTTTTGGGGAAAAATTGCTTTAGCAGGAGCATCAGCTTATTTTCGCTAAAAACGAATTGACGCGATAAATTCGATCTATAAATAGTTACGATGTACTTTTACAAAAACACCTACCCAGTTAGTGTAACTATAAATTTCAAGCTCTTTGCTACTTGATGATTTATTCAATCACCTTATTAAGGGACATTTCTTACTCTTCAAATAACTTTACTTACATAAAAAGTTAAGAGTTTATAAATACAAACGAGTGTAAATCGTGTAGAACATGCTATGAGCACTAAAAAAGCACTCTACATTATGCAGCTTTTCATTATTACTGTTTTTTCCTTTTTGGGAAGTTTTTACAAGAAGCATTTTATTCTTTGTTGTCTGTTATTATGGGCGAAAATTCGAAATGTATATTCCTTTATGTTATGTTAAGAAGTGCCCTTAAATCGATTAATGTGCACAAAGAGAGGAGTTATATTCAGTTTAGACCGATGTTTTGTTAACCTCTTCTTTTTTTGATGATCTTTTGATATTAATTTATAAATTTGTCTGAATTAAAAGGAGTAAATTACTGCAATTTTCCTCTCATTTGTTCTTTCGATGTGTCCGCGAATGTTTATTTATGTAAGAAATAAGACCGTGGATAGCGCTTAAGTGTACATAAACCAAATCCGAAAGAATGTAAGAGCATTTTACATTTTGAGTTTCTCGCGAAGTCTTACAGCACATTGTTCTAAAATATATATGTGCATTAGTCATGCTTGCAAGACCAAAGTCAAGATAAAATTTCATTTTAATTTTTAAGAATATGTCTCATTGCACAATGCCATGTATAACAATCATCATAAAAGATTTAACATATCTTCTAGTAATTACTGAAAAAGAAAGGGAAACGCGTTGATATTTTTTTTCTTTTCCAATTCAAACAGTGCTTGGCTCATTGAAATGGAGAAGCAAATGTTTCCGAATTATTCCTGTCATAAGAAATGAATATGAAAATGTGTAAAATGTTGCATACCCCCTGCTATATATACATCAGTATGTAATAAATAAGTATTTTGACATTTTTTATGAATGTTATATCTTCCGTAAAAGAGCGTGATATAGAGGCGGCAATGACCAGCACGGGAAAGAAAATATATTTGTTTTCCATACATAATTGTCGTAGTATTTGTCAATTTATACAATTTGTGTGCAAACGAATGAATATAAGTAAAAAATATTTATTGTTATCCAGTGAGACAATTTTTCGTTACATTTTTGCTTCTTGTGCCTGACCTTACGGCAATTTACGCAGCACGTGTGATGCTTTCTTTTCTTTTAAACCAGTAATACGTTATTTTCATTTTCATTACGGTTTTTAATAAAGAATTATTAGTTCAAAATTCACAGTAAACAGTTAGCCGACTACATTGATTGGAAATGTTTTTTTTTTTAAAGGAACAGGTAAAAAAATCATATTTGGCTTTTATTCCTAACAGTTTTAGCTTTAAAAACAAAGGAGTGGGGGGACTAAATTTTTATAGATGAACGTGGCTGATTTTTTTTTCTTTGTGAAATACCGTGAAACACAGCAAACCGTCTTTCAACTTATATGTAGGCAGGCATTGCCTGTGATCGATTTGGACCATTTTCGATAGCAACCTATGGGAAAGAACTTCCAATGTTTCCTCCAAATTTGGAGCCGATATTTTAATTTTTGCGGCTAGGACAATGTATACCACAGGTATCATACAGATACGCCGACAGGCAGGTGGACAGATGAATACGTCTCAGTGGATTCCGAATTTCATACTGATCCCGAATATATACATTTTCTGTGGTTCCGGGAGCATCTTTCTTAACAGTACAAATATTTTCGCAAAAAAAACTTAAATCCCATATTTATACTGAGTGGGCGTGATCGCTCCTTTCCATTTTTGCATCGATACTAGAGGATAGCTAGCTCAGTAATTGCGTTCTCAGTTTACAGTATACTGTGGGCGTGTCCTTTGACCAATTTTCAATACCAACCTGCATGCAAGAACTTCGAATGTCTGTGCCATATTTGAAGCCGATATTTTATTTTTTGCGACCGGCAGAATATTTACCAAAGACATTACACAGCCAGACATGCTTAATTATGCTTGATTATAAATTTGGTGCTGATCAAGACTCCCGAATTCCCGAAGTTACCTTCTGGGAGTTACAAACAAAATAACAAAATTAAGTATACTCTTCAACTTCGATGGTGTGTATAAAACCAATAAGGTCTTGTTACTATAACATTTAAGAAGGAAATTTTTAAAATACTACCCACTACTTTCTATAACTAACGATAAACCTATGAAATGATAAGAAACAATAATAAAAAAAATAAAGAAATGAAAATTTGTTTAACTGAATCGTTTAAGTTCTTGCCTTTGTTTTCAATCAAACGAGAGCATCCTTTTAACGATATTTCGGAACAGCTCTATATATCTGATGAACATAAGCCATTTTTATGAAAGCATTCTTCTGACTTGCTAAACATAGTTTATTCTAAGAACGATCCATTTAATCACGCATGATGAGCACAAGCGCACGTTATAAAATAATTGAAAATTTAGTTTGAAACACAACCATCGCGACAGATAGATTCAAAAACTGGTTTATCAGCTTAAGTTAACAAAGAGTAAAAAATGAAGAATTGAGCCAAAGTTTGATAAACTAAGCAAAATTGCGGTGTTGCTTGTGTTTGATACAAATATTTAAATAACTTCACAGACTTAGCAGGTAAGTGTAAAACCAATCCTGCCAATAATATATAGAAAACTTTAATATTGAAACTCATTCATTGACAATATTTTAAATACGTACTCTTGCACAATTTTTGTATTACTTTTGCTTAAAAGCTGAGTTCAATCTCATGTTTGTTTTCTACTCTTGACTTGGGTTGGGGTTTTCTTTTGATTACTAAATTCACAAATAAAAGTTTTAATGGATGTTGCAATTGGATGCAACACATACGTCAGACTTGTACGAAAATACAATTTGTACCTTTATTACTGTTACTACTATGAAGTTAAACGGCTTAAGTAACTAACTAACCGAATGGCTTATTAGCCTACACTCTCTTACTTCATTTATCTTTCTCTAATATGCATACTTCTTTAGATACACTCACGCATCTTTCATTAAAGTTGCATCGCTTCATGCAGTGATGGTCACTGAACCAGCCAGCTACTATCGACCAGGCACATTACGTACGAACGTGTATATATATATATACGAACGTGTATATATATATATACACATATAATCTGTATATGTATAATATTTCTATCCGCTCTCCATACACACACCCATATTTATCGATTAGTTAACGCTGCTGCCGTCACTACCAAGAAATGATTTTGATAAGTATTTTTGTGATAAAAGTAAATGAATAGTTTGTCTTCAGTGTTGTTGCTTTCATTTTTACTTATATTATTATTTATTCATTTTGTGCTCTTGATCTCCCTCTCGTGATATTGTTTTAAAAAAAATCCGTTATATATTCCCGTTTTAATTATTTATTATCTCTGATTATCGAAGGATATTTGTTGGTCACATGAATGAAAGTCATTGCGTTTTACACAATTTATCAACTTTTTAATTTTATTACACCTTGTTTCCATCACTTATAAATGACTCATATCTGCGCAATGATTCCTTGAAGTATTTCAAGGTATTTGAATCATAGAAGAGGAGACGTTTTGCATAAAGTATTGTATTCTAATTCCACAAAGGCAATTCGTAACGCGACCTGAAAGAGATGTTGTTGTATTCGCCCCTGGCCATAGCCCCTCAGCTTCAGAATTTTTATGAATACTGCCACAATCGGGCGCTATAGTACGCATATTCAGGTGCCTACACTAAGTTAAACTCATTGTTCTTACCTTACTTCAAAATTTTAATACACTCCCTCACTAATCTACTGCAAGAAATAAGTTACTAAAGATAACTCAATATTAAAATATCGTAAGATAGATATAAGTCTAGTCGGTATTTCTTTCCCTTGAAGCTTGAATTAAGAGAAGATATCTCGCTTATCTTAATTTCTTCTTCGTTTTCGCATTTAAGTGTTACATCAATTATATCCCAAAAACATTATACATTGAAAATTATTCATCCCTATAACTAATATCGTCTCATACTACTTGCGTTTATTACACTATATTTTTGAAGTTTAGCTAATATAATTTTGTTTTTCTTTAGACAATATTTTTTGACTATCATTATCGTGTATTCTTCGTTTATATTATCGTTTATTATTTATTCCTTCTACCATTTTTGATCGTTTCTCTATTGCCGCCGTCCATTCATTTAAAGTTCAAAAGTGGATACACGATTTAGCTCATTCAGCCAAGAATTAACCAAAATTGACATAGCAGCTTGGTCCACCGGAAATCATTCCGATTTGATTCTTTTCCCAATGTCTTTGCAAATTTACTACAGTTTGTATCCCCACGTAGGCTCTGCTGCTTAGGCTCTCCCAATATAGTGAATGCCACGTACATGCGTTCTGCTGAGATGTACCGTCTGCACTTATTCTGATTCCATCTTAGACAAGCGCTATTTATACGCAGCTTACCCGCGACCTAAACGTCCCTAAGACTCTGTTCATTCGGATAATGTACGCCACATCTTCTGTCTGGTAAGAACAGTCCAAAAAATCAAATCCAAGAAATGTTTTCTTAAGCTTTGCTTATACGTGCAGTGCCGTATGAAATTCATTCGTTTTTGTAGGAAGTTCAATTCACCTGAAAGGAGAATCATTTATGCGCCCAGTTTTTCCAGAAATTTACTTTAGCTGCTTGGGAGCCTTTCTTTCTCCCATATGTCTTTACGAAAATGTGGCTGTGACCTTATAAGAGCAATTAACGGAAAATTGCTTTTAATTAAATCTCTTATCAATAAAAATTTAATATGGATAGCGTGAGGATGAACTTTTTCAGAGGTAACATGTGAGAGGTGCACAAAATTCCTCTCGAGACGAATGTAACTCTTTCTCAGTTATCCTTTTCTGCGTTTCTTTGCTAAGCTATCTATCTTTTTTTGTTTTTTTTTTTCTGATTTATATTATTCCATAAATCCGTATCAATCTGACGTTGCAAACACATTGCATCACTTTGACTGAGTGGATGTAGGTGTGCGGGAGATAGAAAGGTAGGAGTTTTAATTAAATTGAATCCATTAAATCCGAATAAATTTGTTTCCTCTTTGTTATGCAAATAGATTTAAAACTCTAAGTATTTTTACAGTATATCATATGCAATTTGCATATTGTAAAATCAAATTGATTTAAAATTAATGTGAAATATTGAAGAGATTAATTTTATAAGAAATTTCTTGCCGTACGGACTTTGCCTTTGGAAAATTAATGTGTTTTCTTATTGCTTTATAGAAAATTTAAAAATAAAATTCGGGAAAAAGAAAAAATTCAAAAATTTGATTATACAGTCAGAGCCATCTTTAAGGAATGTGTGTGTGTGTGTGGTGCTTTACTGAATAGACAGTAATTTTTTTTAGATGTCTCTCCATTGTAGTTAGTAATAATTTTGCCCCTACTAAAACAATCAAGAAGAAGTTTATTTAAACCCTCCGAATTGAGCCGAGGACTGCACTACAACAACGTAGTCAGACATTTAATGCTCCTACAGCACAACGAACCATCGGACTCCCAGTAAAAGGTAGTTCACTGCGCATAAGACTCCTGTGATTACCTGTCATCTCTAATATCCGGTAAGACCTATTTTGTCGCAGATTTTCCAGTCGGAACTCTAATTGTACTTTTTCTGGTGTGGCAAGACTATCACGACTAAAAATAAAGGACTATTTTATAAAATCTTCCCACCTATTCAACAAAGGTCTTACTCTAAAATTGTATGTATCTGACGGTTAGGCAAAAAAAAAAAATTATTGGCTTGTGTTAATAAAAAGGGCTTCACACGTGCGCCTGTTTAACTAGTTGTTGAAACCAACAAATCAGATCATCAGGAAAAATGTCCTTTTTGCTATATTTTCTGGAGTTATACTCCTGTAGGTTTCCATCATTAAGATAGAAATTGAAGCAAAGCTTGAAAGAGCACAAAGTGCTTTAAATGTGCGACATGTGGCAACACTTACTATCTTTTTACTGTTTATTGCAGTAATTAGACGCAGCTTTCCTTAGCGCCGTCCGAAACGTTGGCTGCTTCAATCTGTTTAATTGTTGGCAACGCATAACCATTCTTTATTGAATCTTTGCTTTTGGTTCGATTTAAAATGAATTCTCAACTTCGGAGCAAAGACCGCTTGTCTACTCTTATCAACAAATTAAATCTATTTCAAAAGTTTTCTTGCCATTATTGAGCACATTTCAGTATATATGAGCTGCCATCCAACGAACTTCATTGAACAGCGTAATAATCAAAGTTTTGACTCGATGAATCCTTTGATATTCTTTATCTTCAAAGTCAATCATGAATTTTCCGCTTAGTATCAAATACAACAATGATGCTACTAAAGTGGAAGAGAGTAAGACAAGAAAATCATTCCCATTCGTAATTCGCATTAAATGCATTTCAAATATATTTTATATAACTCTATTTAAAAGGCCTTGCGACATCAATACTTATCCACTATGCAGTCTATAGACGATCGAACATTTAACTAACAAAGAAACACAAGACAACTTAATGGTAACGTTTACTAAAAATCTTGTCGCTGATTCATCAACACCCACTTTTCTCATTTCAAATATACAATATATTTTCAATAAGAAAAACAAAGAAAAACTATTAAATGAAAAAATAAGCGGCCGGGTTTTTGTTTTCCCAGATATACATACATAAAGTGAGGAAAGCAGTTACCGGTTTTAAAACAATCACAGACAGCCAACAGCAACGATTTAATCTTTGAAACATTCATTCATTCATGCATTTCGTATTATATATACATATGTATGTACGTATGTATGTATGTATATACGTAGTCTGACAAAACACAAAAAGAAAACTTTAAAGGCAAACATGAATCATTTTTTTTAAGAAAAGTCTTTTTTCCACTTTCTTATGAGATTTTGGCTTTTCGACTTGAGAGGCGAACAAAGAGAGAGAAAGAAAGATTTTAGAGCGTTATGTGAGGAAACGTTAACCACAATTTCACCCCGGCCACAATAATAGATAAACGGCATAATTGAAGATCACAAGGAATTGACGAAATAACCGCCATTCGCTTCATTTCTTTCACAACAACAATTTAGAGAGGAAGAGGCAAGAAGTAAGAGCTACCTAGTATATAAATACTTGTTTGAAGTACCAACTCAAGTAACAATAGTTAAAATGCCGGCTTACCACACGCCAACCGCACGATCTCCTTCTGTTTTCTCAACTCATTTAATACTCAATTTTACTTTTTACGAATTTTCGTAAATCTTATATAAATTTTTTTCGCGTGTTTTCTCTGGTATCCGTTCACTACGCTTCCATAACGGTATCAGCATTTAGACGTTTCAAGTCCCAAACATTGTTTCGCTGGATATGCTCATACAAATGTGGTAGTGATAGTAGCGGTAGTTAGCTTACATTTAGTTGTGTGATCTTCAATTATATTTAACATTGAACGTACATTTCAAAGTCAATGGCAGAAAAAATTTACATTTTTGATTGATAAAGTCAAGCTGGTTCAACCAATGTTTGACATCATTTTTAACAAATGTCTTAGCTTTTCACCACAATTACTGATGTCATCACCATAGATTGTTTGCATTGAATCTATGCGATGAAAGTCTTTTGTCAATGTCAGTCGTTAACGCAAAAGAAAAAAACATTAAAAACGCGAAAGAAGTTATATACATCTGGAAGCGATACACACCAGTCACTTGTTTTAAAATCATGAACGAATATAGTGTGGACTCTCTGTTGTTACTTTTTTCTGAACCAATATAAAACAGACATCCTATCTAAACAAACACTGAATATTTCTTTTAAAAATACAAGTTTTACGTATACTAATCATCAAGACAATGTTATTCAAAAGAGAATGACCATTGATTTCAAATACCTCGAGTGAAAACGGTGTCACGCTTCATTCCAGATGATTTTCGATTGAAAATATTAGGGCCATTCAAGGCTTCCTTTAGTACAATTGATTTTTTAGTTGGTAACGTATTCGAATTTTGTTCAAAAACAAATAATGATCAATCATCTAAGGCCGGAACAAAATCTTGACTTCTGAACAATGCGTAGTGACTCATAGTGACGACAACGTTTCCTCGAATTCGATCTATGGACTATGTTGAGTTCTTCCTCCGCTCTATCACCGCAACATTCTTTATAAATTTTTACATACTTTATCAATTCGTGGTTCGGCAGAAATTTTCATATACATATATCATTATTACACATGTACGATTTTTATACCCGCCGCCAACAGATGGAAGTATATTCATTTTGTTGTTGGAACACCTAAAATGAAGCTTCAGTATTCTGAACAGTATGTATTCTTGATCAGCATCAAATTTAGAATTGATTTAAGCATGTACGCGTGACCATCTATGGTAAACATTCTCCTGGTCACAAAATGACGAAATCGGCTTCGAATTTGACAGAAACATCGGAAATTCTCGCCCACAAATTGATATTGAAAGTGGGACAAATAGATGTTTTCGAAACAAAAAAATTTAGTTTTTTAATTCCTACTCATAAATTAAAGCAGACAGATCCATAAAAACATGTCTTAGCTGTTTTAAAGTACGCGTACAAAAATAAAAAATCAATCACCCAACCCACCTAATATGATATAGTATTGCAATTTTAGCTTTTTGCGAAAACATTTGTACCATCAAAAAGGAAGCTCCAAGAACCCAATTAAATATATACATTCTTGGTTGGTATTAAATTCCCCCTAGGCATGCCAGTCCGTCCATCCGCATGTCGCCAAACTTAAGATATGTAAATTAAAAACATTTTGTCAAGCCCAACCAACCAGAGTACCGATATTTAGGGTTTTTCGAGACTTTTGCTAAGATGAAGCTGATGAATATGAAGGAGTTGTCCACAGCCAAATATAATATATGATATAATACACGATACGCAGAATACTTGCAACCATATCTTACGGTCGGTTAAACAATATGACAGAACAAATATATAGATATCATGTCACTCTATACAGAGCTAAGTTTAGTAAACTATTGAACTGTAGTATTCTGCTACTTATACATAAAATAATACATACTGGCGAACGTGCATGTCTTTACGAACAACTGCGCTTTCTTCAGCCGAACTGAGGGCAGTCCTCCTTCATTCAACTTCGTTTCCTACGTTTCTAAACTCTCTTTCTTTAAAAAAAAACAGGACTGGCTTTAGCTTGCCAGCATCGAGTACGGCAACCAATGCAATTAAACTTAAAATGATTAATCTAGGTCACTTTAAGGGGAGCAGCCAGAATTCAGAATTTCTTTTTTGTCAATAACTTTCAACTTCCTAAAAAAAATATGTGGTAAAAAAATTGGTAATTAAAACAAATTTTTTCCAAGAAATTTCGGGCTTTTCCCCATGCTCTCCAAAAGGACTGCGTTAGCCAAAAGAATACCTGATAGAAAATTATAACCTGAAGCTTTGGGGTTGATTTCAAAATTTTTTAAAACATTACCAGATATCTCGTGAAAGTGCTCTTATTCAATTAAAAGCATGTCTTTGACAATTAATACCTAGATCGATTAATTATTTCATTCCAATAAATATAACGAACACAAAAGTTTGAGACCAAATAAAGTTTTACAATTAAAGAGTTTCACAGAGTTCGTCAAAGTGACGAACAGAACAAAGATAAATCGATTCCGCTATTCACGCGAACCCTTTATTTTCAACGAGCCTTACTATAGAAATCTAATATCTCTTCTGCAGAACATAATATCTCTTCTGCAGAACATAATATCTCTTCTGCAGAACATAATATCTATTCTGAAGTTTAAATTAAGAAAAGTGGTAAGAATAATAGAGTCGGTCTTCTCATCAAAGTCAAAGTAATCTTACTCGTTATCACATCAGATAAGTTTTTAACTTACCTTTCAGTCTCTGTTTCCGTATTAGGTTGTACCTGTTGCTGTTGGGTGGTTTGAATCTGTGATGATTGCTGAAGTTGTTGCTGTTGTGGCGGTGGTTGCTGTTGAGTTTGGATTAGTGTTTGATTATCAATAGAAGTTGCTGCAACTGCAGCTACGTTGGCATTGCTTGTCAGGTTAGCCATAGTAGGTGTCATATTTCCTGTTGTTGTATTTATAGTGTTATTGTTGTTAGCGTTGGCACCAATATTTACGACTGTACCATCCAAAGGTAATTGTGACTGTTGCTGCTGTTTCTGTGACTGCATTAGCGTTTGTGGTTGCTGCATATGCTGCTGTTGCTGTGATTGCATTTGCTGCGTTGCTTGATATTGAGCTGGCGGCATAACCATTGTATTAACAGAACCTGCACTTGGATTAACTATAACAGTCGACGGGGGCTGTTGCTGCTGCTGTTGGGCCTGAAGGTTAGCTAGTATAGCTGTATTATCAATCAGTGTTGCCGGGGCACTCTGTTGCTGCTGCAATGGAGCCTGTTGCACTGTCTGCTGCTGCTGTTGTATATCATAACTTATTTGTGTCAACATTGGCATAGTTTGACCAGCACTTATCGGCTGCGACAATTGTTGCAATTGTGGTGGTAACTGTTGGCTTTGTGAAGGTGGCGGCTGTTGCTGCGGTTGAAGTTGTTTTTGTTGTTGCTGCTGTGAAGATGGTAACGATTGATGTATTTGATGAGCATTAGCAGTAGCCAGAATATTGGAAGCAGCTAATCCGTCCGTTTGTGATGTCTGTTGTTGCAGTTGCATTTGTTGCTGCTGTTGAGATGTATGCATTTGCTGTTGCTGCTGGCCTTGCAACTGTTGCGATGATTGTACATTTATCTGCTGCGGCGTTCCTTGCTGCTGCTTCTGTTGTGGCGGCTGCATTCCAACCGTTGTCTCAGTCATTTGAGGAGACTGTTGCGATGGCGTTTGCTGAGGTGTTGACTGATAATTACCTGCTACAAAATTTCCAGACATTTGCTGTTGTGGGGCTGGTGATAATTGCTGTTGTTGTTGCTGTAGGTCTATATTATAGCCCATACTTTGTTGCTGTTCCATAATCTTCGTTTGAGTCGTTATAGGCTGCTGCTGTTGTTGCGATTGTGGTTGTTGCATGGAAGGTGAAGGCACATTGCTGTGTTCAGTAGGTACAGGAATATTACCATTCTGTATGTGTACATTGCCTGGAAGGGTAGAGCCATGTTGTGCCTGAATTCCCTGTGTCTGGGCCGCCTGGTTTGGCATGTGTTGCTGTTGTATTGCTTCAAAATTAACGGGTTGTGATTGGCCCGGTAGGTAGACGCCACTTGCAGCAGCCGCCGCGGCCGCTTTTTCTGAGGCTACTATAGCTTCCTCTTGTTTTTTTAACTCTTCCAACGACTTTTTCAATTGTTGTGCAGCCACTGTTGCATAGTCCAGTGGCACTGTTTGTTGAGTTTGCCCAACGTCCGATTGAGGTTGCATAGTTTGCACAGTTTGGGAATTTATTTCTTGAGGTGGTGTACTATACTGTTCTTGTTGATTGCTTGCTGTCGCCGACGGTGGAACAGATGGCGCATTGCCATTTTCAGCCCCCTCAGGAGTTTCGGCAAAACCTGTTATACCATGCACTACAGTAGCTGGAGCTGTAGCAACACCGCCACCATCATTATTTTCTGCATAGTTCCAGTTTTTGTCAATTCCTGCGTTTCCGCCTCCACCTATACGAACCGCACCACCTAAAGCTGCGTTCATTGGTAAGCTATTAGTAGTAGTATCCACATGATTCTCTAATACAGTAGCAGCCCCAGGGCCCAAATTCATGCTTTGTGTAGTTTTAGGTGGTTGGTCACTTGGTTCGCCACCACCCATTTCATTATTTCCAGTCTTTTCGTTATTGTTGCCAGCACCATCCTCTTTACCAGTACCAGCACCTCCTCCTCCGACGGTGGTATGATCAAGATAATCCATGCATACCCATCTGCCGCGACGAAATGGTTCTGTTGACTCGATTTTCACTACTTTAAACCGTTCACTACGATGTTGAGCTGAATCTTTTAAATCGTCTTTCTTAATATTACCGCCTCCGGATGTGACTGCAGCACTTACAACATTGATAATGTTATCGGCCACGTTTACCTGCACATTCTGTATGGCTTGAGCACCCAGAGTAGCTCCTAAGTCGGGATCCACTACTACTAGTCCGTATTGCGAACTAGTTGGAATGACAGGGGCAGTACTACTTAAAGCATTGTTGGCATAATAAATCTCCTCCTTCGAGAAGGTATCTTCAGACATGGATGGCGTCTCATTTTCCAGGTCTGTTATACGACTGTCGTCTGTGTGAGATTCGTCAAGGTCATCTGCAGATTCTTCACCGCCGTTGTCGGTAACCACAGGTATTTTGGGTTGGCCGACAGTTACGGAAGTTATTTGGAACGATGAAGTCGTCTTTGGCTTACGTGTACCACCGCTTGCGTGGTTGTGACCTGGGCCATGCGCGTGACCATGACTGTGATGACTTCGAGTGATTGATGCGGTTGTAGAACCGTCAGACTGATTGTTTGGTCCAACACTGACATTATTATTAGAAGACGACGCCTTAGATGTTGATGACGCTTTGGACGTGGTCGTAATTTTACTAGCATTAGTGCTTGTCGATTTCGGAGCAGCAGAGACACTTGAACTTGAACTATTGTTAGTCAGGTGAGAATTCAAACTAGTGCTACTAGTAGCTATTGATAAAACCGAAGGATCTGATGCCGAAGTTCCGCCCGGTACTGAATTCAGACGAAGACTTTCACTAGTAGTACGTTGTATGGCGGTCGTGTTGTTGGTGGTAGTTGCTGAGTTAGAGGACGTATTGTTGTGATGATGATGGTGGTTGCTCAAACTATGGGGAAGATGATGATAGTGATGTTTGCCAGCTGGAGCATCAGTAGTGGAATTATGTCTTTCTGTAGATGAACCGCTGTTCGGACCGCCAGTTAATGAAGAGACTTTCGCAAGTGAAGGCTTCTTTATGCTCGTGGTACTGGCCGACCTAGGCGGTGTGGTGCTCTGTATAGTATTACGTCTCTGACCAGTAGCATTAGTTGTCTTAAATTTGGCGGTAAGTTGGCGGTCAATCATACTGGAGACTGTGCGTGATGGGTGATGATTGGCAATAACAACTGTCTGTGGCTCTTCAGGTGACGAGGCTGAGTTCTCGTTAGGTGGTGTTATGGGCGAGGTTAGTTCCGATGACAGTTCCTCCGGATATTGCGGCGATGAGGATTGAGAATGCTGTTGCTGCTGTTGTTGTTGTTGTGGTTGCTGCTGCTGCTGCTGCTGATGATGATGATGATGAGGATGAGTTTGATGTTGTTGTGATTGCTGACCGGAATCTTCACTTGCGGTTTGATTCTCGGCCATAATCGGATTTTTGAGCGTGCGCAACGTTTTTAGCAGATAATCCAGGTTCGTAGTTTTTCTTTATATCACCCGGCAAAAAAAAATTATTATGCGGAATTTCTCTTAAGAAAATTTGTCGAAAAATAATACGCGTTCTGTTTACTTAAATTTAAATAAGAACTTAAGCTAACGATTTGGCTTCACAATATATTTGTTTAAACGATGAATGGTCTTCTTGTCAAGTGCGTTTTGAAGAATAAAACGGGGATCTTTCAACAACAAAATTCGAAATAAATTTTTTTCACTTTATATCACGATATCAAGACGTGATGTCACTTTGCCTACTTTTCAGAAAATACTTTTTAATGTCTCTAAAATTCTGGTGATTGTGATAATTTTTCTGGAGTGATTTTGCGTTTTCTGCAAGTTATAATGCAAGTCAAATGATCACTTTTTTTGCTTCTTAAGGTTTTGCAAAAAAGTAAAATAAATTAGATTTAATTGAATATGATCATCACTAGCCACACATCACAGAACATCATCATAAAAATAGGCAAATAAATGACTATTATAAAGACGGTAACGAAAGCGACGACGACAACAGCGGCGACGACGACAACGGCGAATCGGACCACGACAATAACGCAGTTGAGGTTGCAGACGAAGTTTTTGTTGCCGTTGAAAACAAATGCAACAATGATAAGTCTAAATTCGAACACAAACAACGATAACGATGATTATTCTCGCTTAATTTCGCGGTCTTTAATACGTTGGCGATGTAATTAACTACGCGACGACAGTGATGCATATTGTAAGTGCGACTAAGTAAACATCTACGATCAAGATTTTCACGTACACATGGAATCTTGAGCGCTGCATAACAGACACGACAACAATTCCGTCTTAGAATATTCTATCGAGCTGAGGCCAAAATAAATCAACCCACTCTGCACTCAACGCTAATCGTTCGTTTTCTAAGCAATGCAACAGTAAATGAAATCACTTGAATTTTCAAACGTTGCACTCAATAACAATGCAAATGTAGTTGTGAAGAATTGCATCCGTCTGCTGATGAGTAAACGTTGACGATAGTTAATAACGATGAAAATTTTCGCCTACTAGCCGTTCGATGTATGGTGACTTTTTGCAAGTAAACGTTATCCGTACGCGTTATTATGTTTTCAACGGTGACACCATAAATCTCTGCATAGATTTCAACCTTTATCAAAGCAAAATCATTTTGAGGTTGCTGCGGCTGCTGTTATAGGTTATAGGCGCGGGTGTTGATGCTGTTATTATTATTATTACTAATGATTATGATTTGATGACGGGGGCGATAGTAATATTTACTGCTTTCTCTATACGTTGGGATTTTCACTTATTGTTATTGTTGTTTTTAGGGGTTGTGTTTTTTCTTTTATTTTTTTCCTTTTGGTTTAATTTATTTTATCAAATGCTCTTCTTATTATTGTTTATTTTGAGTATGTATGGCGCGCGTACAATGTATCCTGGTATGAGTTATCGCTTATTGTAGCAGCTGATGGATAAGCTTAACTAAGTTGACTTTGACTTTTGTCAATTTAACGGTATTATTATTAAATTTCCGGTAATAAATTTCAATTAAAATTTTTACTCACGCATTCATAATCGAGAAAGTGACAAAAATAATTTAATTTTCTAAAAACTCAAATATTTCTAATTGATTTTATATGAAGAGATTTTTATTTTCTTTTGATCGAAGTTATATATAAGAAGAAAAACAAAAGAAATTAATTATAACCACTTTTTTTTTCAATTTCTATACACACTGAAAATTATTTTACGGCGTTGAAAATAAAAACAGAAAAAAGTTAATAAAAACGTCTTTAACAATTTTTTATGCAGCGAAAATAACATAAAGATTTCCAGTCAGGAGTTGTTACTGTAATAAAAGTAAAAAAAAGAAGAGAAAATATATGAAGAAAAATTAATATATTTGAGAAACAAGGAAGGAACACTTGTTGATGTTTAGAATGTTAATTTTGCCAAAATCGTTCACATACACAAAAAGGAAGAAAACCAACCAACCAACTCCATGATTTCTATCACAAAAACATTTGAAATCAAAATAAGGCTTGAGATTGACTCTTTGTGCTATACTTGATTTGTATTGCAATAGCATATTTAAAAATTCAGTGATATTAAAGACAACAACCAACCAGTTCGCAACTTATCGCATCTAATGGCTTATAATTTATTTTCATTCAGTATTAGTGGAGAGAGGGTTTGATTACTCCTTTTTATTTATTTTAACTTTTTTTTTTGGCGCAGATCTTTAACCGGTTGTTTAATGTGAAACTGCAAACAAATGATTGTTTTTATTTCTTTACTTATGCGTCTTCGTCATAATGTGTTATGCATTGCGTTGTTTGTTTTAACACAAACGCTAATATTTCTGAATAAATATTGAACTTGTCAATAATAGAGTTTAAGTATATAAAATCAATTGATTAATGGAAAAAATTTTTTCCATTTAAACTGCTACTATTACTTACAGTGAAATTAAACATCAAAGATTTAATGGATTTACTTAATTGGTGTTTTTTTCAGGGCTCACTCTCGATTGCTTCTTTCTCATTGCAAAGACAACGCAAATCAAAGCCTTTTTTTTTTTAATTTCGTAACTTAAAATTGCTGTTTTGTAACAAACTTAACGTTAGAGTGTTTTATTGTGACTATTGGTCCGGAATAGCAAATTTGACAGGTTATCACCGAAATTATGGCAAAGATCACAAACCCAGAATATGACTACATGTTTTCAACATGTCGGATCCTATCGTTTGGTTACGTACAACTATGCAATTAATAAAAAATTATGCAATTTTCTTTTATTAATTTAATAAAAAATTATGCAATTTTTTTTTATTAATTTCGTTTTGGTCGCCATTACTTGATGTGCACTAACGCCAAATTGTTGCATTCTCGATTCGAGGCAAACTATTTGGACTTATTACGAAAACAACCGAATTAACATATTGATAGGATAACGTTCCTACATCATCCTACAAAGCTAGATAAGTCCATGGAGTGAAGAAAATATTGCGATTGAAACCAAAAAGTGAGTTTTCCGATTAATAGTGCTTGGCTTATTTTTAGGACGAATCAACTATCTCTGATCATGACTTTAAAAACTGCAACGCAACCGTACAGCTAGCAAAAATTAGGCACTTTTTGAAAACGGAGTTCGTTGTCCTAGAAAGATACGTACCAGAAAACCATTGAGCATAATTAAATTAAAATGTATTCTTCACAGTACGTGCATATTTCTTATGTTATGAAAAATAATGATTTTTCAGAAGTCTTTCAAAATACCCATCTACGATCACTACAACTGTCTTGATTTGATAAGGTAGATACTCCAATAGGGCACAAATGCTTCAACAAGGTAAAGATGCATCAACGGGGTAATTTTGTTTAGTTTGGCCTATGCAGATCATGTTTAGGAGCCGTTGCTATGTTTTTAGATCATTATTTTAATGATTTGGACCAATTCGGCTATTTTGAATGCAATCTGTGTGTCCTGTTATATTATAATCGATATTATAATGAAACATCGTAATCGACTCGGAAACTACGTTTTTAACCTTTTATATGAAGGCACCACAACTGACTTTCTAACTTCTAACGCGTTCATTATATCTTCCAACATTTTGTTGGCCTTTTATGTTTTCTTTTATTAACGAACATTCCAATCCAAGGAAGTGCGATTTAATCATACATCAGGACAAAACTTTACACCGGATTTTTCTTATATTGATGTGACAAAAGCATATGTAATATTTACAAGCTATTAGGGTACTTATGGGCATATGTGAAAGGAATAATTTTTACTTTGCTTGCTTTGCTACGTTTATAACATTTCACATTCACCGATAGCACATGTATTTTCTGTTTTTTTAGTAAAAGTCAAGTGCTTAGTTGGCGGAAAAACTTCAGTTCTCAAATTTTACCTATTGGTAAAGATTAATCAACTTATAGCAACTGCTGGATATATTTAAAACCAACCTGAACTTTTGTAATTTTAAAAATATGCAAAACAAGGGATATAGATGAGGGCCTGGTTTAATCGATCCACGTTTACTATGATGCCTGAGTAAGTGAGTGTTTGAGTAAGTTAATGCCCTTCCATACTTCGGGGATGAAGCTAACAAACCAAACAAACAATTTTTATAAAAGGCCAAAACATACGGCAATCAAGAAACGTATAAATATTCGCCTGAAAATTATGTGTTTCTTTAAACAAATTTCACAAATATCAATAAAAGAAATGCAGTACGCATAATAAAGTTGCAAACATTCGCTGCGTATATGCTTGCTACTCACACGTGTCAACTTTTTTCTAAAATTATTAGTTTTTCCAATTGATATCAGCGCAAGTTAATACACATAAACGCACATATTTGACAAGAATGTATCATGTGTGGACTTTGGAACTTGTTTAATCATATTGCAAAGAAGTAGATTTTAAAAAATTGTTTGATATTAAAGTTAACGTTGATGGAAAGCTTTATAGTAATTATGGATGATACAGGTGCAAAAATTAACCGGTATTACACTTAGAAGCAATATATACACATGTGTACATATGAAGATAATAAAAATATACGCAAAAGACAATAAAAGGTTTGTTTTGCTTTGCATAATTTCACGCCTCTGCAGAATATCAAACAGGAATTTCTAATTATACCTTACACCACCTGCGGTAAGGATATATAAACATTGTGGATGTACGCCACACCCAGAAGATAGATCCAGCTTTAATAATACCCATCGATTCAGAATTATTCGTTAATTACTTTTAGCCTTTCGGTCCGTCTGTTGTTTGTTCATATGTTTTTATATTTAAACTAAACGTAAAAATTTTCGAGATATTTTGTTTTGTTTTATTGTTTGGCTTAATAAAAATCACGATGAAAACGAATTTAATCGAATTATTTTTACGACTCTTTCCCATATAACGTCCTATTTTGAAAAACTTGTTGTATGAAAAAATTCAACCATTCCTAACATTTCTCGGAAAATATAATATTATGGTGCAATAAATGAATGATGTAACTCCCATATCGTCATTCATGCAACAAACAAGCATTGCAACGAAGTCAAAGAATGAAATTTAGTTCAGACTGCTGATTTGGCATATAAATTTACCGTGTTGAACATGGACTAGACTGATCTATTTTTCGGGTCGATCTCGCATAAGAATTCTTATGAAAGGTACGTCTAAGCGGCATCCACATTAATGTAAATTGTGAGAGAATAATCAATTCTCTGAGAAAAAAAAATTATGTACACTAAATTTGGAGAAAAGTTGGTTCTCGTTTTGGACCATCTCCCACATAAAGATTTGTTAAAAATCGTTTTCATTTTTCGTAATTTTATAAAATTCCGACTTTTTGGTGAGTAAGAAACGCAAGGTATTTAACAAACGACTTGCTCGATTATAACGTTTTAACTTGTTTCTTATGATATAAGTTCATTAATATTAGTTTGGGGAAAAAGAAATCCATTATTTTTTCGTTAGATGGCTACACTGGTAGAT
>KK351017.1:2144508-2362955 GCA_000671755.1 Glossina brevipalpis | reverse complement strand
CCAAATCGGACAATCCGAAGCATGTTAAATAAAGTCCTGAAGTTCATATAAAAATAATGGATTTCTTTTTCCCCAAACTAATATAATGGTGTGCATTGTGATAAGGCTGCTATATGATTTACCTAAGCGTTGTGTAAACCACTCTTTCAAAACGAGAATTAATTTATAATACAAACATTGTGAAGGTATTTATTTATAGCCATGAAAACTAAACCTAATATCAACGCAAACGTGCAGTATTTATACGTTTCTAAATTCCTAGTTTTAAGATATTAATATTATATAGATTCCATCAAATTCTGATTTGATTTAAAAAGTGTTATATGAAAAAGCCCAATAAAACCAGCTTTGCATTGTGTAGCGGGAATGTTGCGCTACATGCATTTGTAGGCTTACTTCTGGAGATAAGAAAAGCAAGCGAGCTTTAACAGAGTATTCCTCTTTGGCTGGTACTGAATAAAAGACACTCTTTCTGCAGAAGGTATAATAACACTATTTAAGACCTCGAAAAAGGTTCTCCATGTGCACACAAGCTATTGATGCTATACGTATGTAATCGGTCGAGAGAGCTTTAATTAATTTTTTGGCAATATAACGTCGCCCCATAACATTTTAGAAAATTTCCTCATTATTTATTGAAGAGGTATTAAGAAACTTTCGAACAAAAGTTTCTCAACATTTTCAAGTGATTCAACTTCAAATATGTGTAAATATTTTTTTTTACTGATTTGATCCAAGAAATAAGACCACTACCAATCAAATATTCTGGATAAATTTAAATAAATAGAAAAATACTGGTAGATACGTTTCATTAAAATAATTTTTTCCTATGTAAGTTAATGTACTTTATAACGTTAGTATTGTAAGGTATGGACTTTTGAGTATTTGGATTTGCAATCTTACATTATAAAATTGCATCACGTTCGATAAAGTTTCCTTTTTGTTGATTAAGAAAAAGATGTTTTCTATAAGTACAAAAACAAATAAGAAAAAGGCTATGTGTAAAAGCATAAAGGACAGAAACACATCGAAACAGTGTAATAGAGCACAAAGAGGAAGAGCGAGAATAGGGTAAAAAATAAGGTGAATCAATATATTGTCGTCAGCATAATAGGAAAGAAGAAGGGAATAATAAACCAAAGAAGAAAATCTTTTGGCTTAAAACATATTACACAACAAATTGCCTTTAAAACATATTTTAGTAATAATTTAAACCCAGAATGTATATAAAAGAGCATGAATTTTTTAAGAATATTGTACATGAGAAAATTCCAAATGACATTTGCAGCAGAGCAGCCACCGATCTAATACGCAGCCACATAGAGAATCAAAAGCAGAGCTAACCAGCTGTAAGTAGAAATTCAGGCGAATTGCCAGAAGCCGACTTTAAAAAAAAAAAAAAAAGGAAAGAGTAAAACTATGCTCTCGGAAAATAACCACAAAGGCACATATACACAATTACATTAAAATGGCAAATTCTTGTGTTTCTTTAATAAATGTAGATAAAATGTATATTTAACTTTCAAACGAGTAGGTTTCTTTTAAAAAAATGGAAATTAAAGAAATATATCCACAATGTTGTTACAATAAAAACTTATTGACGTAGACTTCGGTAAATTGGTGAAAATTGAGAGTGACACGAAGTATTTTTCTCACAATTGTGCAGATTTGTTGATTTTTACGAAGCAAACACTATTTGTATAAGCACATTGATTTTTTTACAAAATGTAACTAATATAATGACTTTAAATGACGATAACGAGGTTTTAAAAATTGCCTTACTAAACTGCTTGTAAAAATTGCAAAAAATTTAGTTCGCGAATTTTTTTTTAATCTTGTTTCTTCTTCTTCAAAGAGGCAGTACTTGCTCTCTTTCTCTACGTATTTCGTAAAAAATAGAATTTGTTTTCTCTCTCTGATTAAATTTCAACTCTCACACGATTCATGGGTTCTTCTTCTTCTTAATCGAAGTTTTCGTTTTGATGGTTCGTCGTTTTATTTGCTGCTTTTTTCTTTTCAACTACACATTTCTTTCCGTAAGTACTTTTTTCTTCTATAATTTTTCTTAAACATGCGAATTGATTGATTTTTCGTTTTTCTCTTCTCTTTGCTTAAACAATTTTGGCAAAATACTTTGTTTTAAGGATCATGGAATTTTACAAGGAATTTGTTATTATATATATTCACTCAAAAGCATCTGTGCCTTGTCGAACTTTTTAAAGATAATCCTTAGTTGTCGCTAATTTAAATAAATGTAAAGAAATAATTTAGAAAAGAAAGAAAATTTAACTGATTTTTTTCACCTTGAATTTATTAACACACAACACTCGCGTTTTTGTTCTTTATACCTCTTCAACTTTTTTGAAACTGGTAAATAATTCGCAAATACGAGCGAATTCGCCAAAAATACATAAAAGAAGAAATCTGGTATGTACGGGCTTGTGTGCGCGAGTATGTGAATAAGGAAATGGCAACTAACAAAATCGAAATTAATAAAAGAAAATAGAAAACTATTCTCTTAAATCCATAACGCTCGGAAATTTCTTTTTAAGAGAACCTTTTCATGAACGTGTTGTACGAAAAGTCCACAGTTTTGTGTGTTTATTTATTAATTTAAGAAATACTTCATCTACTACTTTTCTATACATATTTTTATAAAAATATATGCATATTTTATTTTAATTAATCTTCTCTTATTCTAACACTTTCCCATGCCTCTTGCAAGAAAATTAGCAATCTCCCAAACCCGAGTAACTTTTCCGATTGTTGTTATTGTTGCTGCTTTTCTTTTACTCTCTTTTCTCCCCTGTTCAATGTCTCTAACGTAACGAGAAATGTTTTCCCTTTTTCATTTTCCTCTTATTATTTATCATTTCTCAAACGATTTTAATAACAGTTTTATTAATTTGTAAAGACTTTCTCTATTATTCACCTTATGATATTTATTTATTCATATTTAATATTCCACATTTATTTATTTTCATAAAATTTGACACACCAAAAATTTTTCCAATTGATTTTTATCGAAAACTTCGTCACTAAACACACACATAAACACGCATACAAACTACACACCAATCCAACCTCTCCCATTTTATGTACTTTTCGGCTCTCATAATTTTCATCTTTTATTCTTTAATAAAATTTTTTTTTCTTTAAGGTAAGTTTTTTCACAACTCCTTTTTTATTTAATTGATTACCTTTTCGCAATCGGTTTTCCTGTTAAATTTTATTTATTTTTATTAGAAATATTTTCTTTTCTTTACTATTATTTTAACCGAAATTCTAATGTCGCTTTTTGCTCTTATTTAATACACGCATACCGACGACGACAAACTGCTTTGACATTAACACATTTTGGTACTAAAACCGAAAACCCAAGTTCCCGACATTTTTTACTTTGTTTCCGTGCATAACTGAAAAATTAAAAAGAAAGACAGCAACATTTGCTTTTCTTTCGCGTGACTTTTAGCACATTTTTAATATTTACTATTTGTCATTCTATCTTTCAAACAAAACCCGCAACTTATAGTCGCAGTGTTGTATTTTTTAAATTATGAGGCAGATGGAAAAAAGTAGTTTCATTCATGATTTTCAATTTTTCATCAAACACAGGTTCATTTGCTAATGTAGCTTACATTTTTTCAAAAATTGTTCTAGACAGTTGCCGACCCTGTGTGCAGATAAAAATAAATGTAATATAAAAATTTTTGTTATTTGTTGTTCTTCTATACTACTGCAACACTGCTTTATATTTATATTTCTTTTGAGCCATTTGATGGGCAATAATATCTTAATCGCGTTATCACATTTATGTATTTTTAAATGATTACACATGCACATATTATATTAGAATGTAAGTCGAAAATATATTAAGTCCTAGAAAAGGAAAACTCATACATTACATTCGGCTTTTGATTCACACCAATATACAAATTAATGACACTTTATCTAAAAGCTTTGTAAATAGACATGGCTATTTGAACATTGCTTTTCCATGGAATCAAAAAAATAGATAAATACCTAGATTTTTTGTTAATACACGTTGTGCCATTCAGTCCTCTCATTTTGCCATTCAATTAATTCCTCGGGCCCTTAAGTCTTCATATTGTGCCATTCAATCTTCACATTGTGCCATTCCGTCTTCACATTGTGCCATTCAGTCTTCTCATTGTGCCATTCAGTGTTCACATTGTGCCTTTAGTCACTTCGTTGTGCCATTCAGTCACTTCCTTGGGGCATTCAGTCTTCATATTATGCCTTTAGTCACTTCGTTGTGCCTTTCAGTCTCTTCCTTGGGCCATTCAGTCCTCTCATTTTGCCATTCAATCTTCTCATTTTGGCATTCAATCTTCTCATTTTGCAATTTAATCCTCTCATTGTGCAAATATTATACAGGTAACCTCCCTATAACGCGGTACTTTCTATAACGTGGTTCGCAAAATGTGGAAAATATTGACCGCGTTGTAGGAGGGTTACCTCTATATATAATACTCACACCTTTGCAATTAGGAAAAAAATATGCGTGCTGCCTAAACACTAAAGTGTGTCGTCTGCATGTGTGCGTGCGTGTGTGTAAATTAAAAAAAAAAAGAGTACAATATTAACTCTCTCTCTCTCTCCTCACTTAGTCAAAAATTTTCTATAAACCGTAACACTATTGTAGAAAGAAAACATATAACACTCATAATGAAGTAAAATGTATGCTAAAGAGCTAAAAAGCGTTTATATTCATCATCGCCGAAAAAAATCGCAATTGTTTGCCCTTATTTTACAATATAAATTGAAAATTAAATATAAAAAGCTTCAAATTTTTTTTAAGAAAAGGAAATAAAAATCAATGAAAAAGATTAAATATAGGAGTTTAATCTTTTGAGGCAAAAAAGACTGAAAGTTTATTATTATTATTTAATTATTATTATTATTGTAATTATTATTATAATTATAATTTATGAGAATGGCGTATACTGGGAAGAATGATAGTGTGCTGGCGATAGTTGTAATAGTGCTAGGCGTTTAAATTCACATGAGACGTATTGGCATTTAGCTTTATGTCTTTCAACAAGAAAATAAGCGAGAAGATGAGTACGACAAGAAAATAACCCGTCCTTTCTACAAGTAACTATAAGGTTTAATATTTATAGCGTCAAGCCGACGAAGTTATTAGTAATATATTACAATCAAAGGCACAATTCTAAATAATTTTGAAAATAGTTTCTAACGAAATATTTTTCTTTTCTATTAAATTAATATTATCCTCTTTTTTTTATTTTAAACATTACTCTTTTACTTAATTACTTTTTTTTAATAATATATAGCAACTTTCTAATTTAGAAACTGAATTAATAACTAACTGCTGTTGATAAATTATGCAATGCTCCACCAAACTACATTACAATTTTATTAATAAACTTAACTGCCGTAGCAAAAATTACCAAACTTTCTAAAGGTCCATTACGACCTACTTTATAAATGAGACATCGTTGATTATACGCTCAAGTGACAAAATGTGGGATGATTTTAAGCGCTAACAAAATGAGCGCGTTTGCATTATGGATTGCCCCAGTGATGCAATTTTAATAATAGATATATAGCTTGCTTTGCATTACGGCAACAAAGTCATATGATTTCAAAAACTAATCATATGGTTAACATTAATAAAGCGAAAAGTATCTTTTTCAGTAAAAGACAATTTTAAGTGATTTTTGATATTTATAATTAATATTATACTATTATAATTAATTAGCAATATTTAATAATGCAAAGGCAGTAGCATTTTAAAATCATAAAATGGTGATTAAAACATTAACCAAAACATTTTGTATTGTTTACTTAAACAGCATTTTTTTACTTGTCTATCCAGCAACGTCGTACTTATGGTTCGTGAAAACATAAAACCAATTCATATGTTCACATTTGGATGCGTGATGCACAACACAAATGCTTTCTTTCTGTAGGGCCCTTAACTTGTTTACTTATAGTTAAACACATATAGGTTGCATGGATTACTTATAGCGGCTACGCCAATATTCATATGTTTTTGTCGCACTACATATAGAAATTGGATAAAATACGATAAAAACGGCTTCTGTTTTGCATATATAATTTGTTTCATTTTAAAATAACAACTAATAAAACTAATAACTTAAGCATTTGAAGTTAGCCACCGAAATGTATATATAATATAAAATAAAATGTTTATATAATATAAAAATACAAATTTTGCAATAAAATAAAAAATAAGTAGAATTGCAGTGGCAATTAAAAGCCGGTTAAATTAAATGCAAAGGTAGAAATATTGCATCAATTTTTTCATTTGCTTGTTTTTATTGTTCATTTTTAATTAGCTTCTATTACTAACTCGTGCGTTTAATCAAAAAAAAAGTGTTACGCATAAATGCAACTCCTTTGCAGGAGCAGCGTTGCATTTTCTGATAGGGAAATTTCAAATTATTTGGAGAATATGTGGACTATTATGTATAAAATTGGTTTATGTCGCAACTAAATTTTCCTATTGTAAGCTAAGAACTACTAGAGGGCGTTTTACACTTGATTTTGAATTTCAAAGAAATTGTGTTAAATCAGTTATGAAACTTATGTGATATAATTTACTTAATTTAATTATATAAAAAACGTAAAATTATGAATACAACAAATTTTTTTGTAATCTATTTGCAATCTGATATATATTAAATGTATAATAGTTACTTGAATTTTTATTTTTCCTGTCTTGTCATTCTGCCAGTTTACAGAATGTAATTGAGATAAAAATATGTTGTTTGATTGATAAACTTGAATTCGTTTGTTGGTTGATGTGTTTGCGAATGATCTTAAATTTTTAGATAAAAAAGCAGGAAACTTTTTAAATAGAGAAAGATGATAGAAACCGAGAGAAAAAACAAGATTGAGACTTGACAAGTGACTGATAGATCTGATAACGTACGCAAATATACATAAGTACGTTTTATTCCAAATACTAAAAGTTTTCTTCTTTTTTTTTGGAAGCTGTTGATGAATTTTTCTTTTTCAAAAATTATTAATCCAAAAAGCAACGCGACATTCAATAAAATATGACGGAGTATAATACTAAGCAAGAAGAACCGCAGCTTAAAAACTTATTATTATGTTATTAAACTTTAAAGCCAATGATGACAGGACGATGACAAAAGAGTGTAAAAAGAGGTACTTTTGTATGCAGACAATCGGTTTTTTTTATTATTTCGTTTAATTTAATGAAACAGCAGGTGTTTATAGCTTTATAAAGTGTTAATACATGTATCTAAGAATTCTAGGTGATGTTAAGAGGAAGAGCAAGCGACAGAGAAAGCCTGAGATAGGTGTAGATAGATAGATAGAGAGAGTGACAGGGGAAGTGTGAGAAGAGAGAGGGACGGATCGCTATTGGGGGGCCGGGAGAGAGATTGAGAGAGAAGGACAGAGAGAGAGAGAGAGGAAGAGTGATATTATAACCGAAATTTTGAATGCTTATTAACGAATTAAGGATAACTTTAACGTTTTGAAGTCTGTAAAAGACTAATTAGTAACGGAAAATGCTTTCGGGTGTGCCCTTCAAATTTTAAGTCTTTTCCATATCATCTCCTTAGCACTATTTAAGAATGTTTCAATGTCTCAAAATAAAATTTGAGCGAAATTACTTCTTCTTTATTATTTGATATTTAAAGTAAGAATCTAAGTACACGGGCACACACAAATAAACGTATTACCGTTGGCGTAGTAGTGGTCGTTATATCGTTATATCGTTGTACGTTATCTTGTTATTCGTGTGATTTACATAGCCGTTGCACAGTGGAACCGTTTTGAGAGTGGAACAATTTATAACATTACGACAAAAAAAATGATTTAGAGACGCAAACAGACACTGATGAGATGAGTATTATAGTAAAGGGTGGCAAAATATGAACTGCAATTAAAAGTTTTTTTATTTGATATTTGAAAATACTTTCATCTTACTAGAAACAATTGATATGAGATAAACGTTTTTTTTTATAATTCCTTCATCTTTTTTGTGTATTATCCTAAAAAACTCTTCTAAATAAAAAAGTTGAAGAAAATGAAATTACGTGACTGCGATGCCAAATTGATGACGTGACTGCGATGCATAAGAGTATAATGAAATTTTGTTTGTATTAATTGTATTTTTTCATGGATTTTATCGCAAAGTGATAGACCACCTTTTTAAAGGTATATGTCTTTCATAATTATATTGTAATTAATCTCGCACCGGGTACTCTTGTCGAAATTGGTATTGGATTGAATTTCGGGTTTGATATAAATAACCGTTATGTCTTTTAGATGAAAATTAAAATATTAAGTTTAAAATTGTCTTGCAATAATTGACTTGTTATTTCGTTTTTTGTTGAACCTTTATGTTTTTTATATTTTTGCATCATTTCAAATTACATTTTAAGCAGTTTGAATAAGAGAAATTATTTCAATTTTATTCTATTAGCTCCTTAATCTTATTTTATTGTCTGCTCTTTAAGCTACATACAATATTTCATATTCATATAATGAAAATTATAAATTAAGATTAAAAATCATCTCGCGCAATATCGAAATCAATTTTAATGTGTCACCTTATTTTGGAACACCCTTCCAAATAATAACATCTTCAAACAGAATGCAGCATGGAGCTAAGATTACGTTTGACTTTGTGGGGAGAACGAAGACGATCACTTACCATCATTAAATTTTAGGATAAATGATAAAATAATTTTAGTCTTTGTTCAGACTGCGTAGTGTATTGCTCAAGAACGTAGAATTATGGAAATTATATAGATACCGCATAAAAGAGTAGAATTTTGTGTGGAGACTTTTATTAAATTTTTAAACGGATGGAAAAATGATTTATTTTTTTTTAAAGAATTTTAGAAATAATATTTAAAATAATATTTAAAATCTTATTAAAATCCAAAATAAAGAGAACTCAATTGAAAATAAATTCAATTGAGTGTTGATGAAATTATAAAGTAGAGTGAAAAAAAAGGAAAAATTAAAAAAAAAAGAAATGGCATTTTTGTGAATGGGAATAAAATCTTTGTGAGTTGATAACGTTGATGATGATGATGATGGTGACGTTAATAATGTTTATCTTATGTATAAATTGAATTTAATCAAACGCTAACGTTCGTTTAATTTCAAGTGTGTTCTCATTTGCGATCTACGCGTTTACTTACATACTCTGCTTAACTATGTGTAATCACTTTCAATAGTTTGTAACAATTCATAATATTTCCTTTGTCCCAAAATATGGTTTATATTTATCTTACTTCTCTCTAATTGATTACAGAATAATTTGATTTATGAAATGTGTTCGTATATACGAAAACACAGCATAACATAGATAATATTTGAATTTAACAAAGACTCTTAGCTAACTGCCCGGCTCCTTTGGAAAACGATAAACCTTAAAATCGGCATCAATTGCACTAAAAGCATCATGTCGCAATTTACGGACCTTTTAAAAATGCAACAATTTTTGAATTTATTTTTTGCGTTCAATTCACAACATAATTTCAATGATCAAAGTTTGGCATATTGTAAGAGAAGCGGGTATCTTAATTTAATTTACCTACAAAAGAAAGTGAACCATTTTTGATATACTTTTAGCATTTACTGAGTTAACAAATCGCGCTGTTTGATTATTAATTCAAAAACATTTGTGCTTTCACTACCAAAATTGATGTATAATGAAATGTAAACCATATTTTTAAACGAAGGGAGTAATAGTGGTGTAATAAAAATGCGCTTTATGTAGTAGAATTATCGATTTTATATTCAAATAAGTAAACGGATGTAAGAAAAACAAATTATATCTCGCTAGTAAGAAGACTGTTCAGAAATAATTTAAAATAAAAATTCAAAACAAATTTTAACAAAAATTAAAAAAAAAAATTAACAAAAATGGGCGGCGAAGAAGTAGCTACGGATACTGTGTATATGCCACCGCGTATCGAACTCACAAGATTTGGAGAGTTCTGCCAAAAGCGTGGGATAAACCCAAACTTGATCATGCTTAAAATAACTTTGTTTGTGATGTACGGCGGTAAGTTTATTTACATCAGCTAACTTAACATGTAAAACGTTAAACACTTTATTCTTAAGGCCCAATTCGAAATCATGGTATGATATTCTCCATCTCTTGCGGAGGTTAGAGAAAACGCTTCCCAAAGACTGTTGATACAAATATTTTCACTTTATATTTTTGCAATAGCTGAAGCTTGGAGCTCTTTCTGGCATTGAAAATGTTTAAGAGAACCTTTCGGTCTGATTTTTTCGATATTAATTCAATTTCGAGATTTTTATCTCATTTTTAACATCTAACAATAATTGTTTTCATATTATCGCGGAAAAAGGTCTCAAATGGCTTTAAGGCAGAGATTCTTTGTTTTGATTGTTCATTCAACTCATTTGGTTCCTGTTTTACGATATGTCGCAATGTTTTACAGAGTGGGCGAATAATAAATGAAATAAATTAAATGCTTACAAGGAGGTATCTGCTTGCTCTTGCTCTTTCCTTTCGAATTATATTTCTGGTCTTCAACTATACGTATTCGTCTTTTTTACCGTTATTTTGACAATTCATCTTCTTATGAAGACTCATTAGTATTTACTTCATGGTTGACGCTCGTGACCGTTATTACTAAGCTCCTAAGTCACTTTCTTTCACGAAGTCTTCGAAAGCTGCAGAATATTTTAGCTGAATTGCCGTTGCCTTCTGTTGCTGCTTATAGAACAAAAGTATTACTTTTATCACAACGTTGGAACTAAAGCCATATTGTCACTTTCAATTAAGAGAAGAAAGGCCAAGTTCTAGTTCTTGTTCAGAGATCTCCAACAGCAAACTTCGTTCGGAGGTGTTTGGCCAAGACAATGCAGAATTTCCTCATCAAGAATATTTTCTACGACCAGGATATGTTTTTTTTTGAAAAAAAAAGAGACGATAGCCTTAGTTGCTAGTGCTTATACGATTTTTTGTAGTCTCCAAGAATTTATTTAATTGTTTTAAATAAATTATAATAATCATAATAAAATAAAACTTTTTAGGTTTTTTGATGCGTTTGACCTGATTTTGAAGCAAAAAAGTTTTTAGAATACGTTGAAGGACTTTGAAATTTTTATTTCTTTAAATATTTTGTTTCCAAGAAATGTGATTTAAACTAAGAACTAAGGTCACATAGATTTCGTGACATGAGAAAATGCTTTCGATTTTCTTGTGATTATAAGAATATGTATATAAACCTATATATAACCTAATTGGCATTGACCGTGAAGCGAAAGTCGGTCTCTGTCAAGTAAGAAGCAGCGCAATAAACTTAAGATATTAAAACAAGGCTTACATATGCTTCACTCATATGCACACTTGATGATCATTTAGTATATAAAAGTGTAAATTAGAAATAATTCTTTAAATAGATTAGAACATATCTCATAAAAAGCAAAAAAAAACACATGAAAAATATAACGCAATTTGAAGACTCTTTTAAGAAAAATCATGAGAATAAATGATAAATAGATGATAAATGAACAAATATAAGTGTATACGAATATGCATAAAATAAATTTTATGATCATCTGCGAAAACTACCACTATTTTGAAACAAATATAAAAACCATTTTTCGAAGGACTGCTCCTCTATTCCTTAAATCCATTCCAACGATCATAAATAATAAAAGAAGAAACAATTTTGTCGTTAACTCTTAATTGCCGCATGCTGAGCAAAGAAATTTTCAACAATTTGTGAAAGAAAAAACAAAAACAATCAACGCAACAACTGAAGAAAAATGATAACAAATCAACTATAGGTAAAATATAGTTTAATTGGTAACTTCCGATTTGCAGTAAAGAGAAAAATAAACGGTGCTTTTCAAAGTAAAATGGAAAAAAGATTGCGAGTATAAATAAGTTCCTGTCGATTTTTTTTATATTAAAAAAATTTAAAAAAAAATTTATTTAATTTTATTTTAAAAAAATCACACAAAATATCGTCCATAAATAGCTACTACTACTTTGGCATTTTGAGTTGAGGCATAAAAATATCTATTTTTTTATTTATCATCATAAGAAACTAAGCCCCATTCGAGCAGACAATAAGTCGTCGTTATTCAAGAAAGTGTTAATCAATCAACGGATAACGGCGGGGAGGGTAGTACATTAGACAGGCTAGTGCCGCTAGCGTTTCCTGGGCGAACTTTACTATATGGGATCGAATTTCGTCATGTGGAAAATTTACAATGTTATAATTTTGCATCGATTTTTTTCCCAATTACAGTGCTGACGCTTTAAGTTGATTGGACCAAATTATAATACATCAAATCCGACCATAAACGGGATCGCCATCAATGTTTAGCTTTATCATTGATGTTAATGGTTCGACTAGTCTGTATCGTGATGATTTGAGCACACCTCTTTTGTTAATTTTAGTTAATTTAGTAGTTTGATCCCTCTAATTAGGCAAAAAAAATTTGAAGTTACTAACAAATGATGTTTCTTTGCCACAATACTCGATCTATTCAAAGCTCCAAGCAACAATGTTCTGCACACACTAGCGAGACAACTTACACAGCAACGAAAACTTTGAAATGAAGAAAGCACAGTTTTATTCAGAACTCGACAGTACTTTTGTTACGTTCTCTCTGAACCAATATCTTCGCTGTATGAATGGATTATCATTTTAAAAATATTACTTTTTATAAATAATAGTTTGGAAGAGGCTAATTTTTGGAAGCAAAATATTTGTTGAAAATTTTATAATGTTCTCAATGTGCTGTGCTAAATAGAGCAACTAGCAGCTTGATAACTTAATTGAGCTTGAATCTATGCAAACGAAAAACGATTCGTATAAAGTATTTCTGCTCGCTACAATTCTTAAATCGTAGAAATTAAAGATGAGAATTGAAACTTCTCACACTAAATTCGATCGAAAATTAGCAGGAATTTTAAGAATTCTGCTTACTTTGATTTTCGTAAGCGTTTGAAAAGCTTTCATTTCTAATGTTTCTGCATATATCGCTTAGATTTTGTTCATCCCATATCAAATTCGTTTTATTATCAAAATTATGTGAACTCTTGTTACCTAAATCAAACTTTTCACAAAAGCGAATTTACAGCTCTGTAAAACAAAATTTCGAAAGAAAAAAGTTCTACAGCAGAATTTGTTCCAAAATATATGATTGAAAGGAGACTGTAGAGTAAATGAAATCGCAAACGATCTTGAAATCGAATCGCTGTTCGCATTAAAATTATGTATAGATATTTTTTTTTTTAAAACCGAGTGTTAAAGAATTTCTTCGCATAAATATAGCTGCTATCTATTACTGTACAGATATTTAAGCAGTAATTTTGAGTCATTAAATATTTTATTGCAGATTTATTAGATTTAATGAGAATAAATTCAGAGTCACTGTCAAATATAGTAAAATAAAAATTAAATTAAAAAAGCAAAACAATTTTCATATTTGAAGCAAAAACTGACATATATAAAAATTAAAAATCATGAAATTACTCATTGCTTCTCTTGCTTATATACAGACGGAACAAAGGAGCTACATATGAATCTAATTTTTATATATCACGCAAAGAAACTTTATTTTGATTTAAAAATTAAGCAACAAGCACAACAACAACAATAACGTTACAAATAATGATCATACATACACATGAGAGAATAACAATACAAATATTAGAAGAGCTATGATGAAATGTGGTAAATGTGCGCTATGCTCACTCTTTAAAAGACAGACAAAAACATCGCTTATCAGCATGCCTATAAAACTTTTACTTGTATACATTGCTTTTTGTTACACGGTGCTGAAGAAAAATATTCTATATATTTTCAACTAATTCATATTTTTTTTTCTTATATGTGACACGAGAAACAATTATGTTACTGTTAGCACTAGTACAAATCATGTTACTGTATGAAACAGTACAAATGATGTTATTTACAGCACTAGTGAAAATGATGTTATTCGAAGAAACAGTAGAAATGATGTTATTTACAGCACTAATGAAAATAATGTTATTTACAGCACTAGAAAAGAATGATGGCAGGCGAATTGTAGCTGTGTGACAAAAATTTTCAATGTTAAATTATTATCTACAGACATTTCATTTCATCTTAATGGCGATTATGCTTTTTTTTTGCTAAGTGGTTTAAATTTATATATAATTTATGTATTAAATTACAAAGCCGCGTACAAATATATTTAATATTTACTTTAATTCATTATATATACGATTTATTTACATATTTATATTTTTGTTTTTTTTTGTTTTTTGTATATAAATTTGTCATCTTTTATCTTTACACGAAGACTTACTTTTATAAATTATTTGAAGTAAAATAAATATTAGTAGAAAGATATTTAATAAATAAATAAAAATGTATCTCCGAAAGGTAAAGAAACCCATAAAACGAGTGCAACCTACCATATCCACCATAGGGGTAATCTTTGAACAGACGTCATTTATAGTAGTAGATGTAAGCAATTGTTGATATCTCGCAACTACTGAATTAAAAGTAAAATTTAAATCGATATCTACTACTGCCTGTAACCTATTAATAAAATCATTCATTGAAATTTTGTTTTTTATGTTATATGAGTATATTTCCAATCGATTCAAGAGCAATCTTACTGTTTCTATTACAAAAAGTATTGAAGAGTCTGAAAGCAAATTTGGGGGATATTGACTTTTCAATCCTCGTTGAATCTCAAGCTGACCAAACATGCTTTGAAGTGTATCTTTCTAAACGTTTTAAACGATATACCGAAATAAGTACACTTCTAAACTTTTAGTGAAAGTTAAAAAAATTTTATAAGAAACGCGTCGGTTGATTAGTCGTGATTTGTTTAACTTTATTGTTATTTAATTATTATAAATTAGTCAGTCCGGTGTATGACGAAATACTTGCGACTTTCTTTTGGAAAATTACGTAAAAATTATTATATATTATTTTTTAGTCATATTTTAGTGCTATAACGAGAAGTTTATCTTTCCTTCAAGGCAAGATAAATTTACTGCTTAAGAACTTTTCCTATTTATTTATAATTTTTCCATGATAATCTATTCGTATATACTTAGTCACCAAAATTTAAAAAATTTTTTCGAAGTAACACGCTGTCCACGAACTCTAAAACTTGCTCGAGGTAAATTTTTATTGAAAAATGTAACAAGCATTGCAGAGTGAAAAGACTTGGCCACCTGTACTTAAAAAAAAAAATAATGACAATTAATTTGGGAAATAATATCTATATCCAAATGGCTTAATGCGATTAATATAAAACGAAAAATATGCAAAATGTTTCGATTGAAAATCAAGACTTTACTCGCTTATATCAATAAATGATGTCGTTACAATAATATTTTGAATAAAATGCCACATCCTTAAAGGCTTTCTCTCTGCCGCACACATTGTCATGTTTATTCATGTATCCAAGAGTCATCTTGCAATTTAGAGAAGTTTTTGAAAATTTGCTTAAATTAATTCACTAATTAGATAGAATAGATATTTCATTATGCTTCTACTATCACGGATATCATCGATTTATTCATTTAACACGGTATTATCGTAAAACCTACTTTGACAAAAATATTCTATAAGTAGTTGAGAGAGTATTGTAGAGATAATTTCCAAATTGACAACTTGAAAGAGATCAATAGTTCGCAACAGTTTTTCCTCGTCGTACTTTAATTATAATAAATTGGTGTATATTTCTTGTGGAGATCCAAAAAAAATATTAACCCCTTCCGGAACAGCAAAGTCACATATTCCTGTCGTTTAATAAACTTCATATTAATATGCACTCAAATTTCTATTACTAAGCTTAACCTTTATTAAATAATCTGGTATAGAAAATATTTCATTTTGAACATACTTCTTATCATAAACTGTAATATTTTTTAATATATAAAGCTCAATAACATTTTTGGTGTTACCTACTATAGCATTTCCGTACACTTTATTACTGCGTTGTTTCATTATCCATTTACTTGTTTTTATCTCAATATTTCATAGCAAATCTTGTTAAATATGTTATTACCATTGTGTTCATCGGATAGTCCGCGTTATTTTTATCAGTTAAACTTCGATTTATCAAAATCGTGTATGAGTTAAATGAAAAACTAAGTAGTGTATCTCTCTACATATTTTATCGTTCCGTAACCACGTTACTCAATCTGTTTGAAGATCAACAACTGCTGTTAATCATATTCCTTACAATCGATCTAATTTGAGAGAGTCGATGGTCCCTTAAACTTACGTCAAGTTAATAACGAAGTCAGCAAAATCAGCCGAATCTTTGCAAATATACAGCTGTACAGAAAGATTAAAAAATTATTAAAAATAAAATATTATTTCATCATTCTTTTCAATGATTTTTCCATAACATACCAATAGGGTACCGCTCGCACACCACGAATTCTTCTCAATCATATATTATTCGAAAGCTGGCTTTAAATGTTATTGTACGCATTTTATGCTACTGAAACTTTCAATTGCCTGACGAACTTGTATTTGCACGCAAACATGAATATGTAACCATAAAAAGAGATTTTTTTGTTGTTAAAGAATAACTTTATGCATGTGACGGTGCTTAAGTGAATGTCAATTTATTAATTTGCGTATATACTAAAATCGGTGAGTGTTGATATTTAGAGAAAAAAATGCGAGAAACAGTACTTTCGGTTTTAGTCGAATTTTCCGATACAGTTACTTTTTTCACGGAAATTTTTTTCTTTCTTTTTAAAGAATCGTATAGAATTTTAACTCGAAGAAATATCTCTTCTTCTTTTTTGAATTTTGCAAATAGAACATGACTTGTTAGCAGCTAACGAGTGGATCGACTTATAAAGATATAACGATGGAAGAGATCATTAAGAATATTAAATAAGGCAGTCACAAAAGCGAATGGCAAAATAGACAAACAGATAGATGGTTAAATTTCGCCAAAACATCACTTTAAAGCTTTGATGAATGCAAGCATAGGACAGATGATAAAATTATGATACCTTCAAGCATGGAATACCAACAATAAACAAGTATCCCTGTCGCCATTAAAAAAAGCAGTGTTCTTATAAAAAATACTTGAATGTTTGTTTAAAAATGTTTTTTATAATTTTCTTTAATTACCTGATTGTAGAGATAGATGGAAGTAATAATATATAAAAGACTGTCTAAAATATACTAGGCTTTTTGGAATCAAAATTTTAAAAATTCTTATTGTAATAGGAAAATAACTTTCTGAAATCGCACTATTTTCTCCGATTGCCCATGAAACTTCTTCCAATTTTGATCAGATAATTTGATAAATAGCTTTTGCATTTACCTAAAAGAGTCTTTACACTATTGACGGCGCTCTTTTAGAAATGAAGCAAACGTGATCTAAGACAAATTGCACGAAGGCTAATTTAGGATCTTCCAAACAACTTTTTTAATTTTTTTAGTAATCTCATTAAAGTTATATGCACTTCATTGTCGACGCTCTCTCGAAGTCAAATGTACGAACTTGTCTTTTGAATTGCTAAACTAAGTATCGTCTGGTATTAAGTAGGCCGGGCGCAGACTGGCAGCTATTAGGTCGATAATGAAAAGGCATTAGATATCATAATAATGCCTAATGCCTTTGCCTTTTCTACCTAATATCTAATGCCTTTGCATTATCTGCTTGATAATTAATGCTTTTACTTCATCTACTTGATTCTTAATACCTTTGCATTATCTACCTGTTGCTCAAATCTTGCTAAGGCTCAGCAAAGAACTTTTTACACTCTGTGGAGATTTTCTTTCTACGAATATTACGTTTTTGGACATTGTTGCCATAGCCTTCAGAATCTATGACGTGAGATCGTTATCGAACAGCTACGACTGGGTTGAGTTGCTGCGACTGATTTATGCATAGTGATATTTTTTAAATTAACGACATACCGTTAAAAGAATTCAATACTTTTCAGTTCACTTGCATCGTATAGGCATATGTGTGATATACATCAACATATTTTATTGATAAGAGGTTGTCAGTTAATTAATTTGCATATGTACTATCATTTAACAATATTGCGCTCTGAATATATCTGTTGAGACTTTTTTTTTCTTAAGAGAACGACGAAAAACTTTCATTCTAATTTGTATGAAAAGTTAAACGGCAGGTGACTTTCATTAATATTTGAAATACTATACTTGTATAAAGTTTCTCTTTTGGAATCTTTAATTGCTTATTAAGAAATGTTAGGACAACGCTGTCTTATATAAGAAAATTTTTTTTATCATTTTTTGATCGTCTTAAATAAGTTTTTAAATATTCCAAGACAATATTAAAAAGATCGATTCAGAAACTTCAATTTTTCGAGTGAAGCGGTTTCATTTAAATTATACAAAAGTTCCATTACTTCGAAATTTAATCAATGTTTTCGCGAAAATCGAAAACTGTTTTCCATATAAAATATATTATTCTGTACGAAGGCGGTCTAGATAAGAAGGTCTCCTAAGAGAATAATGCTTTTGCGGGAATTGCTACGACGTTAATTTGCTTTTAAATAATCATCAAAAAATTTTTTTAATTAAGTTACCTTGTACGCGAACCTAGGTTTAAAATTTTTTTTTTTTGTGTTTTGAGATGTTGTATGTGAATAAATTAGGGAAAATTACATATAATTTGATGATTACATGCGTGCATAATAACTTAATTTCTCGTGATATATTTTTTATCACGAAAAACATGACATTAGAGTCGTACACGTTTTCTTTATTTATCTGCAAAAAAAAAGATAGTGAACTTTTTCATAACATTTATATTATCATATAGATTTAAAATATTTACCGATAAGCAGTGGTTTGTTGGAAAATTACAATTCATAAATTTAACAATGTTCTACTAAAGAACTTTGAAGTTTGTTTAGAAGAGAATTGGATTTGTCCACTTACTTTTATAATCGTGTAAGCATTAATCACAACTTCTTATATTAAATTTTATTTCTTTTAGGCTTGACCAGAAGAGAAGAAACGTTTTTCATTTAATTTTTATATATTTATTATTCCTTTGCTGTCAATTATGAAATAATTCAGTGAATGATATCGTCATATAAAAATTCAGCTCATTGCAAGAGTTGCTGTGAAGACTTCATGCTTTTTTCGTAAGCTCAATTATACAAATTCCGCGGGGGATTATAAAAAAAGTCAACATAACGCAAATGTATTAATTTAATTAATTAAAAACTTTATTTCTACATATTTTACCAATCAATAGTATAAATGAGCACATCAAAGTCCATATGTCTGAGAGAGAAAGAGCGCTCGTATATTTATGCGTCCGTTATGCGTACATATATTTACAGGCGTGTATGTGTGTGCGCGCGCGGTTATCTACATAAGTGCATCAATAATGTTTTGGGAATTCACCTTTTGCATATGTATGTGAATTTTAATTTCCGTTTCCGTTGTTTTGTTTACGTGACATTATGTGGCATAAATTAATTGTATTTCGCATTTAATATCAGGTATTTTTTGTTTTTTGTTTTTTCTTTTTTTTACTGTTAATTAGCGACATCAGTTGTGCGATGATTTCACAAGCACACGCACATCTACGCAGACGTGTACACTTCAATATGCCTGCGAGATTGCCTATGCATACATATATGCAGTGTGTTATAAAATTATAAATAAATACAAATCCAACAACTGAATACATGAATAATAATACAAATGCAAGTGAGTGTTTGTGTATGAATGAGAAAAATATAATAATAACAACCAATTTTTCAAGTTTTATACAATAACGCCTGAATGCATATATATGCATATATATATAAAAAGATGATATATTCACAAAAACCTTACACTCGCGTATATACACACCCGCTCTTGCATGCATAGCCAATATACGCAACTAAATGCAATATAATTTCGCTGTTACGCTTACACATTATATTATTGTTGCTTGATACCACAAAAACAACATGTATGTTGGTCAAGGCTCTCCCAGAGGTATAATAAATGCATATATTTCTATAAAAAAAAAAGAGAGCAGAAAAAAAATTGAATTGTGTTGTTGTTAAGAGAGAGGTGCATAGGCATACATATATGCATATAATTCATTTCCCATTCTTTGCCTTTTTCTCGGAGTGTGTGATGATGATTATTGTTATTTGCTGTTATTTTTTAATTATTTTTTTTTCTGTTGCTTTTATTTGTTTGCCTGTGCAACACTTAAAGTTTGGTTATATATTAAATCCTTTATAGTATTCGTAGCATTTGGAAATATTGTTTAAAATCTTGCAAAGTTATAAATTGCATTATGAAAATGTGATAACGCAGTTCTCGCTGCGAATACGGATTATACGGTCATGTTAACAATAATTTCGGGACAATAAAAGTCGGGATTACACACTGCGCTAGCAGCTCTATAGCGAAAATTTGTATGAGCTGGTCTGACGAAAAAGTTACTTTCGTCTTCGAGGAAATACCTTTATAAAAGCAAACTGACTGTTTGCGTGTTTCGAAAAATCGAGTGCCTATTGCTAAGAAGCTTTATATAAGAAAAGGCGTATTCGTCTTGGAGGGAATACTTGGGTTTTTTTATACGCAAACTTCAAGTTGTGGATTTGTTTTTTTTTTCGAAAAACCAGACACGTTAAATTCAGGAGAACGATAAAAAGTGGTTTATTCAAAAAACTATTAAAAGTCCTCTACTTTTCATTCGAACCATTTATCGAGGCATTTTTTTCACATCTTTGCATGAATCAAAGTATTGCTTAACAAGCGCTTGACATGTCGTTAGAAACAAATAGTAATCGAAAGAAGCCGAACCTGGCAAGTCAATTCCACAGCCTACCCCTTTCTGTTTGAAGGCTTCCAATGTACTGCGAACTGGCTTTTTCATACGATTTTCATATGCCGAAATAAGACCCTGTGTTTTCTTTATAGATATTTTGCTCAATTTATGAACAGCGAACGGTTCTTTTCAAACCGATCACTTAATGTTTTTAAATTTATTTAATTATTTATTTATTATAAAAAATAATTATCAATATGTATTAGACACACATGAAATGTGGTTAAATTGTTGATCTGTTCAATATAATTCAATAGGTTCTTTCAGACCTTTGTGGAAACTTTTTTATTATTAGCGTTTGGTATCAGTCTTTAAGTCTTTGGTATAAGCCTTTAATAGCTCATAATAGGCCTGATCCCTTTAGTCCCATCAAACATGCAAAATCGTCTCGCAGAAAAAGCGAATGGATTTTGCGACCGTTAGGTTTCATGCGCTGGGTTTAGACATATTTTTTTGAATTGGAATAAAAAAGTTTGTGATTTAAGAACCTTATTTTGTACACTGATCTTGCTCATTTATTTATTTGTTGCTTAGTATTTTCCAATTGGTTTATTTTTATGTAGAATATTAAAATAGTGTCAAGTCATTTGTTTACCAAATTTTAAATCGATATTTACTATAATTTGTAGGTATTGTGTTCGCAAATAACAAATAAAAAAGTTTTAATTTGGATTTATAATAATTGAATCAGACACAACACATGTATTAATAATGCATGAAATCATACAACACGACCTCTTATTCGATTAGCTTAATTGAATTTTTAATAAGTTCTGAATGAATTGTACTGGGAACCTTTGCTGGAAAGCCTTTATCACTTTTTTTACTTGATTTCAATTGTAGAGGCAGTTGGAGTAGCCACTTTGGATTATGTTTCTGATATGAGATTATATTTCAGTTTTTTATTTTAATTATTTATATTGCGGTGGAAAAAATATGAATTAAATAGGTGAATGAAGAAACGGAGAAGGATCGGTGTATGTAAATATTTTTGCAAAGTTTGGTAGAAGAATTACAAGATGTTGCATATAGAAGCTAACTTTAAAAGCAAACTATATTTGTGCACATATCCATTAATAATTACGAAACAACTGATCAATTTTATTAGAAGTAATCGATAAAACCGTATTTTTCCCTATAAAAAAAAGAACATGTGTGTATACATGTACATATATATGTGTATATGTATATAAATGTCTCCTCTACGATTTCCTTTCCACTCAGGCTGCTTTGGAGTTAATTACTCATTACGCTGCAATTCAATTTATGAGTTTCATGAATGTAAACCAAAAAATGGATTCAAATGCTGTTGAGGGTATAAATATATAAAGTTAAATACGTGTGCTTATATAGATTTTTCACATCTAACTCATCTCGTGAAGACTGCAAATGCTAACGAAGTTGAGCTGTCTATCTATGATCAAAAGTTGAATCAATTGTAGTTTGTCAATAGTAAAAAGTTATGTATTTTTGCTGTTAGGAATATCGTCCAAGCGTCATATTACGGAGTTATTGACTCGCTTGATGGTTTTTAGATGATTTAATTATGCACAAAGTTTCAGGTTTCTATATGTTTCATATAAAGTAAAATATTGCTACTAACACTAATAATAAAAAATGAAAGTAATACAATGTGTGATTACGATTTCTGAAATTATCGCTTTTCGAATTGTTTAGTTTACTTCTAAGAAATTAATCAGTTTTTATTTTATAATTTTAAGTAATTTTAACGTATAATTCCAATTAACAGGTAACAGCTGATATATTCGAAAAAACTCGTAATAATATAATACTCTTAGATATGCATAAGGACTGAACATTTTTTGAGTAAAATAAATCGCCGAATTTTTGTTTTGTTGCATTTTAATATAAATATTCTTTGTCAAATGAATTTAGTCAACTTGAGCGTCTATGTAACCTTGCCTAGTTAAAGTATAATTCCCCATATTTATTATTTGTTGTCTTACTCTTGACCATGTTTACCTAACGTGTTCATGGTTATCTCTGAAGCGTATATACAATTTTCCTATTTGTTGTCATTATTCGAACGCCACTCACAGCTACTATTGTTGTTGCAGTGCAATATGATGTTGATGTCTTAATGGTCACAATTTATATATATATATATATAGATATATATAAGTGTGTGTTTTAGTAACAGCATATATTTATATTTATTCACTTAATATGCACACGTATATAGATTGTGTGCATAAAGGGCAACAAAAATAGCAGCATACATTATCATATTTATTCGATGTTTCTCGGATGAGCGTCTGTTTATTTATGCAGAGCTTACTTTAATGTATTCTCTGTACCACTAGTTGAAGTTTAATTTTTTTTTTCATATATGATTCTTTAATTATAAATGAAAATATAATAAAAATTAATATTTTAGAATAAAAATAAAAGTTTTATGCGTTATTTTAAATTTAGATTTTCAATGCATTCATTTAGCAATCGTTGAAAATTATTCCAGCACTTGTTAGTCAAGTTATATATCTAAATATTATTTATTATTATATTAAGCCCCTACATAAGATTAAAATTGCATTTATGTTTTTGTTTAAATATATATGGAAATATATATGGAACTAGCTCAGGTAAATGCATATCGATGTAGGCAATCTTTTGTTATTATGTTCTCCAATGCGTGAACTTGGGCTACCTATGTGAGAAACATGGGTTTTCAAAATGTAATCTGGGAACTTGAACTGACTGACGCCGTCTTTTGTTTATTGTCATTGAAATGCGCGTGTATCATTGGAATCATGTCTATCTTGTCTGTTTGATTCATTCGAAATATTAATAATCTATAGAAAAAATTTGTGAATGTTAATATAGAAAAACACTTTATTAAGAGAAAATATAATTTTAATAATAAAGCTAATGATTCTGGAGAAGTATTTAATTCAAGCAATTTCATTGTGCCAACTGCATTGAATTTTAATGCAGCCTTCGCCAACCGTTTGACGCTGCATTCGATTGAGGTTGTCTAGCTTTTGTTCATGGTCCCTATGCATTACCAAGTACAACTTAGGGTCCTTTCGTAGATTTTTTGACTTTTGCCAAAATATTATTTGTCTGTTGACTCAGAGCAGGTATGTGTTTATTCGTATTGCCTTTTTGTGGTCTGGAGATCAGGCAGTACATCGTCGTTTATAATGTTCGCGTGCAATCTTCTATTTAAGTAAAGCTAGGCAAGCCGGCCTTCATGAAACTTCCGTTTGAAGAATTTGACGATGTTTACTTTAACATTTATATAGGCTTTAATGGAAGTACGACATTGAATAAGTTTCTCTTGTTTGCTCAAATTATAGCTGTTAGGAATAGGAGTTTAAAGTCAGTGGAAAGGATTTCATTTATTCGCTTTATGTGGCATTTAGGCTGAGTACTTTCCCTCTATGAGAATAACTTACCTTAAGTTAGCTTACCTTCTCTTGAGAGAAGATGGCTAACTCTTGTTGTAAATCTGTCGATTTAACTCATTAATGCTGACGTTGATTCATCATTTTTACCAAGCCGATCAGAGTTTATTTTTTAGTGTAGAGCGTCTATGGATTTTCTGTGCAATTACCGCAATCGCGGTCCCGGGCCAATTGTAAACTTTGTCTTCTCTTCGAGATCAATGCATAAATTTTAATGATAAGTATAAACCAATCTCTGAATCTGCCAAACGTCAGTTGTTTACCGTGATAGGCACATGTCAGACTTTTTATCTGTGCTTTTCTTAATTCTCCTTTATCGCTATTTTAGCGTTATTTTAAACTATAGTATTTAAGCTCTTTCTTCATATCAACTTTTAACTTCTTTTCAAGAGAATTTAAATTTTATGAATGAATTAATTGCGCGGCGGTTGGCGGTTGTTAACCAAATGAAATCAAAATGAAATGAAAAAATATGAGATTGAAGAATGTATTGTAGTAAATTGACCGAAGTTGGTAAAATTTATTTTCATTCTTAACCAATAATAAGCATTGTAGATATAAACCGGAAGCTTTTTATATCATGATAATAGTGCAAATGGTTTTTGAAGCATAAAGATTTCTCATGGTTAATATTCCTGCAATGGTTAATGCTTGATGCTTAAGTGCGATTGAATTTCACAACAAGTTTCAAGATGAAATTTCTTTATGCACATGTTCATGCCACTAATATTTGTTCAAAGGTTTTAAATATTCAAATTTATTAAAATAATTATAGTCAAGTTTGATGACTAGAAGTCGAAGTAAGTGGGTCTGCTTGCTGCCGAATTAGTTCCTACCAAACAAATATATTATCAAAAATCATCGCACAAACCTATATCCATGAATTTCCTCCTCTTGTCCGATATGCAATTTATTATTATATGAAACTAAAACAAATAGTTGTGTTATAAAGAATAACAAATTTGATGATGTAAATATCTTATCTGATCCATTAGAATTAGAAATGCAATATACATTGAGTTGCTCTCATATGATTTCTTTCATTATCGGCAAATAAACAAAAACTTATATAATTTATATAGCTATTGTGATATCCTTTTATATATGTATGACAAATTCATTTACTAAATTATATATCGACAATTGCAATCAAAGTATGTAACATAAATATATATATAAAGAAAAAATGTTAATTTTTTTTTATTGTTTCAACAAATGTCTTAAATTTATTTTTCTGCATACAAACGAGTCCTTAAGGGTAAAGTAATTTTTTACAAAAATTTTATACAAATCTGTTGCAAACGAGAATGTGTACATATCTTTACAAGCTCATATTCCCCTGGATATGTGTTATTTACATAGAAATCTTTTTTGCATTTCAAATGAAAACTTGAATGTTTTCCAGTGCGAGAACGCTTAAGTTCTCCTAGCTCCTTATAAAAAAAGGATACTTTTTGTTGAAAAATTGGGATTTTTCTTTCCCATTTAAGACTTGAACAGTACGTAAATTATGAAGAGAAGAAAGAAAAGAAAGTTTTATTATAACTTACCTCAAAGGTGTAAAATATATTTTTGCTTACTCCTTGTACGACGTATGTCTGGAGGTGAATGATACCATGAAGAATGAGAGTTTTATATTTGTGGCAAGAGAATTATACCATTAATTGCGGAAAAAGGGGCGATAACGAAAAAGGAAAGAAAGCCAAGTAAAAGTAGAAAATAGAGACACAGATAAACAAAATAAAAAAGCGTGAAAAAGTAAACTCTTTAAGTTGAAGATTTACTTAAATGCTGCTATTTATATGATAAGGGGAAATCGTTTTGTATTTATTTAAAATTTTTTATATATAATAGTTACGCATTTAAGTGAATTATTTATGAGAATTTTTATTTGTGCATACTCTCTCTGCGTAACTTTGCCTACGAATCCTTCACGCAGTGTATGTAATAAATTCCATTAAGCTACAGCGCACTTATTGTGTATTAATGTTAACGCTATACGCGTTAATTAAGGTCATATTAAAAGTAAGCAAAGCTACAACCTTACTGCAATATGCTGCTTGAACACAGGTGGTAGTAATTAATTTAAAAAAAAATGTAATTATAAAGGGATTCATAATAAAAAATTACTGGATATAGCAAAACTGCAATTAAATAAGGTTTGACGGTAAAAATTAAGATATTATTAGAAAGTATTCCGAAAGAATCGTATTTTAGTAACAAGATTCTATCGCCAGTCGGAGATAAATGAAAGGTAAATTATTGAACAGTATATATTCCGCCATATAATGCTAAAATGATTTTTCACGCATTTTGCATCCTATTAGCAGATGTTATTATTAGGTAAACGTAATTAGTGCTTACAAAAATTGTGCAGGAAACAAGCACCGCAATTTCAGAACCACAATATAAAACATTGAACTGATACTTGCGTGTGATATTTCAAGTAACTTACAATTTTATCCGTCCGAAAATATGGTTTGCAAGTAGATCATTTTCTTGGCAAAAATATGAACACATAAATATACACATACACAACTAGAATGAAAAATAGATTAAAAAAATGAAATGTAAATCATATTTCCGAACAACACACAATTCGTATATCTTGTTGCTTATGAGATATTATTGTATTATATAGGTTTATCCATTTTGTAGCTTCGAGTTTTCCTTGTGTCCGTAACATATGTGAAACACACCAACTTTTCAGGGCATCATAGTTTTAGTGTAATGATTGCCATTTTACAATATGCATTTTTTTACAACCGCTGAGTATGTTCAAATAGTAAAAACTTGCTACAAAAATGTTGGTTCTGTGATAGGTTCTTTTGATGCATTACGAGCAGATTGTGGTCGACATAATTTTTCAATTGTAGACAATTAGAAAATTACTTTAAAAGAATCTAGTCCTGCAAGATGCCTCGTAACACTGTATATAATATATAAGAATAAGCGCAAATAGAAATTTTTTCATATAAAGAATTCAAAATTAGCTCAAGAACAATTTCGCCTTCAATAAGGAATAGTGCGATTTTTATATATATTTATTTTCATATTTTGCGCACGAAAACAAAATTATTTCAATATTTGGAATTTGAGTGGTTTCAATTGGTTCGATTACATATTTATGTAAATATTGATCCAATTTACATAGAATTAAAATGTAATAATAAAAGTTTCACCTTTGTTCAAGGTCCCAAACTTATTTTCTTCCACAATGCAATAGCATTTCCTTATTTCCTTTTTCTTCATGAATACGTTTATGATATCTCCATCGATAAAAACACATAAATAATGATTTAATATTATTCTGCTACTTGTTATGAATATTTTTTATAATTTTAATATTTTTATTACAGCTACCTCATCTCTATTACCATATCTGACCATACACATGCAATCGATTGGCTTGACAGTTGAGGAAATTGCTATTATTTACTTGGCATTACCATTTACAACATTTTTAAGTCCTCCTATTACCGGTAAGTAAGTAATTAAAGTTAATTTAATAAAATTAATGAAAGCAATAAATAAGCGTTATACAAAAATTAAGAAAAACAAGTAAAAACATTATAGTCGGATAAAGCCGATCATTAAATACTCGACACCTCTCTGGTTTTGACGTTGTTGGTAAAATTTTAAAAATTATAGCTTGTTTCCATGTAACGGCATGTTTTTAATTGGAGCCGCTGTAGGAACGGGATCATAAAACGTCAACTAACGTGGTTCAAATTAAGTTTTTCTATAGAAGATTTTTCTATTCTTCGACTATTTCTGTCATAAAGTACAAAAAACTACACATTTTGCCTTATAAAGATTTACTTTTCATGAATACCTTATATGGGGTAGGGCCAAAAAGGAGCCGTTCATGATTAAATTTGGTGTAGTTAATTTTTATATCAAGTTACCGTCAAATATTCAAATCGGATCTTTTTATCTCCTAAAGGCTTAATTTTCATGAGAATGAGGGGTGGGATCAAAAAAAATACACCTGGATCGTACAAATTTGATTTCAAATTACTATTAAAGACTCATTTGCATCATTAAATTTTAAAAATGAGAACATCTTACCATATATCTGTTTAGTTTTCATAGGAACGATTATGAGGCGATTCAGAAATGATAACATCCAATTTAAATTTTCCAGATTTGTTTTACATGCCAAAATATTAGTTTCCATAATTTCTTGCCGAAAAATATTAGAAATTACAATTTTTAGTCATATCTGCCGTTATGTAGGGTGTAGTTGTAATAATGGTCCGATCGAATTCACTTTCAATAGCGCCAGTATTCTAAATTTTGTCGAAAAATTTCTTTCCGTAGGTTGAACAAAATAGCACATAGTCAGACACCAGCCAAATAAATAAAAATGCGTAAGCATTTTGATTATAATATTTAAACATCGTGTATGTAGTTAAAAGTAGGATTTAACTCCCATGATGATATTTGGATACCAAATATCTGACACCAATATTAGAAATTGTTAAGCAATTTGTGAATTTTAGGCGAACTTTTGCTTTACCGGCATCATTTTTGGCACTATAATCTCATTTTGATAATTAGACATGTTAAGCTTTAATTGATATCTAGGGACTTACTATGCATCATCGATTTTACCATAAACAATTCGAATTTGAGCGTCTTACGTCACATGTTTGAAAAGCTGTAGCTAAGTTTTAAATCTTTAAAATTTTCTTCCGTTTTACAATCCATCGAAAAAAACTTCCGCGATAGAGTTGTATTCGAAATCAATTACATTTTCGCAAACAATAAAGAAAAATTTTTCTATAAAATGTCGAAAAGAATTTGTAAACTTCAGCTAAAAATTCAAAATAAAGAACAAATAAATTTCTTGTTTTTCGTATAAATTAATAAATAAATAAATAAATAAAATGAAAATTATAAGTTCATTTAGCATTGAATCATTTCTGGTTTCATCTCTGAAATTCCCCACTGTTCGACAAAATTTTTGGTTGAAAGTTCTTGTTATTTAGTAACGCTTTATCAGCTTTAACCCTTTGCGGTCGTATTAAATTTGTACATAAGTATCATGCTGATCGAAATTAATTTTCGTTGAACGAACAGTAATACATAATAAACGAGATTATGAAGGAAAGACAAAATTAATTAATTTTTTTTTATACATATGCTTACATAATAATGCGTTTTAATGAAATGTTTTCATGTAAAAATTATATTTGGTAGCTCTCCATCGTACGGCATCTTCCAAAGTAATCTCCAAAATGTATATCAAGTTTTTAAAAGCAAATGGACGTAGTTTGGATTCTCGGATTTTTTCCTTTCGGAAATGCACAAGCATCTTTACTCTTTACATCTTTCTAATGTCGTCTCGTCATCACGAAAATCATCAACAAATTGTTCCACCAAATTCCGTACAAACATAAAATGTGATAAAGGTGTCTCGTTTTCTCTTCTAACTAGAACCTTATTCCCGCCTAATCGTTCTCCAACATTTACATGGTTTTCTTAAGAAAGAATATGAATTTGCTAAGTCTTATCGACTTATTGAGCCTTCTGCAGTAAATAATAGAATCCCGTCAATGTAGACTACTCTTAATTACTTCATGAATTTCTGCAACAAACATATTTAAATGAATATGATTATTGCTTAAAGAATTTCAATATACAAAATAGAGAAAATAGTAAATCACGAGCACTTCGATGAGTTATGCGATAACAAGACTATCGAATCCTTGTACTTTTTTTTAAACCGAAAAAAAAATGTCAACGTCCTTGACAGGAGCTGGAAGAAAGAGATAGATAGAAAGCATAAATCCTTACCAGCCAGGATTGATCAAGAACTTAGTAGCAAAGTAATGTAAAGTCAAGAATATCAATTTAGTATTCATATCTGATTCAGTATTCAATTTGATTAAGACAATCAGCTTAATTATAAATTATAAATATTCTTCCCCCTATTAACGGTATAAATATTTAAAATACTTTAAACGCTCATCAGATTAGGAGTCGTATATATTGATTGCAATCATCCAATTCATAATCATACAAACATTGATGAAATAACTAATTAAAGTCCTCTCTTGCATTAAGTTCAATATTTTCTAGACAATTTAGACATGAGACTTTTTGTCATTAATATTCAATTTTTAGACAGATGCTAATTATGGTACATTATAAAATAAAAGTATAACTTAAGTAGTTATACTCGTTATACACAAAATTCAAAGCCTACCTAAAACACTATACTTATATATTGCAACACAATGTAATCTAATGTGTGTGTGAATGTAATCACTACGTATTACGTTTATTTGTATTTTATTTGTTTCGTTTTCTTTACGCTCTATAACACTACGCTTATATCACGCTATTCACCTTAAATTAAATGTATTCAATTTATTCTGTAATCTATTTATAAGGTAATGTTGTTGCTATATGCATTTGCACTTCGGACACATTAGAGATTCTCTTATATGTGCATAAGTATGACTTTTATCGAAATTAGCATTAAAATCATCAAATTAATACTCTTCACCGCATGTGTGTATGCTTACAAGCATACACAAAATGTACGTAAAATAACTAACGTACAAACGCACACCTGCATATTACTATTTACATGCGTATATATCTTACCTTTCTAACATATATATGAATTTATGAATATTCTCTGTTGATGTAAATGTTGAGCAAACCTGTTAGACAGTGAGAGATGAGATTTCAGTGTAAACATAATTATAGTTATTGTGTACTCACTTTGTAGACAAATGTTTATTGCTTGCTTTCTACATATAAATGTGTTTTCATATCTATATATATATATATCCATGTATATATATATATACAAATATATATATATATATATACAAATATATATATATATATACAAATATATATCTATATCCATATATTTATGTGTGTGTGTGTGTTTTTACACTTGTATATTATTATGGATGTTATTTTATAGGTTTTCTTGTCGACAAGTTTGGCAAATACAAACCAGTTGTGGTTATGAGTCTACTATTGAATGCAATTTTCCATCATTCATTGCTGTTCATACCGCAACAGGAAATTCCTGGGGTTGTGCCGTCAGCATTTGTAATGCGTCATCCAGATAGCGGTGACATTGAGGTAAGTTTATCTACACATATACAAGTAAAACACAAATTAAGCACACTATTTTATTTATCAAATAAATGGACATGCAATCTGTTAAGGTATATGTGTACTGAAGAATATTTGTAAACAAAAGTTATACCGCATATAAGCAAACAAATTCCACACCTGATATCGTGGATTTTCATGTATTTTCATGGCGCTTGTGTGTTTTCTTTTACACTTTAATTAAATTTATGTAGATGTATTGTTTGCTGCCGTCCTCCTATTACCATCTTATTAGGTCTTAAAAATTATACATTATCCAATACGTTAACTCGCACGGTAATACAACGTTGAGTCTTTATCGTCTTTAAATAATTTTTGACTGAAGCCCAATTTCATTAGGTAGTGTTTTCCGTAGCTTCTTCAGCTTAACCTTAACATTAGTATTCCTCGGATCTTTGTGTTACCAGGCACGCATCAGGCAGAGTCATTCTCATATATGTATCATATTTTGCTTACTAAGGAAATATTTGATTTCATTGGCTTCTTTATACTTGAGTCTCGACCACGAAACACGTTCAAAGCTTAATAAAGATACAATTAAAGCATTTAAAGTCATTTTACATTTATCAGATAACACAACAATCACAGCATTGCTATTCCTTACGTGTCCTTAAATAAATAAGTATTTAACTAAAATTGTCTTTTTAAAAGGAGTATCTTTTCATTTTGCGGCTTCCACAACGAATATGAGATCTGCAAACCTCGTTCACGTGACTTGAGCTTACGCCTGCTTTGCACGGTGAAAGTATTGAGATATATTTGTCAAATAGTCAGTGTTTGTTTCGAGACGCTGAGTGAAAGCCTAATCTTGGCTAGGTTTACAGCAGCTATTCGTTTGATGGTGCTTGATCAGAACAATATTCTATAGCCTGATATTTTATCGGTTTATCTTCATCCCATTTTAGCGCTTGCTTAAGCTTTGCAAAGTGTGAATGATATAATTATGCAGCAGTCGGATATTCAAAGGCTAACCATCTATAATACAAAAGAATGGCATCACGTCGGTGCAAAATTAATTCCATTTGCTGTGGAAAGAATTAATGTTGCACCGTCTTGTCGGTTGTTCAAAGGCTATCTAAGTTATTTATATTTCAAAATACGATTCTTAGGCCTGTAAGGATATACCAAATAAAAAAAATACGATGGATATTTGCGTAAGTCCGTCTATAATTTGAGGATTGTTTTACGCCGGTAGCCGTTGCGAGTCGTCTGCATACGTCCACGATTACTAATAGCTCGGAATAGTCGATTGTAACGTGTCTGTACTGTTATAGGGGAACGCGTTCTAAGCATATGTTTTAAACAGCTAAGCTTATTAATCGGTTTATATCTCATTCAAAAGCAGTAAATAAACACAAGTGGGATTTACAATCCGCATCTTAACAATAGTTTACATTGCAGTGCTAAAAAGTATTTAAACCATATGTTCTAGAACAAAAATGAGGAATGACTATGATTCGCATTGTAACTTGGTAACTTAATCCTTCATGGCAAGTACCTCATGTTGAAACGCTGGATCAGTCTGTTTTTTCGCTTTTATTTTTAATTCATTTTCTTTTTATTTGCGGAATCGTTAACTCTAAGTTATACTATCATCAATTCTTTGTTCGATAAGCGTGAAATAATTGATGTTTTACTTCAGAAATCGTTTGCAAACTAACTGGATTTGAAGTATTTTTGCCCTTTAAAATATTCATCCCTTTATCAGTAGTCAGTGGCCTGCAAAGTATTAAAAAACAAAATTTTTGCTTTACTTCCTAAGTATTCAAACACACACAATTGAAGTCAAGTATTTGGCATGATAAACATGTCACTTTGTCTCTCTGCATATAAACTTAAAACGAATACGAACAGTTGGAAATGTTTGCAGTAATCATGGCGGGGTTTAATGTTTATAACGGCGCCACTTCATATGTATAACTTTACTGATGTACTAAAGCAATGGCATAACTTTTGCATGTACATGTAAACAATTTTTATATTTACTGTACGTACTATTCTGTACGTAGTTACATACGTAAAGAATTGTTAAAATTGTATTCCAGAGAATCTAACTAAATTTTCTGTTCACCCATCAATATATTGTAGTTACAGAAGCTTAAACATGCACATGCAAGGGATACGCAATCCGTAAGCGTATGTGTATGTATAGCAGAGATTTATATTTACACAAAAGTTCTACATGAATACTAGCATATAAGTATTATGTGTTGTTTTCAGTAATATGTAGGATGTTTTTTTTTGTTTTCTTTTTTTTTTACTACGGTTATGAAATAGCGTATGTTTGTGTGTATTTGGTGCCACTATTTATATACTTTCAGTGTATATTTTTTTCCCAAGCACCATATGTTATTTCTTTTATGTGGGGCAAAATAATACTATCCGCATATATGTAAGCACACTTATATGTTTCAAGTACTATAATATTTACTTTTTCCAAGTATTCGTTCCCATTAAAACATGGTTTTATAACTTCACGGCATCTAATGCATTGACTTGACATTATCCGCTTCTTAGTTTTTACTGTTATTGGTACATAATGTAAATAATAGAAAAAAAACTGATTGAATGATTAAATGTATAGATTGATAGCCAAACGTTTACTGACCTTTATAGAAATGAATGAATGATTTTTAAGATACAAAATACAAGAAAGTTATATTCGCCATGGAATCCTGCTGAGCAAATATATTAAAGCTCTAAAATTGAATGTATATTGTATAAAAATGACACGAGATATTTTATTCAAGCTATTGTCTACTACTATTATTTACTGAGATTATTCAGAGAGAGGGTACATTTGTTCGTTATCGTCATAGGAACGGAAGATTTGCAGGAATAGACAATAAGACATAGTTTGACGAAAATGTTAATCAGAAAAAGTTATGTTAATGAATAGATCGGAAAGCGTACACCATTCCAGTTTATTCCTGGGTGCGTTTTTAAACATCATGATTTTTGGTATATCACCACGAATATTCAGCTTTATTCTATTATAACGTTCCGTAACATATCTATTTGCGATCACCTATTATGATTCATAATAATTTTTATTCGAATTAAGCAGAAAAAATCATCACTCCCTCGAATGCTGCTTTTAGCACAGAACTCCATCTATTCAAAGTTTCCAAAAATGATCTATTGCATGCTGTTTGGTATAACTTATACTATTGAGTAAAGCTTGAAAATTATACACTCAGATGGAGAATTTATAGTTTTATTTAGCACATTAAAGTACTACTTAGGGCCATTCTTGGCAAACAGTGAGAATTTATTCAATAGTCCCAATAGCAAAATTGAAAGCATTTTATCAACTCACGACCACCACTATGGTGTGATCTTCACACCCATCATGTTAAGCATCAAAAAAGTGGATCTCAGTGTTATACTTAGAGGATGGGTTAGCCATCGTCATAATTTTGTTACGGCCACAATGACTTAAAAGATTTTAGAAAAAAGTGGGAAAATATTGAATATTTGTTAAGCACATTATAAGATAATCATACAGTTTTGTATAGCTGCTAGCTAGTAAGTTCCCATTTGTCGTGACAGCAAACCATACACCAAGAGTCCATATTTCATAAGGTGATATGAATGCGCTCATTAATTAAGATCTACTTGGAATCGGTCAACAATGATTATTGGAGTTCTTTTGATTCAGTAGAATGCTTTTTAACACCAGAATATTCTTGCTGGTGTCTCTGGGTCTGCCTACTAGGCTTGAACATCACCGTTCGAATCAGTTCTCTAACACTATTGCGATTAAAAAGGGTGAGTTAAGCAGATACCAAACAAACGAAACGAAAATGGAATCTCGTATTGATCAAGGCTACTGCATTGGGTCTTTGTTGTCAATATTTTGAGGGCTAGAGAACATTTTTCAACGTAAATGGTTCATAAGAATTTCACCACAACCTTCGTCAGAACCTTACAACTATCGAGACAGAACAGAGGCAGAACAGAGTTTGCTTGATTATCAAATTATCGATCAGATCATGTTTTATTCATTAAGGATATTTTGGAAGTTTCCGAACCTAGGATATAGAAGGGCCATAGAAGGCAAATGATTAAATAAGAACTTCAGGCTGATAGGGTCTCTTATGAATGTTACAAATGCTACAGCAAAGTTAACATGAATACATCTACCACTGGCATGGTGGGCATAAATTTCTAAATCACCACGGAAATGCTGCATTACGGCAAGAAGACGGAAAACTCATACTAATGAGGTATTTAGATAATTTTTGTTTGCTTTTGTTTTTTTCTTTCTTTTTTTAATAACAGTGTAATAAATTCGGACGAAGAGAGTGTTTTATAACTGAGTGTTTAACAAAATTTGTTAATGCTTTCGGATAGCAATGAGAAGTGTCAGTAGGAAAAGTTCTTTCTACTAAAGCACTTTTAACTTATTTAAAAAAATATAAACGAGCACTAAAACAGACGCTGTTCTTGTTTTACATTGCGAAGGTTGGACAATTTTTTTGCCACTTTCTAAAGGCAGTGAAAGTTAATTATGTAAAACAGTTATATGTTTATACGTTTGTTACTGCGCTCACAGTAAAACTATCATGAGATCACACAATATTAATTGTCATAATGTTGCCGCACATTTTTTTTTCTTATGCAGAAGAATCTGATTTATATTCGCACTTTCATATTGTGGTTATCTGTTGGTTTTTAATTTAATTTAAAGATGACAGTTTTTTTAGGAACGCAGTGTTTAAGAAGTTCTACAGAACTACCGTAGAGAGGATGGTACATCAATTCAATTATTGCTGAAATCGAAAGATAGATATTTCTCGAACTTTTTTGATTTTAATTGATTGAAATTATTAATAATAGCTTCTCTTGTGCCTCTAAATTGTCAAAGCCCCTGAAAAACCAGCTTGAATTTCTTTTGGATAAAACAAGCGCTAATATATTCTTTATATATGATTAAGCTCCAGCAGAGGTTTCAAAGTTAAATTTTGTATCTACGATGCTCTAGGGTGAATCCTAATGTCATCGGCAATTAGCAGCCTGCCCAATAAATTATACCACTAGACGGGATACTCGTCCAAAATTATTTAACATTATTATCTAGATTAACGGACAGTTGAAAATATAAATTTTTAGAAATTGTTCATTTTTAAACAAATTTTTCAGTGTGACACACACATTTACATGCAAGCTTTTGTACAAAAAGACAAATGAGATGAAAGCAGCAGTTCGAGAAAACCGTTATTTAGTTGTAGTTACTTCCGTTGATAACCTTAAGATTTTCAGTTTCTTTACTTACAGGTTTTTGCCCTTTCCTTTCAGTTATGCTAATAAGAATTAAGAAACAATACGAAGGAATTGATATCAAACTATTAGTAGCCGTACTAAGCTTATAGTTGGAGTGGTAAAAGCGATTATTGAAAACTGAACCAGAATAAAAATATCAATATAAAAGATAAATCGTATAATTTTTTATAAGATCACAAAACTAATTACCACACAATGAGTGTGTATGGATTGTAGCATAAAACATTGTTTATAGAAAATTTGAGAGGAAAAGTCTCACTTTTTTATGACTTAAAGAAAGTTAAAAGATATTGAAAATATTCCTTTTTACCATCACAATTCTAAATTCATCCCCAAGTAGCCCCTCCCAACAGTATTATTTGCTGAATTTTAACACTAAGTAAACTGATAAAAGCTCGAAGGTATGTCGCAAAATTTTGGGCATCTGGTACAAATCTTTCTCAGCACCCCATTAGTGTATGTACTTTAAATGAAAATGCATCCAATAAGAGGATCACAATCGACCTAGAAGTAGCTGATTTCATGTATTTATTTTAGGTTTCAAAACTCGTGATTCTCTCTATGCAGGATATGGTTTTCTTATTGTTTCAATTAATAGTTCACTTGGCGTTAAAAAAACTGCTCTTTATCCCATAAAACACTTTAAATCTATTTATATAAAAATGAATGTCTTCTATACACGTATCATTCTAAAAGAGTCAAACTATTCATTCGGTTGGTTCGAATTTTATATATAAAATTTATTTCTGACTTAGTGAAGTTGCGAAATGTTATTAGATTACGATAGATGGCGATGTACAGTCTAACTTCTGTGTTATTTTATCGAATGCAACCAAATTTAACATTATAAGTTATCTAATAAAATAAACATCATTTTAACATAATAACGTAACATCATCTTTATTCGTTAGCTGATTCCAAGGACATCGTTTAAGGCAGACTAAAAAAAAATATGTTTTTTTTGTGCGTTTTAAGCGTTAAGTCTGAATGATTGTTTATGATGTAATGATTGACTGATAAATATTGTTTATGATGTAATGATTGACTGATAAATATTTTCTGTTGTTATTCGCCGAAAAAATTATTGTAATAGAAAAATGTGCCATAAAGAGAACGACCAAATATTGATTGACAAAGTCGAACGTGACAACAACGAAACAAACGCGCTAATCAAGCTGAAAAAGAACAGGCACTTCGAAATACGTTAAGCAAATTGAGAGACAATTATATATAGCCGGTTCATGTGTTGGGAGCATTATTTGCATATGCGCCAGGTGGAAAAAAAAAATGCAAAATTTCTATTATTTCTTTCTGTTTTTTTTTGTTTTTCAATCTGTTTGAGACAAAGTTCTACGAGTCAATCAGTATTTCTATAATACGCGTATTTTTCACAAAAGTTATTAAACGTATTTTTAATAAAAATACTTACGTATGCATAAAAGGAAGTGTGTATATTAAAGTAAATAAAAAAATGATAACAATATCATAAAAAAGAAATTTAATAACTTAAAATCGAAAATATATATTTTGATAACTAAAAGTCCTTTGAAAACACATATATTTCTATATGACATGAATAGCAAACGTTCTCATATAAGTTAACGGAAATATATGAGCAAACTAAAGCTGGTCTTCTTTTTTTTTTAAAATGCTAAAGAAAAAAGCGAACGTACTAACGGATATTTTATTTATATACAATCTATAAAAAGACAAACTGTGGCAACCGGGTAAAAATATAAAGGAGAATAAAAAGAAAAACTAAATCACTTTTATAACATATACGCATATATGCATATATGAAAATCTTTAACAATGTATGTCTGACATTTGTTTACATACATACGTACAAATAGTATAAATGCAAGAAATAAAATTGCACTTATGCATATAAACCTTCATCTCTATGTATCTTTGTACATCCATACGCACATATATATATACATACATACATGTATATATAGATATATATATGTAGAATATATATATGTATATATATGTAGAAAGAACGAAATCCACTTAAGATAAAAATGAAAAGCAATGAAAGTGACAGATTTTTGTAAAGCACACTATTAGTGTAGTTGAATGTATAAGTGTCAAGGTATATACATATAAAGTGGATATATACAGTGCATACATATGCATATGTGTGCTTACACCGTCTGATCTTAACAAAAGTAATCATTGCTTACAATACCATAGAGTTCCATTACTTAATATCCTTAAGAGACAATCACAAATGTTATATTTGCCCCGATGCACACACAAGTCGACCCGTGTTTATATATATATATTGTTGAAACATATATATATATGCATGTGGGTTTGTAAATAGTACACAAGTACACCCGCTCTAAGCAATATTTCATGGACAAATGATGTGCATAGGAAAGAATGGACAAAACTTTATTATTTGCTTAAGTAACGTACGGGGAATGGTTAGTTGCCGGATACTCGTACATTTTTTTGCTAAAAGTCTTTATTGTAGGTTTTGTTGGTTTATTTAGCTGCCAAAGTATATCATGCCTTATACTTGCACATAAACACATGCACATTTGAATTTGCGGTTTTCTCTGCTGGTCTCTGACTCAATACTTATAAAATAATTCTATTTGATTTTACATTAGAGAGGGAGAGAATAGAATAAATAAGCGCGCTGTAATAATATATATACAAATATGGAAATACAAGTGCAGTTATTGATATCGTAGTTAAGACTTTTCGTGAACAATGTCACAGAAAAATTTACATATCTTATGCATAAGCATATTCTTCTGGACTTTGCTTCCTTGATTAGTTTTTATGGTTTTTAGCATACACATTAAAACCACTGCTGTAACGGCTGCTCGTCTCTTCATAATAGTTTTTCTCTCTCTTTCCGTCTCCTGCAACTTCCATTCTTGTTTTATATCAAAATGTTCAATTTTACTATAATGTATGGAAAGAGTAATGTAGTGGTGATGTAGAAATTAATTTATTGAACTCAAGTGGAAATTACATTGTTATAGATTGCGAATGGGTTATGCATAAATTTATTCATACGCCCATACTTGCGTATACATTCATATTAACACATTTTACACTTACAAATGAACCTCGTTTATTTTTATTGACTTAAACTTATAACAGGGACGTTGTTTATACCGAAAGACTATTAGTACTGAGAGCGCTGTGGTATACTTTTCACTGTTAAAGCTTGTGTATAGATGAAGCATTCAATGATTGTGTGTTTTTCGAAATTTCATCACTTTCTCATATAGATAGAATTATGTTATGCATGCGCAACTCTCAGGGCTAAAATGCCATAATTTAATTTTTTTTTTTGCTTGAGTGTATGTAACGTGCTAATATTATATATATAAAATATATATACCGTGCCTAATTGTATTTCTACTTCTACTACCATTTCTACAGCTGTTTCTACATCTACTTTTATTTTTACTGTTACTTCACTTTTATTTTTACTTTTACTTTTCCTTTTACTTTTACTTTTACTTCTACTTCTACTTCTACTCTTACTTCTATTTCTACTTCTATCTCTACTTCTACTTTCACTTCTACTTCTACTCTTACTTCTATTTCTACTTCTATCTCTACTTCTACTTCTACTTTTATTGTTACTTCTCCTTCTATTTCTACTCTTACTTCTACTTCTACTTTTACTTTTACTTTCACTGTTACTGTTACTTCTGCTTTTTCTTTTACTGTTATTTTTATTTTTAATTTCATTTACATAAGCACACTTACTGCTCGATATTGTCTGTTTTCATTTCAACGTTTCCTTCTATTATTTAAGAAAAAAGACTTTTTTAAAATTACTTTTATATTCGTTTAACATATTCTGCAATTTTTTGCGTGTCAATACTATATATTATTACTTTCTCTACTTGAATTAATTACCTTGTTTGTGTGATTCAAGTTTTTTTGAAGTTATCAAATAGATTTTTTCCAATTAACGACCATAAAGTGACTTTTTGTTATAAATGAAACTTTAAATCGGATTTTAAAAGGTGTGTAAAATAAAGATCCATTTATTTTACTGTCTCTATAAAATGTTCTTACTCTTCTATGCATTTTTCTGTAGCAGTCATCAGTCTGCGAATAGGTATGTATGTGAATTTTAGGACTTCGTTGTACTTTCTTGCAAGACGCAACTATTAAAAAGTTTGTTTTCTCTTTTCTCTTTTCGCTTTGTTGCTGTGTTGAAAGTTGGCAAAATTAACTTTATATACAGCTAACTAATAGTTAGTTAAACTTTAACTTTTTGTTTTTGGCCGGAATACTTCTTATCGTTACTCTAGCGAACTGATAATAACAACATTAAGGAAAAATTATAAAAATATTACTATGGACATGAACCTTTTTTCTCTCTTTTACTATCTTTTGCTAACAACGTCAATTTATATATGTTTTGAACTTTTTCTTTGCTGTACTTTCTTTCGGCTTCTAGGTATGGTGGTCACCATGTCCTAGTCGTGAATGTCCTGAGGAACCCGAGCTGGAATTAGCGGTAAATCAATGTGTTGATTACTGCCTACTACAAGAGAAAACATTGTATAGCGCACCATTACCGGAGTATTTTAAAATAGCAACGACATCTGAACCAAGTTCAATGCTAACCGTATCGGCAAAAAACATAGCAGAAACAGTGACGACAACGCTGGTAGCAGATGCAGATAATGGCAAAATCAAATTTAAAGAAGTACTTAATGTGTCAACGACAACGACGTTATTACCATCAACGGTGACAGCTAAAACAACGCTATCATCAATGTTAGGACAATCTCAACAGTCAAATGATTGGAATCGTAAGTGAATATATATGTATATATAATTAAAGAACTGTGATAATTCGATAGTGCTGAAGCTTAAACTGTGAAATTGACAAATTTTCACATGGTGTGATAGAAGTTTGGAAGCACTCATGCACTCTTCACAAAAACCGCAAACAGAGTAATATGATATATGTACAATGCCAAGCACTACATTTTAAAAAATATTCCTTTAGAGGCAGAAGATATACGTTGATTAAATCATTTGAAGTGTTGATCGATTTCGGAACTTTTGCTAAGACAGACAAATGATATTCATATAACCACAACAAGCTCTTTCTGAAAGGCATTATATTAAATTTGCACGTAATCTTGCAACTTGTGCTTACAAAAAAGAAAAATATTGTCATTTCGCCTTCTCCTCTCTCTCTCTCTCTCTCTATCTCTCTCTTCCTGCTTTTAATATTTATTTTTCTACAGAAGGATTCTTCTTCCGTATGGTTTTCACCGGGAAACCTCTATACCTTAGGCAATGGTGCTTGCGCGATTTGAATTTTAGTTGTTTACAAGCTGTGTTAAAGTATACAATCAGCACTTACGGTACAGCATGTTGTCCTATTTTAAACTGGGAAAAATGTGGCTGAAGCTACTGAAGTGATTAAGTTAATTTGAAGTGAAGTTATGAGAAGTTTGAAAAGTGGTTTGTGAGGTTTCGTTCAAAACGTTTTTATATTGAAGACGATGAACGTTTTTGTGTTCCTCGGAAAGTGTTGTATAAAGAAAGTCAAATTTTAGTAGACGAAAATCCGATACAGATTCAAAAAGAGTTCGCTGTAGATAAAGGCCGTCAAGTAATTTTAATTCAATTACACAAAACAATGGGAAAAAGGAACGAAAACGAATGCATCTTGAGCCAGTCTAAGAGAATAAGAATCGTAGAGTTAACATCTATTTCCATTTGTTAAGTCACTTTAAAAGAAAGGATTATCTTCATCAAATTATTACGAACAATGAAAAATTAATCCTGCATGACAATCCTAAACGGAAAAAAGCATGGCTCGATCTAGGACAACCACCATCCACATCTCTTAAATGCAAATTTATTAAGATTGGAAAAGAAACATCTAGTATGAACTATGCTCTGTTATATCAGAGCACATGAAGCTCAACTACTCAAACTAAATGACTTGACGAAAAAAGACCATTTATGGTCAAAGGAATTCGAAAAGTTATTTTGCTTCATGACAAGGCATTATTGTTTCTTTACAAAGTAAACAATTCGACTTGAGCTGGGAGCTTCTCCCACATGTGGATTATTCTCTAGACTTAAATTCTTCTGACAACCGCTTGGCTCAATTACTCTTTCGGCGCGAAACCACCAAGTTTCTATATGGTCAGTACATTCTAAACTAGACGATAGGCGACAAAAGACCATAGATAGTGATCTTGAACATATCAATTAGTAAGCTTTGTCATAAGCATATTTTAAATAAATTTGAATATTGTCAAAGTATATAGAGGGTTTGTTTGGAAAAATTTTAATATTTATAAACTAATTAATTCATATTAGAAAAATTTTTGCAATCCATTTTAGTTATTTAAAAATTAAATTTCTTGCTTAATCACTAATTAGACTAAAGCAAGGTAAGTAAAGAGCGGAAAACGCAAATCGAATAAAGCTAAAATTCTGTTCTTTGATTTGCAAATGTCGATGAATTGACTGGATTTAGGTGCTCATCGTTCTCTAGCGCCCGTAAGCCTAGTTAAACATTTATGTGCCGCCTTTGCTTACTTACGATCGGATAAGAAAACCTATGCTCCTTTAGGTAAGCGATATAATTTTCAAAAAAATAATGGATGATACGGATTATATCCGCAATCGCAGCCGAGTTTAAACTCCATTACGGTGCATTTGGTAAAAATACTAACAAAGGCGCATATGGTCTAAGTTACTCTGTGTCTTCAACCATATGCTATAAATTTATTTACATATAAGTGAGGCATTATACTGAATACATTAATAATCTGCCCACCTGTCTGAATAAAAAAGATGCAAAGGCGCTTTAGGTAAGGACACAATATCTATTCTTATAAAATTTTTTGGATTAGTCTCTCCTTGCACTGCACAATTTTCTATCTTAACTTAATAAGCAAAGCCTAAAATGTTCCTTTATTAGTCATGAATGTTTCTTGGATTATGAATTTTGTAATTGATCCTTGATTATATAAGGTTCCAATTCCAAATCCTTTTAAAGTGACCTGGCAGTGATTGAACTTATAATAGTGAAATTTTTATATTTGCTCTCTCCACTCTATCAAATTATTCCATGAATTTATATTTATAATGATATGAGATTTTATTTTTCATTTTTCCTTTTAATCTCTTTAATTTGTTAAATCTTTTTATTTCTATAGTTTTTGTTATACGTTTAAAGCCTGTCCAATAAAAGTCATTCTAAACGTTTGCAAATCTTACACTGCAGTCCTCGCTACCTATGGTGGATTTAAAATGCGCAGCATCATCATAACGTGTGATGAAGTTCAAATATTGCCATTGAATCGTCGTAACAGGATATTTTTGAGGACATGCTGTAGAAAAAATTTAGTCATTATAAGAGAGATGCATAAATATTCATTTTGAGATATACTAAATATTCATCGAATAAAATATGCGCAATAATATAATATATAATGTAATAATATATGCGAGACCTAAAGGTTGATGTGGGGATTGCCAAGGCTGAGTAGAGCAAAAAGTTTGGCAGATTAGAATATTTTCAATGCATTGAAGGAATTCCCAAGGATCGTTTTGTTCTTGGATAAAATATAGTTTAAAAACAATAAAATTAAAAATATAACGTTTTACGCTCCTATACAATGTACGCACTGTACGCTTGTACAGTATTTGTTTTTTTTTTTGCCGGTTTTCATTACAAAAAAAGTGAGTTAATTTATAAAAAGACAAGAAAGTCTGTTATTCAAAATATAGCCCTTTACAAATTTTTCTTAGTACAATCGTACTAATCAGTCATAATAGAGAATTGTGCACTGATAGTTATATGCTGATAGCTCTGAACTGATACTTGTATACCGATAGTTGTACATTGAGAGTAGAATAATGATATTCGCGGCATTTAAGCATTAGAGAAATAATTTCCTTTAAATAATTGTAAAAACCATTGAGATTGTAAATAAAATGTTGCAATACGCGGACTTTGTCTAAAGGAAAAATACAAAAAGCTCTTTGTAACAATATTATGAAATCTCCTCATATCGAAAATCGCAGTAAAATACTTAAGGAATGTTAGTAAGCTAGCCGACTACTGAGCTAAACAATCTGTAACGTTTACAGTCGAGTATAAAATGATGTTAATTGAAATTGCGAAACAAAAAAAAAGCTGAATGAACAAATCGAAATAGAAAATGTCCTTCTTCTTGGTTTGGTTTAATTTTCGAAATCTTTCTACTTTCCAATGTTATACTTTTATTATTAATTTTATTTTACATCAACTATCTAGTTTTTGTAAGAACCACTCCTTTTGCAATGTACGTAGTATGTAAGTAGGTATCTAACGTACAATCTCATGTATTTTTATTATTATTTTTTCCTTTTTATTTGTCAGAAACAGTAGATATTGAAAATGATACGATACCAACTACTGTTAGTTGGGTACATTCGAATGCCAGCGATTCAACGTATTTTATGCTGCAAATGCATCCCGATTTGGCAGATCCCATCGAACAATTAGGGATGGAAATTGAACAAGATGATAACGAAACGGTTACGGATTTCAAACAACGTTTTGGTGAACGTCGCCTTTGGGACATGCAAATCAATGTTACCGATTTAGAGGAATTGGATTTACGTTGCGGTGGTATTGCCAGACGGCATAACATGTCACGTGTATCTAATGAGACTGTCACCTGCATGGTACAACGCTGTGAATTTACACTTAATGCACCGGAAATTTGTCCGCCCGACTACAAAGAGACCGATGACACTATCTTTTGGATTTATTTTCTGCTGCGGTAAGTTAGTAGTAACATAAGTATTCAAACTATGTGATATCATTTACTTTGCTTGCAGATAAATGCTTGAACATATATATTGAAGTGAGTAGAGGAAAAATATGTAGATGGTGAAATTCGAAATTTGAATGTATTTCTCATGTATGCCCCCACTTTTACGAGTGCCTGTGTGTGTGTTTGTATTACATTTCGGTAATGTAAACACAGGTTGTTTGCTGTCTTTGACATGTGATGTGACTTATTAAAACATTCTTTGCACACAAATTCTCTTCTTCAAACATTCTCTTGATTGTAATGCATTTCAGTTTAGTTATGCAGGTCTGGCATATACATACATACATATATACCAAGCAAATATACAAGCACACCTGTATTCGCAACGAACTAGTCGAATTGGTCATATTACATATCTTTGACATCATTTACGGAAGCTTACTTACTCAGAACTGATTCATAGAGAAACGAAGAAGAAGTGGACACAAACACACACACTCACAAGTAGTATATTTGCCATTTGGTATAAGTCGATGTGAAACACGTATTAATTTCATCCCTTTATTCAGTAAATTTAATTGAAATTTCTAATAATCGACATAATGTGTGTTCACGCTTCCTTGAATTTCTGTAAATGGTTGGTTGTTGGTTAATTTGCGCTTAGCGCGCGTGATAATGTAACACATTTCATTGCAACTTAAATTGATCGGATTATAAACGATTTTCGTAATCATAATTGAATGTATTATATTTGTTTAGTTTTTATTTTTTATTTACTTTATTGAAGGCATTGTTTAATAGATATTAAAGAGGATGCAATAAAATTATGAAAATATCTCATTTATTTATTATCGGTGATCTGAATGGTTAATCATAAGTGAGAGTTAAAGAAAACTAAGGAAATATATACCAATATAGCTTCTTTGGAATTTTTCGTTGAGGAGTTATATCTGTAGATAAACAACAATACAAAAAAAATCACTCGCTTAAATAAAAGCGTGCAATTTTATTTTCTTAGCTTACTTAAACACATCCTGAACTTACCAAAAGTTCCATCAAAAAAAAATTAATAGTCGAGCAAGGCCGCTGTTGTATGCCCTCACCACATTTTGCTTAATGCAATCCTGTGTTTATTTTCGTAATAAAATGTAATCGGCCTTGAATACGGATGGGCAGACATCAAGGCAAACTTAAATTGATTCAGAAGATGGTTCTGGCTCTTTTAATTCTTTCTCGACGTTACACACGTCCGTGCAAATTAAATATATTACAACTTATGTAGAGTGCAGTAATTACTAAGGTGAAACAATTTTAAATGATTAAAAAATTTAAATTTACGAACAAAACAGTAGTCGTATTGGGTGCACTGAATAACTCGACAAGTTCAAAAGGCAATTGAAGATGATGAAAAATTCTGCCTAATGGAAGTATTCGAAACCAATTGTGAGCAAATATAGCAGATTGGAGGTAAAAACAAAAATTCCTTTAAATTCGAATCTTTAAATGCAATCTTCTCGAAATCATGTTTAATATACGTTGGATAATGTTGAAACCCTAATTGGATCTTAAGATAAGATTATCAAAAGGTCATTGTGGAACCTTTTATATAAACTGACATCTTTCGATCCTACTAACGATTTTTGAAAGATTTTGTTTCTTAAAAAGAAATTCCGCAACGACACTATTATTTTTTAGATTAAGTTCTACAAAAAAATCTCAAGATGCCTTGCTAGGTTCTCACCCATATCTTCAGAAAACGTTCGGTTAGCTTTTCTAGCTGCAAAATTGTGTTATGTAGGGATAGAATAAAGCATTGTATTTGAAAAACTCCCACTTCTCCATTATGTTTTTGAAAAATCTAAAAACCAATTTTTATGACTTAGGGTTCCATATTAATAAAAGTTTACCCTGCGGTCACACTCACGAGAGTGTGTCGTAAACCCTCGATGCTCTTGAGCACTGGCGTAATATGGGCTACGTTGTCCTTACGTACAACGTTTCAAGATGTGTGCACTTTTAAGTTGAATGTACATAAACAGTGATCCACTTTTTTTTGTTTCCCGACCTATAATCCTTGCTGAGTACAACCGTGTCCGCAGGCTTACCCTAAGTTATTAGTCAAAAAGAAATCTGGGCATTTTTTCATACTTATATGAAAAGAAAAATCTTTGTTATACTTAGGGCCATAATGTTTACCTTGTATGATATTATCAGTTTCCTTCGTCGTGCCTTCTAATTTCACTTATCTTAGCTTTATGAGCACATTTGTAAAAGCAAATTCCATCCCACATCAGTTATCAGAGTTCACATTTTATACATTCAATCCATTGTCATGACAACCGTGACAGGATTTTTTCTTGTTCGTCCATGCTGGTTGAACATGTGGACAAGATAATTCGATTCATAGACGTTATCGCCCTCGCTAAAGAATGTCAACACTTCGCATGTTAAGTATTCTATATTGTATCGCTTCTAAATTAACTGAAATGTTCATAATTTAAGCGCACTTTAAGTGATTTCGTTATCATTATATAACAGAATCCTTTTCTAAAGCATTTTACATATTGCGATGAATTTCCTAATGATTATTTAAGACAAGACCTTTTAATAAATCGTAATTTAAACAATCTATGTAGGTGTTCTGATAAACGACTACATTTTTAAAAGTATTCCTTTAACTTGTTTAATTAGTCAAGTTGCGTGCTGATATTAATTATATTTAATAGGTATTAATGTGTCAATTAAATGTATACTAGCAACAGAAAACTATGTCAACAATATTAACTAGTGTAATAAATCAATAAAGTTAAGATAGTCTTTATAAAGCTGTATGGATGAGATTTTCTTCTTATTTATAGCAGTTAGTCAATGTGCTTACGATAAAAAGTAAAGGACACAATATTCATTAATTTTTTTCCTTATGACTCATTAAGTTGATTAGCATTTTATTGTAAATTGTTTTAATTGTTTTTGGTTTTTTCGTTTCGTGTCTTTATAGATTTCTAGCGACCACTATGTTGTCGGCTGGTGTTACCATAATGGATCCCATTGCTTTAACAATGATTGAAAAGTACGGCGGCGATTTTGGCCGTGAACGTCTATTCTCTAGCATTGGTATGGCTATCTTTTCGCCTATTACCGGTATCATGATTGATTATTTTTCACGTGGTCTTGGCTACACTGACTATTCGGCTGCTTTCTACACGTACGATGTGCTACTAGTTATTTCTACAGTGTCGGTGTTAATGATGCCATTGGGTGAAAAGTTGCCGGCTGATAATGTCTTTAGAGATTTATGGAATTTATTAAAAATGCCGCATGTGATAACATTCATTTTCTTTTTATTTATTTTGGGCAACTTCTGGGGTTTCATTGAGAGTTTTCTATTTCTTTATCTTAAAGAGTTGGGTGCACCGAATTATTTATTAGGTATATTGGTGTACGTGTATATGCGTGTGCATGGCACGTTTCCTTAAGTAGATTTGCTAAATTTAATCAATATTTTATATATTTTGTTTGTATTTTCCGTATTAGGCATCACGATAACAGTGGGTACAGTAAGCAGCATACCTTTCCTTTATGGTGCTGAGAAAATTACGAAAATCTTCGGTCATGTGAATTTGATTATTATTGCTTTCTTTTCTCATGCCGGTCGTTTGGTGGGCTATTCGTTTATTGAGTAAGTATATAATTGGTTTCTTGTTTGTTTTTGCTATTGCTACTACATGGCTTATTGAATACACACAAAATGTTTTCCCGCACCATATCGTATCGTATTGTGCATATATTGTTCGTACTTTTGTTGTTTGTTATTGTTTGCTAAGTAACTTTAAGTTTATTGCTAAGGGTATAGAGTGTTTTCGATTTTAGCAACTTTGTTGTGTTTACTCTGTTACGTAATTCCATTGTTGTTGTTTTTGTTTCTCTTGTTATTATTAGTACCACCTTTAAAAATCCTTATCGTATGTGTTTTGTGTACTGATGTGTTTTTATTGCAGAAATGCCTGGTGGTGTTTCCCCTTTGAGGCAATGGAAGCTTTGTCCTGCCATTTAATGTGGGTGGCTGCTGCCACTTACTGTTCCATCCTAGCTCCAAAAAGCCTTTTGGCTACATTGATCGGCGTTCTGGGTATGGCGCACTTTAGCTTGGGTAAGTGCAATTACATTTACAATTCGTTTTCGGTTTTCTATATTCATGCGAAATGAAATCTTACTTGATTTTCATATTTAATGAATTTTTTTTTTTGCTAACGTTTGAAAGTATGTTCTTGGTGAATTGACAAGTGAAGTGATTGATAAGAATTGTCAAATGTAAAGTAGAATATTAATGTAGGATTAGTGTTTTTACCTATACGATGAAAGAATTTCAAATATATCTTATAGCGGCCAGCATTGTCAATATTTTTTGTGGACGTCTGCCGTGAGCTTTGTTTAGGCATTAAAACATGTGAAGTCAAGTTTTAACAATTCGCAGTTGCCGATTTCGATGTCAAGAAGCATTACAGAAATTTTAAGCATTGCAAGCAATATTGGATGAAGACTGTAAGACACGCAAGAAGTAGTGGCAGAATATGTTATGTAAGTGATATAAGCAGCATGAGAGACAGATGAAGAAATAAAAATTCATAGGTGAATGTTGCTTCGAAAGTATAGGAAGAAATTATTTTCCCATCGCAACTTCATGAGTGACGCAAAATGGATTTATTTTAAAAGTTCAAAGATACTTTGAAAGTCTGAAGGGTGATCCAGACATCAACAGCAATGCAAAATCACTTTAGGGAAGAGACATTATCCCATGTTTGGTGGAGCGAGAAAACTGTGTTGGTCAAACATGAGGTGCTAACAGTAGAGGAAACTGTTCATACTGAATTCTAGTTACAATTATTCATACTGAATAGCTATAATTTCTTCATCATACGCGCAGACTTGCTAAATAGTCGTGCTTTACGACAAGTTTGCAACATACCTAGAAAATCAATTGCGTTTAAGGGGAAAGCACTTATCCGAGATGCGCAGTTCCGCCTGTCATATTCACTACATTCGACAAGCATGAAAAAGCCGAAAATTGGTTAGGGAACATGGGGACTAGACTTCTTACTGTTCTTTTGAGAAAAAGCTGCTTTGTTCATTAAAAAATCGGCAAGAAATCATTTGCGTATTGGATGGGCGGTGGATCTTTTGACAAAAATAAGTGATGTGAAACTAATCTGACGAAGAGTTCACAGGATGCGCTAAGTCAACGATTTGATTGGATAGAGCCATACATTAAACTATATAATATCACAAAAAAAATCGTGACAGGCGTTGTTGGCAAAATTTGTGAATTGAGCTGAAAAAAGCCTTCCTTATGTAATAATCATTAATTAAATAAGTGACAGGTTTACGTATGAGAATGATTGGGACGTAAACGTCGACTGTAGATAGATAAGATTCAAAATGGTTGCAAACAAAATGAGTTTTTTATTTGGCCGTTGCCATCAAGTGTAAAATTTTTGCTCCGCTCTACTTTTGTGACTTCTTCTTTTTAACTTTTAGGACGTGGTAGCGGCTCTTTTTTTGGCGGTCTACTAATTGGACAATTCGGTACAAGAGATGCTTTTCGTTATATGGGCTTATTGGCGGTAGTAGGCGGCATTGCTTACGGTATTTTGCATTTGGTATGGTTAAGAAAATTCGATCATAATATGGAAGACTCCGAAGATGAGGGAGAAGGTGTGGAAACAGGTGAAACGGATAAACTTACGGAACCAGCAACTAAAGAGCAAGGAACCTCAATGTCATTGGAACGTTTAAGTTTAATGATAAAGTACAATCAAATCGGTAGTCTTACATCGTTGCCAAGAGGTTCAAGGGTAACTGCATATATAAAAAAAAAAGTAAATGAAATAATTTTTGTACCTTAGGGTGATATACATGATCATTTGTCAATACGACGCAGTAGTTATAATGTTGAATCGATACGTGTGCCTAAGCATGGTATTGGTAGCGCCTCGAAGGTTGACATTTTACGTTCGGCTTTGGAAATCAATCACAAATCTTCAAATAATTCTGTACTAAGCAAAGCTGACAATCGTACATCAAATCAATCATTGCGTGCTGACAGTGCACCTAAATTGAATCATACGACAATGAAAAATGTTTCACAACCAGCTTTAGAAGCTGTTGTGTTAGAGGTAAGTAAATAAGCAGCTTTGAAAATAAATAGTTCTGCTGATACGTGTTTAGCTAATGGAATTGAGAGGTAAGAAAAAAGGAGATGAAATAACCAAACATAGACTAGAATTCAAAGTGTTTCGCATACCGAAGATAACATTATCATGCGCAGCCTCTTCCTTTGTTATTTTGCATAGTTTCTTTCTTTTTTTTGATTCTTACATTTCCTTTTGTTGTATATCTTACTTGCAAAATTCACAAAATTCAGTATCGTATAGAGTATCGGAAATTTAATATTGCTTTCTTTTTTTGAAAAAATTACAAAATATAGCCAATTTCTTTCGCGAACATTATTTCTTTTCTTTTCAAAAGAAAAAAAACATGTTTACGCATTAAGATGGTTTTGCTCCTTTTCATTGGAAAACTTTCATACCTTTAATAGGAACATTTTTGTCGACTGTTATTTATTAAATTGGAAAATTTTTCGACTTTGAACTTTAATTCTATTTCTCGTTCTTCTTCTGTTATTCGATTTATTTTTTGTTACTTCAATTCAATAAAATAGTTGCATTCCCGATACTATTACGAAACGCGAGTGTCATAAGATATTGTTTGTTAGACAATAATCTTAAAGTAATTATATACATAAATATAAAGCAATAATAATTTAATATATATTCATAAGATCTTTTCCATCTCCTATGTGTCCATGCCTCCTCTTCAATTCGGTGTAAAGGCGCCAGAAAAAAGTACAAAATTCGCAAAAAAAAAATACTTGTTTTGACACGAAATCTTTGGCATATCTTCAGAAACCGTATTTTGCAACGTTTCACTTCATAAAATCCTTGCATAACTATTTCTTTTAAAGACTTCTCAGAGCAACTAAACCGATTTAGGGTTTCCGTTGTTCCGGAAAAGCGAGCCCCGCCAAAACTTGTTAGATCAGAAAGTTTATAAAATTCAATTCCATGCAAATAACACGTTAGATGCATAAATGAAGAGGAATGATAGAGATAGCTGCCCATGCGATGACAAGCTTCACGAGCTTCTTTCAATTACTTTCAATTATTATTGTTTCCAAGTTTAAAATTTTTCCCATTTGGTTTCGGTTCATTAGAAACAATTTCACCGAAACTACGAATTTTTTTGTTAAATTCGTGTAACATTTAGATTTTTTGTAGGGTTTCGGCTGGAATTACCAAAATACGCCAAATAACCGAAATACCTAAAATCGGTATAAATAGTTTACAGAGGTTTTTCATATATATATATATATATATGTGTGAGTATTTACATATATATGTACTTTTTATGCTAAATGACAGGCGTAAAAAAAAGCATTACTGTATATTCGATTATTGATTGCCAAGAAAAAGAAAGTGTCCGTAGAAAACAGGAGGAACCAGGAGGCAACTTATTGCATAAACACCTTACATACGCGACATATATAGGGGAATCTGTAGACGAAGCGGGCATAAATTGCTTGTTTCTTAAATGATCCATGACTTATTCTTCAATTTCTAAATTTTCTTAATTTTTCATTACGCGTCATACGTTACAATGTCAGAGGGTAGGACGGCTTATTTGTTTTACCTGGGTACCACCGTGTCGGCATTGCACCAGGGCACATTAAAGTGCAGACTAATATCAGAGACGTTAGTCACCGTCCTCCAGTCTTTGGAACAATCCTGAAGTACCAGATTAAACATCCTGGGTACAGACCAATGTTTCCCTCTGGTCAGAGGGTTAATCCAAATCATTTACCAACAACCAGCCTCGAAACTCCTCGAAGGGCCGTACCCAGCAATTAGGCAGCAAGGCATTCTCTAAGTTTGTTGACATTAATAGAGCTTACCATGGTCCGCTTCGGCTGACATTACAAGTAGAAAGAAAAAAAAGGAAACCAGTCTTCCTCTGTAGTACGCCAATCGCTCTTTTCAGGCCACAGTGTATCTTCCCATTGTGTACCTAACTTTAGATTTCCAAAATTCACCTTTTCCTACCTTAACAATCTTTGCTCTACTTTTCTGCTAGAAAATAAAAACAGCATTGAAAGAAAAATATGGTTTTATAAAATATCATAAATTAAATTACATTCCTTACAAAATTCATATTTTGGGCCAGAATATTACAAATGCTCATCATTAAATTCGTTAAACCCTCATAGTCTTATACGGGATCTTTTGTGTGATAGGCTCAATAAAACGCAATGACGATTACAAGAAAACTATGCTCATATAGAGCGGACGTATAGATAAATCCTCAATAATACTGCTGACGTTCTCAATAAATACTGCTAAGAAAGTTTATGGCAACGTTCATGTAGTTTTCATATTTTAAGCATTTTGATTATTGTGCTCAAAGGTTACAAAGTAGATATTCGATTCTTTTCCTACGGCAATTTCGATGCCAAAGCAAGGACTGAGCTTCGTGAAGGTCTTTTAAGAATTTATGAACACCACCGGCTCTTAGATTATTTACGAATGCAGGCAACGATCGTTGGACCAAATTATTAATTTTCATTTCTATTTCAATCCAATTTCAACCCCAGGAAATTTAACTTATCTTTTAAATAAATCATTTTCCAAGCTCAAGTTTTGTGTTGTAATTGACATATTTTTAGTCTTTCAATTTCATTTATATATATTTTTAATCTCTTATATACGCTACTGTTGTCTTCATTACATTTTAACATTAATTAATTTTTTTCACACCCGTCTTATGCCAAAATATTAAAACTTCTCTTAGTTTACGAACATGCACAAAAAGAGGCTACGCGCTACCTTTCACACGACGATATTATGACACAGACTACTGGACATTCATTCAACTATTGAGTGATTTATTAAAATTCATGGCATAAACTTCGCTATCCTTCCCATTGTTCTTGTCGAACTCACTCTATCTCTTTTTTCTTTACAAAAGAATGCAAGGAATGAAAACGAAACGTCTATCTACACGTAAAGCTAATATCAAGACCATTAGCTTGCATATTTGCTGGTCAATGCATTTTTCATTTTGTACAATGACAAAAGAAAACATCAAAAAACGAGGGCTATGTGCACGCTATGTGTTTATTGGTTGAAATTAATCATTTAATGATTTCTATTTTATTCAAAATCAATACAATGAGAAATACAATGCAAGTAAAATTTGAGTTCAGAAAATCATTATAATGTCTGTCTTAATGTCTTCTTGCCTGACCATTCGTTCATTCATTTCTTCATCTGTCCGTGCGTTCGTTTTTCTTTCAAACTATTTATCCTTCCGTGCATTCATCTTCTCTTCAATTAATATTTTTATTCATTTATTTCCTTTCAGTCTGTTGTTTTACCTTAAGTTCGTTTACCTGTTCACTCGGTCATTACATCGTTCATTTGTCCATTTTACTGTCCCTCCATTAGTTAAAGCCCATGTTATAAAGCCCATATTTCCTGTTTTTTTTTTTCTCCAAATAAAGTCCAGTTCGATAATAAAACTGTAAGATAGAAAAAATTAGTTTCATTATATGATAAAGCAAAAGTAGATTTTGTGGACTTTTGATCTTTAAACTGCCAATTATTTGCAAAAATTATAAGGTTTTGAAGAATTTCTTAAATGTACCACGGTAACAAAAACGACTTATGAAGAGCCCCTTGTGAAAAGCAATGCACACACTCGTCTTAGATATTAACCATTCAAGCATTTCAATCATATTTTTGGATAAACAAGCTAGAAAAGCTCCTTGTATGGTATAGACTAGACAACTTTGTTTAACTGAATATATCGCGAATATTAATTTAGTTAGAAAATCAGTAGAGATATAAAACCAAACTTTTAATAGATTTATATGCGAAATTAAAAATCTATAAAAAGTATAAATAACATATAACAAAATAGCATAAGTATTTATTAAAGTTAAGTGAAGCTTCTATCCTTGAATGCTATTAGCTTGCATGCTGTTAGGAAAGGTGGTAGCTACCAAAGTAATACAAATCTTTTAATTGTATTTACATTATAAGTTAAGTATTTGAAAAAAACAATATAACGTTTTAAATTCTATTTATAATGATTCTACAAAAAAAAAAAAGAAAAAAGATTATGGAAATTTTACCTTATTTTACATAATTAAAACATTTTAAATGAAATCTTTTAAAGTACCCTATGGCTATTAAATATGCTTTTATAAAACAAATTAAAACACAGGGTGTCGAATCAACATTTTTTCCAAGTCGTTTGAAAAAATATCCGAGTGGTTTATTGACATCTATACCGGCAGTTGATTTATCTGTTATACCCAGTTCGCTGTTAATGGTAATGTACATGTAGTGTTCTTCATTTCTTCTTTTGATATTATAACCATTCCTACCGACAAAGGTTTAGAGATAAGTGCATGTTGCTTTACATTAACATATATGCTAATATATACACATATATTAAAAAAATATGCAAAGGGGAACGAAAAAAGGAATTGAAAAGTTTAATTTCAAACTCTTGCAAGGCAAAGATAGTAACATACTTACACTTTTTCATTTTATATTAACAAATTTTTTAAAAGACAAGAAGAGAGTAATCTGCAACTAGAATTTTTTTCGAAAAATAAAACTTTTGCATAATCATTTCATTTTCAATAATAATCTTCTCAAAGGAATTACAAGGAATTCATTGGCATATTTGCAGCTTTATGTAGAGTTTCGTGGAAGTTATTGAATGAACAGGAGAAAAAAATTTCGTTATGTACCTGAAAATAAGAAAATGGCTACAGATATCTTTTCTAATTTACATTTCGATAGCGGCCCTGAAGTTCTATTTCTTATAGATTACAAGTTAGGGTATATAATAACTCAAAGGAAAAGCCGGCGGCACTTTCCTCAATAGATGGCTTTAAAGCTGCATAACTTTGGGAAAACTCAGTAGAATGCACATGATTTGCTATTTTGACTTTGGAAGTTTTGATGTTAAAGGCCACCTGTTTTGGTGAAGCAATCGTTGACAAAGTCTATGAAATTGTTAGGAAAATCGTCGAACAGCTAAACTTTGATCAAAAATAGCTTTGAGTCATTTGCGTAATGCTACATAGAAGAAGAGGACACCGTGTGGACTAACATTGAAAAATTTTATGGACCGAGTATCCATCTGCGAATTCTTGTTGAAATGGAATCAAATGAAGCCATTTTCAAAGACATTGATAACAGATGTTGAAAAGTTAGGACAATATGACAATAATGTGCGAAATAAATCGTAGTACAAGGCAGATGATGTGCCACACAAGTTAACGTTTTGTCTTTGGTGGAATTGGAGAGAAACCTGGTGTAGACTAAGGCCCGGCATTCCATTATGTTTAAAATTGTGCTGGTTTTGACTATCAATTCCAGCCTTTTACTGCTATAAAAGAACTAATCCTTCTAGCACCTCCATCTTTTGTTGCTTTTTGCAACTCTAAAAAATCTTCTAGTTTTGCTTATCCAGAAGCTTTTATGTAGTTTTTTGTGTATGCTGCGGCAAATTTTAGCCACGACTTAGCGCGTCCAGAAAATTTCGGCAATTCTTAGAGCCTCTGCAATCTTGGAGTTTGATAAGATATTTGATGGATTTGATTTTGAGTAGCTCGGGATATTTTGAGACGACTTGAAAGGTGGCTGCGGCCCATACTGTATTAGCATTGCGGAATAATTCTGCGGCAATGAAAGGCGAGGTAAATACGACGAAGGTAGCATTAACAGCACGGTGGATGGTTGACACAAACTCGCATAAAAGCAGTTCGTACAATTTTAAGTTAGTATGTGTAACATGGACGCAAAGCCTCCTAAAGCTTCCCTACTTCGTTTTTTAATCCGTTTATTTCATATATTTCTGTTATCATTGTCCATATATAAAACTTCGTCAAATTCCGTTTAATTTGAGGAGACTATATTCTTTTAAGCCGTCCGCTTATACGTGGCAGAAAAAATTACAAAAATTGGAATAAAAACTAACAACGTTGGCTATGAAAGGAATAATAAAAGATAGTGGCGATGGAAAATGAATAATAAATAATATTGTCGCAGCAATTGGAAAAGTAACGCAAATCCCCCTCTTGCAAATAAAAAAAAAGGGGCCGAAAGACCATGGGTTCGCAAAAGAGCACGTTTTGTAATCCAAAAAGTTGAATTACAAAATTAAAAGAGTAAAAATCAAGTAAAAACTTTATAGTCGAGCAAGGCCGACCATTAAATACTTTGCACATGATAGACTATGCGAAATTTTACTTTTTTAAAGATATAAACTTCACGGGAGCCTAAAGCGTGACTTGATGTGGTCCAAATTTGGTAAATTAAATTTTTCCTTAATGTCATACGAAGCCTTACTTTTTGTAGGAACATTTAAATGGAAAGTAATTGAAAAAGTGGTCTCATTCAATGGTGGTTGCAAGAGAAGTGCTCGGAGCTGAAAATTGTTATACATAAAATAAAGATGCTCGCCATATCATCAACTGTTTACATATAAGTACGATAGATTTCAGTTCGGCAGATCCAAACTTACGACAAATCTAATTCTGCCCGACCGTAGAAATTTATTCAAGATTGTTCTTTATTGCGGTTAATATCAACACTGTTGGTACTTTCCACAGGTTTGCAAATAGAAGCTAATATTTTGAATATGAAGTATGAATTTTAATTTTAAATTATTTCTTCAAACAAAATAAATTCTTCAACATTCAATTTTAGTTGTTTGCTTTATTGCTCTTTTAGTTTGATCAATGTATTGCACTGCAAGAGACCATGCATTCTTCTTAATGCTATAAAAGTTTTCTTTAATTTTGTTCCTATTAATTAAATTAAACATTAATTTCTCCTTATAATTACAAAATTTAAAAAAACTAAAGGAAACGTTGATTTATCATGAAGAAGACGTTTTGATGGATATCTTCAAAAATATATATTTTAAAAGCAAAATCAAAAATTTTTTATTTTGGAAATTTTTTAAACTCGAACTGTAAATTTCCAACTGATAAGATCTCGATATTTGTGCACTATACTTATCTATATAATATTTTATCGTCTTTTCTCTTTTGTGTGCGTATACTTTTAAATGTGCATACAGTTCTTATAAGTGCAAGTTTCTCTTCCTTTTTATTCCTGTTCATATGTACGTAAACGATTTTTACTTCTTGCATATTTACAAAAAAAAGGAAAGCTTCATTGAATATCTTCTTCTTCTTAAAACAAAGGGTTGCTCTTGATATATTTTTTCCAAAATTCTTGCGAAATTATTGAAGTAAACTTTGTATTTCTCTTAAAGAGTGCAAATAATTGTATGGTTCAAATAACGTGTAATTAAGCCACAAATATTTCTTTGTTTTTCTTGCCATTTTCATGGAGACATTAAACGCAGCAGATATGGTAAAAAGGTTTTAAAAGAGTTCGACGTTGTCACAAAATGTATATATATATATTTATATATGCTCTATAACATAAAGACTACTTTGTTATGCTTTGCTTACTTTGTATTTCTTTTGAAATATATTTTTATTACTTTAAAAATTTTTTGAGAAGCATTCTAGAGACGTTGAATATGTTTTTGCGGTTCTTTTTTAAGGGAGAAAATGCTACTATAATATTGTACAATGCTACCTGAAACTGAGGCTTGTGTATATCTGAAAGCACTCTCTTTAAGTGTGAGCAACATAGGTTTCGGAACTTTAACTAGGTGGAGTTTTAAGTTCCTGCCATTACTGGGAAACGTGATTTGTTCTGCTAAATCGGAAGGACGGTTCTCTTAAATAAAAGACATGTGATGAACAATGCATAGGATACGCTAGCCGAAACGCAAATAATGATGAGGAAGAAAAGGCAAAATAGTAACATTAACGATGAAGCTGAATACCCACGGCTTCCCTATTTAGAGAGGGCAGACGAAAGCAGTATATTATGAAATAAGATTATCACTAAACAACGTCATCGGCAATAACGGAAGCAAAATTGGCGCAGCGTGCGTGGTATAGTGATTTGTCAAAGAGATTGGTTTAGGTATAATATTAGAAAACTCTCTGTAAACATTAGATATACCGACATGAAATGCTCGACTATGTGCTGCATTCATCAGACATTACTCATACTCTAGTTTCAATCGATAGCTTATTGTCTATTTCCTAGTTATGATGAGAAAAACTGATGCAGCATACCAAAAATCTAGTTGTCGTGATTTGTCAAAGAGATAACTTTCGGTCATAGGTCGCAAAACTCTTTCGCGAAACAATAACAAAACGGACCTGGAATTTTCTAATCTATGCTGCATTCAGCATACACTACTCTGCTTTAGATTGCTCGAGTTTCAATCGATAATTTATTTTGCGTTTCGTTCTTAAGACAAGATCCAAAACAAAGGCCTTTGTATGGGTACTCTTAAAAGACTAATTATTTCTGCTAACAAAAAAAGTGACTCACGATGGATAACAATTCGAATAAAACGCTTCTTCTTTCTATACAGCAAACGTTCAATTTTATGAAAAAGTCAGCAAAAATCACGTCACACCCTTAATATTTTTCTTTAATATTCTGCAATTAATCAAAAAAAAAACAATTTTTTTCTTTTTACTACATGGAAGGAGAAGAATAATCGAAACCATATTTGTACTTTACTCATATATGTATATCAACATACAAATATATACATACATATATATACATACAAATGTTTAAATATTTTTTATCTGATAATAGATTTTTCATCGTTGCTTTTTTTAAGTTTTTTTTTGTTTTGTGTTTCTGCTGCTTTCTCTTGGTATCTGCCAAAAGTTTGCAAGAAACAAGAATTTGGAAAAATAAATTATTGTTTTTCTTTCTGTCTTCTTTTCGGTCTTTGAGAAATCTCTGAAATATTTTCCTTAATATGAAAACAAACACATCAAGGCGAACATAACATGCTTTTGTTAAAAGGCAAATAACTGGTGTGTCTGCTGGCGGAAAATCTTATTTTCCTATTTTATTGTTTTACTACCTCGACTGACTTTACAGTTTTCTTTTATTTTCTTTCGATTCTGTGTTGTTTTTCACTCATGCAGATTATTTTTGAGTCTTTTTGGTTTTTTTTTTTTTATTTTCAGCTTTGAAAATATAATACTTATAAGATATCTGTGGATTACAAATATATAAGATAGATTTTCCGTTATTTACTTGAAATAATATTTTTATAAGCAACAAAAAGTTTCCTTAACAATTATTTAGTTACGCTTTTGTAAACATATTAGTAACATATTTACTTAGTGATCTCAAAGAATATTCTTGATGTCGGGTATCTTAAATTCGTTTTGAACTTGTTTTAGAAACGTTTCGTTTATTTCTTCTTTTCAAAAAATTATTTTAAAAAAAAATTGCGCGAAATTTTTCAAAGGATAAACTTTTGCAACGATTTGAAAAGATTGAATAAACTAAGTGATTTTTCGCTAGATTTTATTCTACAAATAAGCAAACTGAGTATACAAAGTGATTGCTATATGTAAGTATATTAAGTAGTACATAAATTGACAGAAACTTTAACCTGCGCTTTAACATCGAGTTTAAATACTAAAAATTTGCTTTTTCTCTTATACACCCTTTAGCGAAAGATGAAAGTGATAGAGATATGCAGTAGTATTGCCACCACGCATTCTCTACATTCTCCCTATCTGTGCGTTCATCGTTTGATATCGAATTTTACACAATTGCGAAACAAAACGGCTATGTCAGATTGGTTATGAGAATGAAATACAAAAAATTATGTAAAAACAAAATTTAATTTTTCAGCCTTCTTTTAACTAAACGGATTTTGCTCATATATGTTCAATGGTTCCGATAGGCTAAACTACTCAAATTAGCCAACCACGGATCTCACCTGTTCATTGTTGGCCAGTATTTTACTATGCTAATCGACTATTTGTTTCATGTTCGGAAAGAAGAAGTAGCCGGTAAAATTTAAATTTGGCGAATAGGAGGCTTGAGGATAATTTAAACTACAAATCTCTGATTTTGATCATCACGGCAGTGAGCTACGTAGCTTGCTTATTATAGTTGTATTTTCTTTTTCGCCAAATTTCGTCATTGTTCTTGGCTGTGTCAAGTGTCAAGTATACTTTCTTGTTGAATATAATCATTATGCATTTCGTGAAGCTGCGGACATGACTTTATTCCCAAATGGAACTGCTTTCGCTTTTTTTCGAGTAAGTTCTCTAACTCTAGTCCACAGTTCTGAGTGTCACCCCGGCTCTATTGTGGAGTAAGGTATCAATGTTTGGTTTATGTACATGAATCGACGCAGAAACTCTGCTTCATTCCTGTGAAGCATCGTCGAAGATTGGACAGCAATAAGCATCTCAATCAAAATTTCTCTATAGTAGCGCTTCACACCTAACAATATTTTTGGAAATTTAACAGGCCCACCAGCTCCAAAACTTCCGACCTTAAATCCATATCGTTTTGCAGATTTTCTTCTTCTTTATTTTCAGTTCATAGCTAAAATTTTGTATGTAAACACATGAGGATTAATATTTGTTTTTTAAATGTCGTCTTCTTACAGAGAACATTCATTGCACCTTGGAAAAAATTGTGTCTTTGGGAAGTAAAAAATAAAAAATAAATTTATGTTTCCTTGTAATTGTTGACATCATCTCGGTTCATTTATATGCTTGTTTACGGTTTTACCTCTTTCTTGGATTGGACCATTTTCAAGCATGATTTATGAAACTTAAAATAGAATGCATTCTAAGCCTTGGAGGTACTATTTAATATGTCATATATCCTGAATATTTCTTGGAAAGACAAGTATATGCATATGGCTAAATGGAAAGAAATGGTGCTTTATTTCTGTACTTCATTCCTTGCGGAGCTGCATATTGTTGGGCTTTGCAAATCGGCTTCAAGTAGTCATGATTTAACGGCGAATACATAAAATTGCTCGAAAGCAAAATAAAAAAAAAGTAAAATTTTTTTTAGTAATTTACCAACAGCAACATATATTTCAAGCGTCTCTTAATTACACTATTCGCTTCCAAAAATTTTTTCTGTATTACAAAAAATATTTTATATTCTAAACAGATAGATTTTACATTTGAAAGAAAAATGAACTCGTTTGCTCAGTTAATTAATCCTATTTTGAAATGAATATAAATTTTGCAAAAACATTGAAAATCCATTATTCAGTCAATTATTTAAAGTCTGTTATCCTTCAAAATGAAAAGTTTAAACTAAATTTTTTGATTTCATGTTGAGTAGCATTAATGAATTTATGGTAGAAAGTACTGCCATAATAATAATAGAGGTATGCTCTGATATATGGGGAATATGATATGATAGGGGAATCGTCAAAAGTGATAAACAAATAATATTTTTTAAAAACTTTACTTGCGCTCTGATGTGTTCTGCTGACCATTTGAAAGGTATAAAAATGTGCATTATACTGGAAATAAAAGGAATAATTAGTTCAGCCTCAATTTAAGCGTTTACTGAATTTGTATATTGATGTTTCGAGTACGAGGGTAAGCACCATTTGCTTAATATGTTGAAAACAATTTTATGCGTAATTTTTGTACTTGAAAAATTTTTTATAATTATTTACAATCAAAATGGCGGCAAAGCAGAGTTCATAAAACATCATTCACTACATTTTGCAGAATTCTTTGGTCGTAGTTTTGTATTTTTAAAGGTCTCCATTTTTTAACTAAAACAAAGAAAGTAAAATATTTATGAAGTTATTAAGTAATATAAGTACCTTTGTGAAAATATTGATTGAAAAAGAATTTTGTCCATCCATGATAAAAAGTTTCATTGTTTCAAAATAATCTCTCAAGTATTATAGTTTTAAGATTTATTAAAATTAACAAACCGGAAATAATTCGACGCGTTCCGATAGAGAATCTTACTAAGAAGCTGTACCTCAAATTTTAAGTCATTTTCTGTATAGCCAGGTTGAAATATATAGTTTCGGGAAAAACGCCTCTAGAGTAAAATTGCCAATTGGATTAAAAGAAAAAGAAAAATTTCGAAGCTTTGAAGCAAGCGAGTAAGTGGACGAATAATCATAAGCTAATAAATAGCTAAAGGTGCGTTCGGAGTTCTTTTTTCTAGAAGATGACAATAAATCAGTATATGAAATCTTTGAACAAAATTAATAGCCATTGAATATGGTATGAATAATTGATTTTACATATAGATAATTTTAGAGAAAAGAGAAAAGACAATAACTGAAAAAATGAAAAATACATTTAGCTTTTAGTAACAATATTTACGATATTATAATACAATGGGATGTAGACATTTAAGTTGAAACAATGCTTTAAAATACGCAGGGCATCAGGGAAAACAAAATAGTTAGATTTTGTTAAATCAATCTCGAGATAAGTTTTCATAATTTCATTTGAAACGAACAACTAAAATTGATTTTGAATGAATTTTTGATACTCATTACCATAAACAAATATTGTTTTCCTAGGGATTCTATTGTATAAATAATACTACATCGTATGAAATAATTTTTTAAATTAAAAAAAAAAACAAATTCAGAAAAATGATAAAAAGGAGTTTATTCAAAGTATGTTCCATCGCTAATTACATCTATCAAGCAAATTATCAACATTATCTATAAAGTCAATTTTCTTCGTGCGAATCGAAGTGTTTGCTTAGCAAGCGCATGAACCATTGTTACAAGCAAGCGGTGATCGGAGAGAACCAAATTTAATGAGTAAGCCATCGAGGCTATCGCTTTTCAGTTGAGTGTTGTCAGTGTATCGCGAAACATTTGTGACACATGGGCGAAGAATTCTCCACGCGAATGTTCGTTGTTTAACACAAATTTCGACAAAGCCATACTATGCAAACACTTTTCTAATTCTTCACTTTGTGAATGTATCAATATAAAAGCATGCAACACTTGTTGATAGCGTATATTACAAATCTTTATATTACACACTACATTAGTGCGCTAAATTCTTCTCAAAAAATTATTTAGTACTTTTACATCTAATGGGGGGAAAAGGTTGCATTTTTCCAGTGTTACGGAAAATTTTCGACTGCCGAACTTTTGTGCTTCGAGATATGAGATTAAAAATATTATTTATATAAGTGTATAAACCGAAATTATGTAGACTACCTTAGGGTAAAAGGGGACAACCAATATTATATAATATCGTTTTTGTTTTTATAAGGCTTCGATATTTTAAGTTGAGGACATTAAAGGCAATGAGTGAGATATGATATCTCCTCACATTTGGCTTTGTTGATAGGGACTACACTATACATCTAATTAAATGCTTGGCATCAAATTTTCCACCTTAAGACTAATTACATGCTTGCTATCAAAGTTTCCACCTCGAGTTTTTTGAAGGACTACGTCAAAAGTTTTCTTCTATCTATCTTCTAACTGCACAATGTTATGGACATTAGATGCGTGTTCTTTTTTTGTATAACTTTAGGTGAATTTAAAAATTAATCGTTAATTTTTATACTTAAAGTATCATCCTAGTTTCCTGAAGTGTCAGATACCTTAATATCATTCTTTTTTTTTTTTTTAATATGAAAACCATATGTCGTCTGACATATAGAAATTTTTTAAAAACCCTTAAGGAAATTTTTGTTGGTAATTGATAGCATTTTGGTAGTATTATCCGGACAATCCTTATAGCGACTTGAAAGATCTAATCCTTTGGTGGTAACATATAATATTTGGGAAAGTCTGGAAATATAATTTGAGTCATTATTTTATATAAATGAATGGAAGTTCCATTATTTTCGTTATTAATATAGTATTTTTATTTATCAAATCCTCAATGAGTACTAACTCTTTTCTAGTTTTCTAACAATGTAAACACATCAAATATTATAACAATCATAAGAGTGATCTATTAACTTTGATAAAATCATAAATTTTAACTTTTATCATTTCACATTTTATGTAAAATTACATTTTTTACATAAATTATTATTAGCATATGAAACTTTACATTCTAACCATGACAACACTAAATGCTTATGGTATTTATAGAATTTTTTTAAACCGAAATTAAAAGTTACTTTATATAGCTACTATACCCAGTGTAAATAATAAATATTTGAAATCTGCCATAATAAAAAAAAAATAAAAAAATAGAGTTTTTATGTAAAAAAAATGTATATAAAAAAACTAGATACATTCTACATGCATAGCTACATACACATGTTGGAAATGCAATTAAGTTCATATACACGTGTGCTTGTGTAAAAAAACAAATCTAGGTAAACAACAATTATGTGATGCTCAAGTGAATTTATGAGTTTCTGTTTTTTTGTTTTTGTTTTTGTTTAGCTATGAAAGAGAGGTTTAAAAAAATTTGTTGATGTTGTTGTTGGCAGCTTATTTATGTGCATAGTTAGTGTTTTAGTGTGAATAATTGCCAATATATAGGTAGGTAGGCAGGGTACTCGCAGGCAAAAACACATTTAAGCGCTACGTTTTATTGGAAACACGACCTAAATACTTTTTGGCTTACGCAAATGTGCGGATAGTTTACAATGTTTGCAAGTTAAAGTTCACCATTTCTCTCTTCTCCCCAAAGTGCAAACCTATATAGAGATCTGTGAATGTAAAAGCACTCTGTTCGAGAAGGTGCATTTATTCTCTTGTTGCTTAGTTTGATTTTTTCTTCTTTTTTTTTGTTTAAATGAATTTGTTCAATTACAAATTTGATGGCGCAGAAAATAAAGCAGAACAAAACAATAGTTGCACTGAATGCATTCAAAAAAAAAAAAAAAAAAAAAAAATGAATTTGAAAAAGAAACAAAGAAAACCACACTTATGCAGAGAACGAATTGTAGATACTCGTCATCGTTAAAAATAAATCAATTGCCTGCAAATAGTTTATTGCGGAGTTACTTCCAAGGCATTTTGTCTCAAACATTTTTTAGGGATTTGTAAACGCTGTATCCAGCAAGATAAACCTAAAATTCCTTTTTGAGGTATGTACGGTAGTCACTATAAAGGTTACTTTCTCTTATTTCGGTCAACTTATCCCTTTTAGTGGCTTACCAGTCTATCCTTTGGCTGCTGTTGAAGCTCTAAGGTCATAAAAATTGATAAACATTGTACCAATCTTTAGCTTATAATAACAAATCGTAGAACCTTACAGCTTTTACAGTTCCTAAGTAACAAAATTGTCTAAAGAATCAAAATTTGTTAAAATAATATTAATCTCTATTAGAGAAGAACTTATAATTTTATGTAAATATTTATTGGGATCGAGTCAAAGTTTATCTTCGATCAGTATTCTGTTGTTCTGCGTCTTAGTCTTAAATCGGCGGATTCGAAAGATTTAGCCCGAAACGAATAAAACTTTTCTACACTTGAGATAAATCTAGCAATTCCAGCTTTCTAGAGTGTCTTTTCGCTCTTTAAGATTTCAAATGCGAGAGAGTTAAAAAACACTAAAAAGCTGGGATTACTAGATTTATCTTTATAAAACGTAAGCTCTATGAAACACATATTCTAAGCTTTGCTGTTAAAAGTACGTGAGATTTTCGAAATGATTCGAAATGTAAACGTTCACGATTGATATGTTCACAATTAATGAATAAACTTTGGTACGCAAGTTGTCAGGAGATAGCAGAGGCACTGAACATCAACCATATGATAGTTTGGAATTATTCGAAAAGTCTAGGCTACAGCAAGAAGCTCAAGAATGTAGCAGAAAACAGCAAAGGCATAACATATCGCCCAATGTATCTATTGAACCATATATTTCAATTATTGGGACAAAACTTTCTCAGTTACCTTTAACTTATCCGAAATTGACTCAACAATCCTCTTATTGTATAAATAAAAATTGTTAATCGAATCCCCTCGTTTTGTAATAAAAGTCACAATTAAGTAATTCACATCATTCATTTACAGTTAGAAGGCTTTAGTCTTAAGCTCTCTTTATCCCTATAATGTACTTTAGCTATCGACTTACAAAAGAATAAAAAACAATTCTTGACATAATATCTTAAGGCTCCACCAGGCTTAAGATCTTGATTATTATAATCTCCTTAAATCTGTCTCGTAATATATTATTATGTTTTTTTCAAATAAACAACAATGCACTAAGAACTTAGAACTAATAAGAGTGTGTTAGCCTGTCAGCTTTTCTTTAAATCGAATTTATGCATACACCAACGACATCATATTGTAACAGAAAGGCAATCAACTAGACAGGTTGAGATCGATTCCGAGTTGTACTTTTTACACAGAAATTCTCTAGGGATTCTTTTTCAGGATTATGTAAGCATGGACCGAAATTATGTAATCTTTTTTGGCGCAAAAATGCAAAAAAAAAACCAAAACACAAAATAAAAATTCACCAATAACAGCTGCATAACGAAAAGAAACGGAGGGAAGAAGAAAATAAATTTACATAGAAATAAGTTAAGTTTTAAGCGTATTTCGGATACCTTGTGTGGAGATTTAAACATTTAGAAATAGATTTTAGGAACTTTATGTTAAAAAAAAATTCACATTTCAATGATTCGGAGACTTTTTGGGCGTGCCACTATAACGCCGTTGATGCGATTCGTATCAAAACAATTTGATTTGCATGTGTATCCTTAAATGTTAATATATTTTAACGTAAATGCGGATATAGTGTCAAATTTTTTGCAAGATAGCAAATGAACCGATGGCGTTGCATTGTTATAGTATCATGTGGTTTAAAGAACCACCCATGCAACAGCGACTAACACCATCTGAATACAAAATGAATAGCATGAATGTTTTATTGTAGTGTTGTTTGCAAACGTTAACCAAGTTTATTTTGCTCGATTTATATATAAACTATATTAACTTTTGTATATATATTTGCTTTTTTGTTATGAGGGGGAAGTACTGAATAAAAATTGTGTTTATTTTTAATTCAATATTCAATTTTTTTTTTTAAACAAATCAAATAAACAATTAATTTGATGAATAAATTATTTACAAAAATTGAAGTAGAAAACTTAACTACTTGCCAAATATATATTATGCATAAACTGGCCTTAAGGTTATTAAGCTTAAACATGTTTGTTCATTTTCCATGGATCTTAAAGAAAGGAGGTCAAGAAAGTATACTTTACAGAAAAACAATATGAATAAGCAGAAGGTGCTTAACTGCATGTTGCATGTTCTTATTGTAGAAGTTAAACCTATACAGAGTTCTTAATGAAAAGATTTACTACAATCGATAACCATGAGGTAAGGAAAGTCTGTGTGGTATATTTATTGGCATTTATCTAAAGAAGTTTGCGTGCAAACTAAATTTAAATAAAAGTTCTCAGGAAAATTTTTATCTTTTGTTAAACTTCTTGAGTAAAACATTAACAAAATTATGGAATATCTACTAGAAGGACACTATTACCTTCAGATCTTCTTTTTTACTCCAGTACTGTTTTCAGTTAATCTTCTAATATTTTCATTTTGGGAGAATAATTGAATATTTTTCCGTTGTTTAGTACGAATTTTAAAAGTTATGGTTAAACAATGTAGTAAATCTTCTCGGGACGAATACCCGTTTTGTTTTTTATTCGCAACTTTGCTTGTTTTGCTTTTTATAATATTTACGAAAGCATTTTTATAAAATATAATTATAAATATTTTTTTATGTTTCCTAACCTACTATAGGATCAAGATCAAATACGCATACCGGAGGAAACTGAACTAAATTCAAAAACTAGTGTTGTTGGGAACAGGAACAATAATAGCTCTGATAACGTCGAAGATCGCAGTCAAATTGCTCAAACCGCCAACGGCAAAAGCATAGCGGATGAACGAAATACCAAAGATGATGCCACTTGATTTGCTTAAATATCATTAAGTGCTAAAAATATAAAGTTAGGATAAAATATAAATTAAAAGGAAAACAAAAAGCAATAAATAAAAATACTTTAAAATGATTAAAATTAAACAAGCAAAGTGTATATAATTATGTCCAGGCGGATGATTGGATATCCACCATCTAAGATTAGTATATTAGAAACGTCAATTCTTCTCTGTTATAAAGATTGATTGCGAATATATTTCGACAGACTTTTAATTAGTAAATTATTAATGCAAATAACTATATTCAAGTTTTCGGTATCCATTTCAAAGTTCCTTGCCGTATTGTGTGACTGTTGAAGCCTTATTTGCCACAGAAGAATCTTTAGCATCTATCGTACCATTAATTAATGGTGTGTTACCTAATCAACGGAAGTTATTCTGCGTTGGCCGTTTAGATGGCCTTAAGAAATATGTACATGAAATTGTAGTTCACTAATTTTTTAAATCATAGTTTTATCTAATGAGAAAGTGACTGAAACGACTGACGGTCATTTTCAAGTTTGATCAGTGACTGCTAGTTAGAAATGTATTATCATTCAAAGGCGATCGACTAGGTTTGCTTTGTTACAATGTAATGAAAAGGAAATCTGAACTTTGTTGATTTTGGATCATAAATTAGCAATTAGGTTTAATTAGAGGATCCAATGAAAAGAGTGGTCTGACTGGAACTACAATTCTAAAGCAGACTTTTATTTTCAATTTCATATAATTCCATTTGAATGTCAAATCAGTATCAAAATTAAAATTTCAATCAAATCAAATTAACCGGAACCCAAACACTAATTAGAAACCAAAGTCTACATCGAACACATATTTTAAGTAGACAATGAAATAGAAAATAAATTTTTGTTTAAACTTATAATCAAAATCCATGTCAAAAGGCAACTTCGATTAGAATTTAGAATTGAAGTTGAAAGTCTAATTGGAATCCGAGTTCAAATTAGAAGCCATGTTTTCAGTTAGAAAAATGTAGGTTACAATTTTTTTAAATTTTCTTTTGCATTTTTATTTACTAGAAATGCTTTAACTCACGTAGCAGTTACGAATAAATTATGAAGTAAAGTGTTATAAAAAAGGTTTCACTTTGACGAAGCCTGGATTCGTTCCATGTCTTTTTTTATATCTGTTTTATACTGCAACCATTACTGGAGTTTTTCGTTGCATTAGTTAAGTGACATACACTTTGATATGGAGATTCTTAATGTTTATTATAATTTTGATTAAAATTCAAAATTTTTCGCAAGTAGGAATAGTAGTCTACTTATCTGCATTAAGAGTGATATTTTCGTCCTCGATTGTCAAGCATCCTTTTATTTAGAATCTAAAATAGACAGTCGATAATGATACTTTATTAGAGTTTTTTTCAAAATTGCAATCCACTTTTTGAAAGGAGATAATATTTTTTACTTTCATTCGACCATAACGAACATCAAAAAATTAACATATTTCTATTCTACCTTATCGGGTAGCGAAACTAGTGCATGTAATATAAGAGACGCTGCTTATTTGACAACAAAAAAGAATTTCTAAAACCACAAAATTTAAATAAATTTTTTTCAAAGTTAAAATCCGATAATTATAATATTATGTAATTAATATTAAGATGAAATTAATAAATAAAATTTATTATTATAGTAGATCTAATTAAACTAAATAACAATCGTAATCGAAACGGATAATAATAAGCAGTGGTTTCAAATAACGTTAATGATTTTAATTATTGCACTTTATTTCGTTACACTAAAAATATTTATAAAATTCACTGAATTTCATTTATTGTCTTTGTTAGAAATAGTAGCAGTAGAGTAGTAGTAGTAGTAGTAGTAGTTATACAGATATTATTGCTTCTTTCATGCAATTTGCATAGAAATACGATAAATAAGAAAATTTTATTGACCTTTGCAAGGAGAAGAAGAACATCCAACAATCAAGAAATCTTGGTTATGACGTACCATTTATTTAAATATTTGTGCCAAAATGTCCGCTCTGATATAAACTTATGTCCTTTATACTATTATAAGTATTGTAGCTTTGCCTATGGATTAATCACTAGAAATTTCGAAATTTTGACTAATTGTACACAATTTCAATTGACAGGAGATATATCAATACTTCAGTCTTGAGGAAGTCGAATTTCTGTATTCATTTTATTTATTTAATTCATATTCATTTACATTGACATTTAAAATAGTGTTAAATTTTAAAACTTTTTAAAATATTTCAGAAATTACTACTTTGTTTAAAATTTGATCAAGCCTCAACTCTGCATTTCTATACGGCGCTGGAAGATAATCAGTTGTAAAAATACTAGAGCTATAATTATTTTAAAATCGAATCTTTTCAAATATTCGTTTTCTCTGAATGAAGTGAAGTTTTTAATCAGGCTTTAATGTAGAACCTAAAAGTTAGAAAAAGTGAATTTGTGACTGTTCTAATTGAATTTTCTTGCCTTGTTAAGGGGTTACATCAATCCAACAGTCCAAAAAAGAAGCATAATTTTGACTATGTTTTTTAGATGGAAGTATAATGGAATAATAATATTTCAGATGGTTATTTTAAGAGTATATTTCACCACTAAAAAAATATTTTTAAATAATATTAAATACTGGCAACACTCTCAGGAGGCATGCTTAGCTCAAGAACCTACACACTTTTAATCTACGTACTTATATCTAGAGAAACACGTACGATTGTTCAGATACATTGATTTTTGTGTATTTGACGATTATTTGAATAAGAATTTGAATAATAATAATAAATTGTCGAACAAAAAAAGAGACCATTTTATTAATAAAAAATATTTAAATCAATTTATCAGAAAAATCCTACATGTTTCTTTAGATAATGTTATTCTAAAGATATATTAAATGAAAAAAATTTTTTTTTTTTGTAAAATCTAATTTCAAGTAATGAAAATAGTTAAGTCCCTAAAAATTATTTTGCTGGGTATGCATATAACCACGTAACATATTCTTCTTCACTCATTGGTGTAGTATTAATTTTTTATATACTGTATGGAAAAGCGAGAAATAATTAGAAAATGCCGTTCTTTCCTATTTTCGTAAATTTATTTTGAGATTATGTTGTAATATTTGTCTTAGCTTTTTTCGAGATCTCACATTGTCAAAATATATCGTTTCGGAAGAAAATAGTAAATATTTTAATAATTATAACAATTATCTATATTTTTTTAAACAAAATTCTTTGTCGAACTTGCGAAATTTACATACACACGCCCTAATTATTCTCGTTATAGTCGTCTGGAGAAGGCAGCAAGTAAACCTAGTATGAAACTCTATTTATGCTTCACAACTATGCTTTAGACCGGTAGGTGGAAGGGACACTGTAATTTTATACAAAAACATTGGTGCTGACTCTTATTTCCCTGCCATTTAATGAAACAGTAATATTATGGTTTTAAGAAGATGGCGAAAAACAAAGCACACAATCTGCAGAAAGGTCAGGTCATTGAATAAAATGTTCCGTTAGGGGATAGTGAAAACACCATGGGATAACTGAAAGCTCTATAATATAGAATAAGAAGTAATTATAAGCGATAAATCCATAAAATTTAATACGATTAATAAACGTTAAGGTTACGGTTACGGCTTACTTAATAAACTATGAATAGTTTTATATATGGGTGGATTTTTCAAATAAATTTTTTCTTTCCTTATTTTTTGTTTTCATTCATTTTGTTAAATCAATAATACATATATATTAATTTAAAAAAACGAAATAAAATATGATATTAATTTAGATTCAACTTCCTTTTTTTTGCTTATAGTTTGTTTATGGATGATTAAATATTAATTTGGAATTTTAAGTTCAAAGCGATATTTTATTTTATTATTTGGAACAAGCATGTAATGAAGGTTTAACTTGTTTAAAAGTTTAGACTATGTGTGAATAATTAATTATATGAAAAGAGCTTTGGTAAGGGTTACTTCGGTTAATTTATATCACTTCTTGTTGTAAACCTCATGCCAAGATTTAATTTTAATTAATAATTTTGCAATACCCGTCGCTCAATTGTAATTTTTTTTCATTTTGTCAATGCAATTGCATTTTGATTGACCCAGTTACAACAGCACACGGATGCTTGCAAGCAAACAGAAAAGTGATGTTTGATACGTGTGTAATTAACCGCAATTGTGAATGATGCACTTACATTACGTTATGGTTGACTGGCCATTGAGTAAAACGTCAAACTTTCAATTGTTCACCAGGACTATATTAAATATGACATTTAAGATGATCATATGTCGTGACATTTAAAGTAAAGTTCAGAAAAAACGCTTAAACTTTTTCATTAAAAACTGTAATTAGTTTTCGAAACATATAAAAAAAGAATTTTTTTTTTAATTATAAAAATCACTCTAAAGTGTATTATATCTCACTATAAAGAAATATACTTTACTCCTGCTGTCTTGGGGATGCATTTGATCAGCTATTTGATTGAACCTACAATTGTGTGTTTTCTCAATTTTTAAAATATTTTTTTTAATATGAAATGACTAGTTTTATCACCTAGTGTAGCGCACATAAATCAGGATAGCTCGTATATCATACATGCAATCTCAATCAATGGAAAAAGCAGAAATGTAGAAATATTCAACGTTGATGTCAAAACTTTGACTGTGACTTAATTTTGAATAATTGTCGCTTACTACCACGTATTTAATACTCAATCACTCTTTTATGTAATAACATCTGCATTGAAGAAAAATCTGAAGGTTAAACACTTATCTCTTGCTTGCTTAATATGTTTCTTTCAATTCTTTTCCCTGGACGTTAGCTTGTTAAGTTTACATACTGTAGTGCGTTTGTACGTTACTGCTTTTGACGTTAAGTTGCATTTACAGTAAAGGGCTCTTCCATGGCTTGTTGCTTTTACAATAATATAAATCAAGATTTGTTGAAATATTATAATTTTTGTACAAAAGGAAAATGCTGGCTGTCGGTTTATTTGGTTTAATTTAAATATATTTTTTTTGTACTTTTTTCTGTTTGTATCTGAAAGGATGTTGAAATGTTGATAGAGTGTCCAGCATTTTATTAAAATTTAATTTCGAAAATACGTAAACGTATATAAGCTTTCATTTTCCTAGGTAACATTAAGTACTGAGTGCTTTAAAGAGCATTATTATGTTAATGTATTTAAAATTTCATCTACCTAATGGTGCTTATCCTTTTGTAATGTGCTGGCTTCTTTTTATCAACAAGATGTAAATAAACAGAAGATAGGATTGCCAAACCTTAAAAATATTTCTTTACGCATTGGCAATAAAGGTTCACATGGGTTCGAAATGAAAAACTTTTCACCGTCAAAAATTGATTTTGTTAAAAAATTGTGTTTTTTGTTTTAATTGCGATCGAAATCTTTTAGAAGTTTTGTATCTTATAATAGCTTAAAAATTTACAAATCTAAATATTTAAATTAAAATAATCGAATATTTTTCGAAGGGAAACTAGACAATATTTGGTTCTTTAAAAATTTCTTTTAATTTTTTGCCTTGACTTTTTTTAAGGCCAATACTTATAATAAAAAATTGAAAGGCCAAGGATAGAAAGACTTTTAAAAGATTTAATTTTTGCATTTTTTATTAAAACATTAGATCGACTTATGAATGTCCTTCCACGAGTTAAAACCAAAGCTTTTTAATATAATGATTATTCTATTTATATTTTATATCTGAAGAAGATATTTAGGCGAATACACTATATTACTTTTTATAATTGATAGCATAATTGATAGTACAAACTAAGAAACATATTGCATTTTTTCAAAAAATTTGGTGTAGTATGATGTATGAATTTTTTGTTGCTATCTGACTCGTCGTGTTCACATTGATTATAGGCTAGTAAATGAACTGGTGATTATTTTTATGTTCCTTTATCTTTCCAATCAAAGAATTCGCTGAATTTTTAGAAGAAGAAGACGAAGAAGAAAAGCCAGAGCATCGAACTGACTTTTTGGCATAGGATGGATTCTTCATACAAATCTGCAAAATAAATATAAATTTTTGAGAGGCCGTCAACGAAAACCGACGGCGCCAAAAACGAATAATATGTATTAAAAGTAATTACATATAACAAAAGTAATCTATGTGATGCATTACAAAAACCGAAAGTATTAGACAAGGACATATAAGTATTACAGTTAATGCACTATGTACACACTTCTTAAGCGTTTGGAGACTTCCGTCGATTTCGAATTTCCATTTGCTCCTTATATTATTCAACAAGAATTAATGCAAGAGTTGTTTGAGATTCTGGAAAACAAACAAATTAGCATATTTGAATGTCCCGCGGGAACTTGAAAATCTTTAATCTTAACCTGTGCTGCTTTCAAATGGTTAGAAATGCATGAAAAGGAGTGAAGTTCAAGAACGTTTAGATGAGCTATGTCTAAGTCTAAGTCAGTACGAAAAAGAAAATGATCAGTTGGTGGATTGGTTTGGTTTGCATGCAAAAACCAACGAAAAATGCCGACAGTTGGTAGAGCTTAGGAATATGAAAAAGTTGCGAATACGATCAAAAAGACAGGTATTACAGGTATTAAAGAAAAGCAAAATAACTTAAAGTACAGCAGGAAAGACAAATCAAAGCGAATTGCCATGCATGATAATGAAGGGACTGAAGAAAGTCTATATAGTCTAGACGAGATTAGGGCTGACGAACTAACAGATTAGTAAAGAGACGTACGCTTCTCTATTGTATCGGGATGTCCTTATTACGGTATGCCAGGTGCCAGTAGCTCAAGTAGTAATGTTAATTTACCAATTACTCCTACATCAGAAGTCACGTTATCAAATGAGCATAAACTTAAAAGGCAACGTTGTAATAATTGACGAAGCTTATAACCTATTGGACACAATAGCCGAAATACATAGTTGTGAGATCAATTTACAACAACTTGCAATAGTTCAACAACAAATGCGATCATATAAGTTGCGGTTTGCAAAGAAGTTTAGCTCTGCGAATCTGTTATACATCAACCAACTACTGAAAACTTAAAGACTTAGGAAATTGCTAGAACCGTCAAAAACTGCTGTTTCTAAAGCTAATTATTGCATCATATGCACGTATGAGTTAATGTCGGAAGGATACTTTTTCATCATCGATTTGTATCAGCTACTGCAGTTTTGTGAGCATATAAGTTTAGTTCAGAAATTACGAGGATTAGTTCATAAATTTCAAGAAACTCCACAACCTAAAGAAAATCAATTGTTTGAAATCTCCACATTAGATATCTTAAAAAAGTTAGAAAAAAAACAGCAGACAACTCTCTCCATGTGAAATCGTAGAACCAAATCGTGCTTTTAGGGATAAAACAAACACACGTCATCTACAAACATAAATAATTTAGCAGATAAATCTAGATTCCTGGTACGACTTAAATCGAAAACAATATTGGACCTAATCCACTTCCCTGTGGAACTCCAAATTGCACGACGCTAATACTATTTCGTGCCTCGCTAATATGCACATATTGTTTCCCATTAGATAGATAAATTTCAAAAAGTAGAAGTTCTTTATGTGGAACACCGTAATATTCCAATTTTTGTATTAATGTTTTGTGGTCTACAAAGTCAAAAGCCTTAATAAAATCAAAGAATATGCCAGCAACACAGCAGAATCCATAATCTAGTCCTTTACAAACATACTATAATACATTCAGTATGGCATCTTCTGTACCTAAATCCAAACTGATGTTTACACAATAAATTGTTTTCTTCCAAATAAACTAATAGTTTGTCAAAAGGAATTTTTTCAAGAATTTTATCGACTGTGGATAGGACAGCTATTGGTCGGTATTTATCCAAAGAAACAGCATTAGCTTGCTTTGGGATTGGAACCACTTTATGAATTTTTAAGGCATCTGGATATATTGCATTATTCATTTTTATTCACTTTGTTAAAAATTTCCACCAAAAATGAACATTCTTTGATGAACTTCAGTGATATATTGTGGCAACCCCGAAAGAAAATATTCATTCAAACAAAACATTACAGGTGCGCAATAAGAATTTCGCAAACTCGCCGCGTCTGATATCTGTCTTCGATAATTTAATTTATCGACAGATTTATTGACAGATTACTTTATCAAACTTATACAGAATATGCTCAATAGCAAAAGAAAAAAGAAAAAAGTCTGTGGGGGCCGTCCATGTTACCATTTTTCTTACTCAATTTTTCCCTCTTAAAGACATTAAAAAACAGGATAAATCTGATTTAACTTCAAGCATTAAAGATTATGCGTGTTATTTGTGGTCTCTATAATACATTTCTAATTGCGGTAAATTGGTTTGCTTTGATTTCTTGATATGGGTAACAAATTCTATCGCTAAAAAAGCAAATTTTAACATACATTTACTTACCTTTCATTCTAATATCATTGCTTAATGAACATGTAATAAAACGGCCGGCAGAGTTTGATTTATATATCATTTTATTGCAAATAATTTAATAGTTTTGTCTTTTAATATGTAAGCATTTATTTTTATAAATAATTTTTACATGAAAAAGTAAAACTAACCGATCAATCATCAGAGAAAATTCAAAACACAAAATTTGCCCAAATTCTTAATCTTCACTGTACACAATTACATAAAAATCATAAACACTTAACTTGTTTTGTGACGCTTATCCTAAATTTTCTTGACTTAAATCTTAAAAAACCATCTTACAAAATGTATTATCCTTTTCAATATAATTCATGTATCAATTATAATTAATTTGTATTAATTTTTTTGTTGTTTTATTTTCATTTTTTTCTCGCCGTTAAGGTTTTTTTTTTTAGAAATTTTCTAAAATTTATCTAAGAAAAATTCAATAGAAAACAATTTATACTATAATGCCACACCATTGCATTAGTATCTTATCTAGTTTTTGAATTAATACCAAATTTTATTAGTTGAATTAAATATTAAATCCAACGTAAACGGAAGATAATTTTATTTTTATATTTTATTCATTTTAAGCGTTAAAATTTTACTTCATTTTTCCTTTTTTTGCTCATATTAATCATAAATGAAATAATTTGATTTTTCTACATTTAAACTTTGTGTGTTTTTCGCTGTTGTTCACAGCTTTCACTTTTTTTTTGTTTTTTTAGTTTTTTTATTAACTCAATGTTTTCTGTATATTCCATGGTTTTTTATTTTTTTTCAATATTATTTTTAACTTCATCAACACGAGCGAGCAGCCTTAAATCAATAAGAACGTTTTTTAAATTTTACTAACCAACTATCTGCAGTGTTGGTAAAATGGCCAGTAGCACCAACACGATTACCTCCACCGCCACCACTGAAACCACCACTCACATTGCTACTACGTTCAGTAAGTGTTAGTGTATTTCACTGTATTAGTGGTGAATGTTGAGAATTTTCACTAAAATCTATCGTATAGTACATATCGTTTTCCAAGTTCATGGCCAGATGCCGTTGAAAGGGTCTTTCATGCAATTGACCAATTTGTTGTTGATGATGAGCGGCTGTCGTTGTTGACGATGATGAAGCGGACGTATTTGCGGTCGTCAGATGGCTACTTTGCAGACGTGTTGCATTTGTCGATGTTGCGGATGTACGCAATGGATTACCGCCAGCACTACCATTTAGGCCTTTGCCGCTTAACCAATGTTTATTGAATTTATTTTGAATTTTCGGTCGCCGTCCGAAACCCAAAATAGGTAAGAAGCCGGATGTACGTGTTGAAAACTTACGGTAAGTTTGATTTACTTTGCAGTGACAAATGGTAAGCTATACAGGTATACGAGAAGAAAAAATATTAAACCGGTGAAATTTAAATAAGTACAAAAACAAATAAAAGCACCCGACTTTGGACTTGAATCGTAGAATTGATAATTTTGCAACCATCACACTACGAAATGTATGCGTACTTTAAACGAAATATATTATTGACTAAAGGGGTCGACTTTGCTCTTAAAGTAATTTCAAAAATATTTACTTTCTCTTTCATAAGATTTATTCATATTACTTTGTTTTGCACATATTTATATATATATCTGTAGTTATCTTTGCAACAATTGAAAGCTGTTTAATAGGCTTAGATTTCTGAAAATCTCATTCCATGTTTGAACTAAATATGATCTTATTAATAACTATAGTGTTGGTTTTATTTGCATATGAGAATAAATTGAATGGCAATGATTTACTTTTGCTTATCTTTTTTTTTTTTTTTAATCAAATATAGCATAGACAGAGTACACACACAGAGCACAATATAAAATTAACTCTTAAAAACGCTTTTAACAAAGCTCTGTGGTGCGAATTTTACTTATGTAAAATAAAATAAACTATAGTTTGCGCAAAATATGTGATGTACGAACAACATTTGAAAATGAAGGGGTTTTAAAATTATACGAAATTAAAATTCTCTATAGTGATTTAATGGTAAAGGGAACGATAAATGAACAGCTTAAATTGATATTAATAGTAGTGAAAAATCATATGAGACATTTGAGATTGTTAGTTCGTTATCAGTGATTGTGATAACAATTTTATGTAGCTTTTAAGAAATGGATACGATTTGAACTGGATTTGGAAATAGCACAGTCAGTAAATGTAGACGATACTCAAGCATCAGTAGCCTTAGAGAACTTGTTCATTATATGCCTATTAATCAGGGAATAACGATGTCAAGGTCATTGAAAATGTTCTTCAAAATAATGGGCTAAATTTGATTAATATTATATTCTTCGAAAATGGAATAGGGATAACTGGGAATATTTTTAAAAGAATTAACGAAACGAAAGTTCCAAACTTTATCGTTTCACCTGTAGTGCTAAAGAGGTAACAGTAATCTAAACTTAAAAAAGAAATATATTTTTTATTATCGTAACAGATGCCTTGAAATTTCTAGAACACTTTCCAGAAAACATTTATTTACTCCTCAAAAATTTTTTTTTGCAATTTGGGCTTTTCTTCAAGCGTTTCGAAAAGAGCGCCTATAGCAAATGAATCTCCGTTGGAAATTTCTGTGTAGCTTCAGTAAGATAACCGTTGAGTAGATACGAGGCTGAAAGCGATTTGAAAGCATTCAATGATCCTGTCAACAAATTCACAGTTTGGAATGACATTTTTCAAGTTGATTATGAATTGAACTAAAGAATTTTATATTTTTATTACATTTTTTCTCTCATTTGTCATTTCTGAATACGTAAAGTGTAAAACTGTCATCTGTTTTCAACAGATGCAGCGCAAAAAGGATTTTTGAGCATTTAATCGTCGGGAAAAGAGAATACGGTAGAATATTTGAATATATAATAGCATTTTCACGATCCTGCGATTACAAGCTAATGGAGAAAAGGAACAAAAACATGGTTTCAAAAATATTTCAATCCCTCCAAAATGTTTTCTCGAAACACCATTTTTGAAAACGGCAGACAGCATAACTCTAATAATTTTCATCTTTTTGCCTCAAATAACATTTTGTAGTCATGGACGTAGGACATTTTCGATAAGTTAATCTATTCAAAAAAAAAAAAAATTATTTAAACTAGATTTTTCATTTCAATGCTCACCAGTCACAAAAAATAAATGCTTCTATGCCATTCAGTAGTCATGTGTTTGTAGATTAAATCTTTTTTTTTTTAAATTCAAATTTGGATCAGTTTCACAGAGAACTTGAAGTTAAAGATACCAAGGGAGAACGGCTCCACGGTTCTTGCAAATTTTGAAAATTAATCTTTCTTTTTAATGTTTAAATACAAGCTTAATATACTCCTTGAATATCATGTTTCCATTACATTCCCTTCCCAAAAAAGAATACGATTTTTTCAGGCTGTTAGCAGCCTTCATTTGAGTATTATTCTAATAATTACAAAAGCTAACAGAGAACATTGTTAGGCGCTGCAAAATACAGGCATTAACAACCACATGGAAATAATCTCTAATAGGCAAACTGAAGGAAGTAAAGTATGAGAAGTAGCAAAAAATTGTACATCTTTAAAACATTATACGGCACTGCTTAATACAAATACTAGTAAAGAAGCACAAAAGAATGTTGCTGATGACAACGAAAAAAAAGGAAAAATCAAATAAACAAAATTGTTTTGTAAAGTATGCGTTGTTTGCGGAAAAAGTTTCGTTAAGTATGCATCATGTGTGCGCGTTTGTGTCTGTGCGTGTTAGAGGGGTTAGAAAAGTTAAAGTTTTCTACTTACCACTGTAGCGACAATAAAAATGGCGGCAGCTAAAACAGCAGCCGCAAAGTATGCATTGTGCAATTCAATGGGACTCTTTAGCACGACCGATGAACCGAAACTTTTGTCATTAAAATTCCGGGCACTTGTATCATCGACCATAAATTCACTGGAACTAACAACAGTTTCCACAACAAATTCATCTGGATATTACCGAGAGCATATGCAACAGAAAATACAAAAAAGAAAGGAACAACGCACGAAAAGAATGACATAGAGATAGAAAATGGAATTAATATAAACCTCAAAGTCTTACAAAAGATTCCATTTCATTGTATGTATGTGCATGTGTACTTAAAAGCTTGCTTATCCCACAATATTATATACGTTCATGTATACATTGATATCTATGTAGATATGTGCTATAAGCAGGTTTTTATATCAGCATATGGCGAGTCGACCACACACACATACATATCAGATGAATTTTCAAAGGTGTATGTGTTTGTCATTTACTATGTGAAAAAGTTCATAAAATTTATTATATTTATTTATTTCATGTATGTATGTGTGTGTGTGTGTGTGCATGACTTTGTGTTTAATAAAACTAAGCATGGTGTTGTTTTTGTTTTTTCTTATATTGTTTAAAGTCAGAAATTATTGTGGGTATTGTTTGGATGCAAGCGTTATTCTTGTTATTCTTTTAGATATAGTTTAACAAAATTGTTGTTTTCCTGTAAAGAACTCACCTTCACACATTGTTCCAGTATAACCAGGACGACAAGCACAATAAAATGAATCGCCACTAGACCAACACGTGCCGCCATGTGTGCATGGATTTACATTGCATTGCTGAAAATATCACATTTTTTTTTTTTTGTTAAAAATTTCTCTCATTTCCCTCATAGATAGAAGCTAAATCCAACAACTCTGTGAACTATGTGCGTAGGTGTTTATAATTAAACTGATATATATTCTAATTTTCAGAAGTAAGACAAATATAATTTAACAAAACTTGCTTAAAAAGAACAAATTAAACTATTTATTGTTGGGTCAGAATGAAGTCTAACCATTTTTCAGTTGCTCATTACATGAAGAATGTAAGTATTTACTTCGTTTCAAAGCTATTGCATATTTGCATAGGAAAAGTACTTTTCAGATTTATTTTTAAGCATTCTTTGCCTCTATGACGTACATCATAAAATTTAATAATTTTGTTTTATTTCACTATTTAGGGCATCAAATATACCCGAAAAAAGCGAGACTTCAAACTACTTTACATTATATGACGCAGCAAAAGCAGTTAATAATGCTAAATAAAGGTAACAATGCATTTATCAATGATTAATGTGCAGCATTGCCATAAATCCTTTGAATATCGGCTGATTAACTTGGCACTAAATTTAACCCCGATACGAATAATGCCCTTTGCTTTCATTGAAAGTCAATGTGTCTTTGGAAGAAAATCGCAAAAATTTCTTTATGTGATAATAAAGCTTTAATCTTTTTGGAGCTGATTACAAAGTTCCTTCAGCGCCTTCACACTTCTGTGGTGTGAAGACAGGGGAAACCTAATGAAATAAAATTAACAAAAATTCCTTTAATAAAGCTTTGAGGTTTTTGTAGTTGAAAACCTATCAAGACAATGCTCTTAGAAACTAGATACTGGAAACAGCACATAGAAGCGAAGTGTATTAATAATGGTGATGGATGAAGGGCGCAGAGCGGAGAGTCAAAGAACTCTCCAAAATTTATCTAAACGCGTCCGAAGTGAGCAGATGAACGTATATTTGCTGCTTTTCCTTAACCAGTAAAAAAATCTACAACATGCAAAAATAATTTTTGGAGACCGCCGACTGTAGCTGAGTGATTAGGAAGTTCTCAGTATACGTGGATTCAAACCCCATCGCGGTAGAGTTGAGAAAAGGATACCAACAAAGTCATATAAGATCTAAGTTATCCGGCGTCTTCAATCATATGCTGTAAATTTATTATTATTATAATTTCCAGAATCAACTCCTATACTAGAGAAATAAATTAAGCACAATAGCAGCATAGGCAATCGGCTCTTTTTTTAAGAAACGAAGATTAAATAATAAACCTACTAATTTAATAAACTAATATATAAAATTAATATTATGTTTGGCATTCGGATTTCAGGATGTCCTTGAGATTAGTTGATTCAAATGTGATTATTTTAATAAGAGAAAGTTAGGTATGGTCAATGCGAATTCTAGCAAATGTTCTAATCTTGACATTGTCAATATAAGTTCGATATATGTTGGAGGTACAAGGTCCGAATTAACAGAAGAATAGTGCTGATGATGGTATTATTGATTAGCTTCCATGATTTTCTCTTTCACTTTTTCCAACTTTTCCATGATATCGTCTATAATTAAAAGTGTAGAAGCAGCAGACTTCGCCGCTAGATCAGCTTGCTCATTTTCTGCTGCTTTCTTTTATTCAAAACAAGGAAAACGTTATAGTTAGAAAAGGTCGAAAATTAAATCTATTACAGCAATTCGGCTAATAGCTTTCTTTACCATATAATAGTCTACTTTTGCTGAAAAAACTTACAACGGAGTAAACCCAATATATATAGTGATATATAAACAACTTTCTGTTTAACGTTTTCTTTCGAACACCTGAACTCGGTGCGCATCACTGGATTATAAATTTAGAATAGTGGAGATTTTAATTATAAAATCAAATTATGTTATTTAGAGAAAATTATTTACACGGCTAGAGGAATTTATTTTTAACGATTGTCGCGTTTTATTTAGAATTTTTTTCTAATCCTCTTATATGCGATATTTGCAACTTTATATGGTATTTCTGTTAATTGTTAGCTGCATATGCACTAATTCTATGTATTTTATGACGTCAGTGTGTACATAGCAAATCTTTAATTGCTTTTATAACTTTCGTAATATTTTTGGAAATAAAAGATTTTCGTAACAATATCAATGTAATACAAATTTAAGAGAGTAAAATGCTTTGTCAAATCAATTTTCAATTTTAATTTAAAAATTAGTCCCTTCGACATAAAGACTTTTACATGTAAGAACGTTAAAAACTAATGCCATCCGGTTTAATTCTTCCACAGCTGTTTAATATGACAAACTACGATCTTGTGCCGCAATGCTAAAATGGATACATTTAAAACAAAAAAAGAATAAATAAATATAAAAATATATGCGAAGCAAAAAAAAATTTATTAACGGTTTTGAGTATAGGTAGGATCGGGTATTCCGAATATTGTAAGTGGAGTTTTTTCTTTCAGAAATGATAGCAGGCTTAACTTGTTGTAATTTAGATCGCACATGCTCTTAGAGATCGGATTAATTTCAAACCCATAAAATGTTTCTTTTGTTCATGCGATCTAGCTGCACGACGCGAATTGATTTCAAGATTTTTAGCGAATAGTCGCAAATGTGGAGCCGCTGAATTTCTATACTATTTTGAAAGACTATTTTCTCACAGAAAGCTGTATTGTTATCAAAAAATCTCTAAATTATTTTGCACTCACATTAACTACTATGCTAATCAATTTTTCTTACATAAAAACTTAGTTTACTTTAGATTTTTTACAATTAAGAAATATTAAGTCTTTTACCGTTCGTTGCAGTTCATTACAATCCGGACCATTTCGTCCTCCTGGGCATTCGCAACTGTATTCGTTGCCATGATCAATACATTGATGTCCGCTGGGACATGGTTTGTTAGCACAGAAATCCACCTAAGAGAAAAAGATGAATAGATAATACAAAATGTCGTCACTCACATGCATAAATTAATTAAATATCATACTCTCACTTACCTTTATCTGGCATCGTTTGCCTATGTAACCTTTAGTACAACGGCATTCATAATTACCAATATGGTCGATGCATTCACCAGCGTTTTGACAAGGATTCGATTCGCATTCATTGTATTCAAAATTACACAATTCACCTGCAAAACCTGTGTTAATAGGAAAAAACCAATAATTAAAAAAAACCAATTAGAGAAATATCAATAGGAAAATATAAAATCTATAAAAAACTAATATTTTCCATATTTTCTCAAATAAATTCATCAGATTTGTCTCTCAGATTATGTTGCGGGTCAGGCTGGATTTATTTATTTTTTTCCATTAGAACTGCTACGGATGACTAAATCTAGATTCTATTGCAGGCTAATTAACAATGTATTTACTAAAGCAAGGTTGGTATCGATGAAATAAAAAATATTCATGTCTTTACACCGGTTAATGACATTTTGAAGAGTTTGTTGTAATCTGCTGAAGCATAAATAAACGGTGAGCATAGTTTTCATTTTCTAGTGTCACAGAAGATTTAACTCAAAAAGTAAATGTTTTAACAGACTAAATTAATACACATGTGTATTTATTTTTATATTCATACCAACGCTTATATACTCAGTATTAATATTAAAACTTTGCATATTCTTGGAATTCGAAATCATTTTAATGATATTTATGCAAGTTTTATTTTCAGCTCAACACACATAAGTATGCACTTGTATCTGCACATATTCGCACGTATGTCAATTATATATGAATATTGCTACAGAGAGTGCAGCCAAATATATTTTCTTTACATACTCTTTCATCAGACGTTACATTACATTTACTCGTTGATTCAAAGTTCTCGATTCGGTTGTGTTTTACTTTGCATTCACAAAATTTATAGCAAAAATTTGATTTGTGCCATCAATATTTATATACGAATTCGTTTATCTCTCTTACTTGTCAATATGTTGGGGAGTCTTTCAAGTAAAAAATGAACTCTTGCGTGTCACAAAAAAAAAAAAATTTTAATTATTCGTTGGCGTTTTTCTGATGCATTACTTCGCATTCTTTCCGAAATGTTTGCAATTAAGGTTTGAATAATATTTTACATATTATATATATATATTTTACATACAAATTACAAATCATTTTTCTCTTCAATATGTTATCGATATTCATTAGTGCTGTGGAGGAAAACGAAGTCGACGAGTATCAAGAGCTCGTTTAAATGTCAATTGTATGCATCAAAAATTATCCATGTGTAAGAATCAGTTCCTTGTTTTACTGCTTCGTTTCATTTATTTAAAAATTTCATTACAAAAACAATTTAAAATATTTTAATTGATTGGTTTTCTTTTATCTTCTAGTTAATAATTTGAGTACAATTAATTGTACGGAATGTTTTACCGCACCTCGTTAATAATCTTGATAATTGTGCGGATATACGTGCGAATAAACAACAAGCTGTTACAATTAATTTCAAACTTAAAATAAATGCTAACCGAATAAATAAAAATAAAATACAGCAGAGAGAGAGAGAGAGAGAGAGAGAGAGAGAGAGAGAGAGAGACGGAAAGACAGAAAGACAAGAAAAAGTTGACCTTAAGCTAAAATGAATTTTAAAAAGAATTCGAATATAAAATAAGTAAGAAAATTTTAGCCGACTCTGGCCGATTCTTTTATATCCACAACTTTTGTTTAAAAAAACGAACAATGAAAATTCGATAATCTATAATATTGACTGGACGTGATGTGATTTGATTTCTTCCATACAGTCAATTCAGAATCATCCACAGAATATAGTTCGAAATTTTTATCGTTGCATTTGTTGTAGTTTATGAATAATTAACAAAGATGTGTTCTAAGCTTACGTGGTATGTGTGCTTTAGATGATGTAAAAATCATTTTATCTATAAGAATGTCCAATGTTCTCAAATTTGAAGTCGATATCTTACCACGCGCACTTACATAGACAGACAGAAGGACGAACAGCAAAGACCAAGTTGATACAGAATTTGATAATCATTCAGGTAATAATTAAGATATATTGATCTCTGATGATTCCTTCTGAGTATTGCAAACGTTTTGATACAATGAATATCAACCTCAAAGCTTGAAAAGCTTGAAAAGCTTGAATGAGGTAATATAAACAAACATAAAGAGTGTATAGATAGGTAAAAAACTCGGCATCATTGCATTGTTTTTTAATTATCGGTTTTTTATTCAAGCTCTTTATTCTATATACTAAATATATACCGAACTTTTGTATTTACAGACACACTCTCTATCCAGAGGTAAGCGAAATGAGCAGAAAATTGGTACAATGTTCTTTTGAATTGCTTTTGTGTAGTACTTTATAAATATAGATTTTTGTGCTGGTCTATTCTAACTCGAATGTACTTTTTATCTGGTTGAATTTCTTCCATTTCTAAAAAACTAAATAAAACTCTTATATCCACCATCGAAGGATATTATCATTTATTCTACCAAACGTTTGCAATAGAGTAGCTCAGAGATCTTATAAATCATAAACCGAAGATGTCATGATGAGTATCAAATTTGAAATCTGTCTGATCATGTCCGTCCGTTCATCTATGTTCATCTGTCCGTTTGCCCGTCTGTGTATTGGCCGTAGCAAACATTCACCTAGTCGTGCGAAAATGTGGACTGGAGTCAATAAGCGATAAAAATCTTCAAGTATATCAAGTAAAAATATAAAAAACCCCCACTTATTAAATAAATAAAATACAATAAAATATGGAAATCAACACTTTTCGATTTCTTTTTTTTTTAATGTAGGTAGTGGGTATAAAAGTTTCGGTCACAACATAATTTTCTTATTTATTTATAAATGGATTTGGGAGGAGGAAAGATGAAAACAAGAAAGAAATTAAATATTCGCCTTAGAACTCATTTTTAATACCTCCCGACTCAAACTGCCACATTACTATTGTATATTATTTTGTTTATTGCAGTCCTGTCGCTTTGTCAAAAGATATTTTTTTATCTTCTTGTTAAAGTCTTGCACACAGAATAAGATTACAATTCGTAAAGTACATTATGAATAAATTAAATGTTGATGGCGAAGCGAAGAGTTTTTAAATTACGGAAAAGTATTTAATCGCTCAGAATATTTTTTCATGCAAAGAATATCTTTCTTAGTTTCTTTCTGTTGAACATTTCATCTTATCGCTTCTTTACAATGAGATTTAGTTCAGTAGCTATGCGTTCATAAAGAAATTCTAACTGTTTTATATACAGATACTTGCGGATTTCAACATTTAGATCTTTAATTAAAATATTATTATTGGACGAGACCCTTAGGTTTATAGAGCAGGATAATTTTACAGCATTTGGAGGTCCCGTACCAAGCTGGATTATTAGATATGGCGGCTAAACTTTCGTCTCTGGACAGGAGCAGTGTTGAATGGCTCCGCGAATTGGGAGTAACTACAATCAGTGGGATACTCTCTGAAGTCCTGTAGCCAGTTGTCAGGAACTTCGTCGCGCAAATGCAAGCCTTCCGCCAACATTGAAAACCACAAGCTACTCTTCTTTGTGAGGAGGTTTTGCAACCTGGCCCTGAACAAAGGATGCTCTTACGCAATCGACATTATGCGGCGTAGCCACCTTTGAATTCGGAGTATCCACATATCCTGCATTGCCACACAATTTTTCTCCATGGATTTTCAATGACCAGGCCCAGGCTTTGACCACTCTACTCCTTCTCTGGTGTGTGGAGTGAGAATCTTGAACCGCCATAATAGCTTGTTACTTAGAAAAGAAGTTTGCAAGCAGAGGAATTGTGATACTTTCGAAAGCTTGTGCATAGTAGCCGGGAAACATATTTTGAATAAAATTAACGAATCTTCGATTTACGTTTATAAGCCTAACAAAGTCTTCAATCCTTGAGTTGTTTCCAAATGAGTAGACTTCAAGTCGTCCACTTCCGAAGCATTTTGAATCAAATGAAGTTTTCTTTCTTTTTTCTTAGAAAAACTCATCTTGAATTAGTCATTTCAGCGAACCGCGGAATAGTGAGTCATGACTAGCATAAGAACATTCTGTTGCCAAAATTCTTGCTGGAATATAAAAAAAAAAATGCGGTATGTAAGGGCAAATAACTGTCCTTTTAAGTGTTTAATTTTCTTATAGCCTTGACCTGGTATTTATTAATTCCTTTATATTTTCACAACTAGAACGACTTTCGACGTTGTGGAAGACTGTTGAATTGAAAATTGATGTCAGCGTATGTTTGGCGAAAAATTTTCTACTTCAAATACTTTTCCTTTTTTTTTTTTGTTTATTTCATATCGAGTTTTCAGCTCATAATATATTCTGCTTTTGAAACTATGTAATAACATGTAAATTTTCCCATTTACGCCTAAAAGGTGACAAATGTTTTTATTTTTATCCTTAAAGAATAAAATATCACTTTTTTTACTTTTCTTTCGTGCATTTATAAGGAAAGACAACAAAATTTTTATAAACGTAAAAATAAATAACACGATATTGTATACTTTATAGCAAAACGACCCAGACATGTTTTGTTTTTTACCGTAAAAAAATTATCAAGTAATTGTTGATTCTTCAATGCTAGCAAAATTTTGTTTGCATCTCTAAGCACAGATGTACTCTAATGTCCTATAAATGAAAATTTGCTTTTATTCAAAAAAAAAAAAAAAAATAGAACACAAAATCTAGAAAAACGTTGTAAGATAAATATTTTCTTTTTTTCAACAGATGTTGATGCTTACGTTACTACCAGAAAACAATTTTTGCATAGAGCAAAACACTTAAAGAATGAATAAAGAAAAATTTAGTAGGTGAAAATCGATGTATGCCGCCTTTAATTAGAGAAGTCCTTGCGGCTCAAAGTATAACTTACAGTAAACAAATAAATTAAGCGATGTATTCTAGCATTGTGACTCGTCACTAGTCATAAGTAAAAACAATGTGTTTTCTCTTATTATACTTTTTTTGACTTTATATAAGTTTTGGTATTCTGAAAGACTAGTCACAACACCACTTACAACACACAAAAACCTTTCAATAACAAGTTTGTTATAAAATACGGTTGTTAAGCTAGGCAAATCGCGACGTCTCTGTGATGTTACTCGGAATACGACTTCAAATATCGTAAAATACTTTTGCCGATTAATTAGATGCAGTCATAGTCGTGCTGAGAACTTTTACATTCGTGTTTTATATATTATACACCATGAGAAAGTTTATCGTACATTGATTGTGATTACCTAAAAGCATACATTAAATATTTGGATATCCAAAATCCAAGCTAGATCTATACAAACATTACTTTTTAAAGGTCCTTTCCAATTTTAGAGGAAAGTTTATTGATAAACAGATAACTGACTAACTCGTAATTAGAAGTTGAATTTTTTTTTTTTGTTTTACAAATATACTTTCAGCCAATTATTAATTAGAGTAGCAAGACTGAATTTTTATTTATTGTAGTTTATTGTAGTTAACTGGAAGAAATTTTACGCTTAAGTTGAAGTATAACTTAGAATAAAACTGAATGAAATGAAATGGATTTGCTTTTAACTGAAAGTTAAATTTATATAATATTGTGAGTTTTATTGAAGAAAGAAAAACTTTCTGATTTTCTTTATCAAATCCTTAAAATAAGCGATTGTTTTTAAATATTTCTTCTATATATCATTTTATAACTTTTACACACTTTTTACTCTTCTCTTTGTTGCTCACCCTATTTAAGTTCATATCATTATTTTGTATAATTACTATAGAATATCGAGAAATGTCAACTATTGTTGTATAAATTATACCCAAAAGTTTATCGTTTTTTTTTTTATTTCAACTAAGGCGATAATGGGCAAAAATGTCATCCATTATTCATTGACGTGACCTTTAGTCTTTACTCACCTGGTTGACAGAAACAACGAAAACCATCCTCTTGGTCTACGCATATGCCATGAAAACAAGGCGATGATTCGCATTCATTAAGACTGTGCTGACACAATGGTCCTGTAAAACCTGCTGTACACTCACATCTTTTGTTGTTAACAGTAGCAGAGAATAAATAAACAAGAGAAAAAACAAAGAAATAAGTAATAAAATTCATTGTACTAACAGTTATTGAAAGGAATTACGACTACGAAATTAAGAAGCTAGACACACGTAGATGCAAAAAGGGAAAAGAGAAAATGAAAATAAATTTCGCCATTCAGACGGATTATAATAATGGTTATCACGATGAGCATGTGAGGGTGAATACGTGAGTATACGATTAGTGGAGTGAATGTTAATGGTGTCGTTTTTGAAAATTATTTGTTACTATTATTATTTGCTCTCACATATTTGTACACAAATTGAATACTAAACCAGGAAAAGCCAACAATAAAACTCAATAGTTTGTTAAAGTCAATAATGATTTTCCTGGGAGTTTCGCAAGCAGTGTTTTCGTAAATAACCTCCAAAGTAAATTAAAATTTACTATCATTACTTTTTTTTATTATATAGTAACTTAAGCCACTCTTGCTCACGTACTCATTCACGTTTGCATTTGCATTTATATAGAAATTTGTGTTGAAATTTTGGTTTTGGCACAACATGTACACACAAGGCAAACATCACACGTGCTTACCTAAAATGTGTGGAATTACCGACGCAACTACCGCCGTTCATACATTCGGCAGGATTACAAGGATCCAGTTCGTATTGACAATTTTTTCCGGTGTAACCTGTAACAATAAAAATAACAGAATGTAAGTCCACTATGACTTTCAATTGTTCTCATAATATATAAAACGAACCCAAAAAGTACTGAGCTTTTGTTGATTAAAGCTTAAATTTCCTACATTCATTTAGAACTAACTATGGCTGTTGCTTACTAAGCTAACCATACCTTTCATTCTAACTTTGTATTTAAGTGAGAATACGAAAAGAATGGAATGCAGAAAATGTGTGCAGCATTTGCAATAGATAAACAGATAATGGAAACATATCGTAGCATCACAATTATCCTACCACACATTTTAGTTACAGAAATGTGGTGCGCAACATAACAGACATCAGATTACGTAGAACTGCATGTTTAAAATAATTGGAAAAAGTAGGTTAATTTTCTCAATTTTCTTTTCATTATTAGTGTACAAATACGAGCCCTTCACATTGAAATTAGTCCACATCTTTTCTGTTAGAAGTTAAGTTGATTGCATTAATATTAGTAGTTCCATGTTATCCTTTCATTTGGATATAATTTGTGATCAAATTATTGACATCTTTTGTATAAATGATATATACGAATATACGGATAAAAAATAATATAATTAATAATAATTGGTTCAAATATCAGCATACAACTAGTATTGCAAGGAGAGTTGCCAAACAAAATTTGGAAAGTTTGCAAATATGGATCGATGCACACATATAGCGATATATCATACAGCGCATTGTTATACCGAAAATTCATTGCAAAAACAAAGAAAAAAAAAACAAAATTGTTCTGAACGATGAGGCTGGTGTGTATTTGTTTTGTTAAGGAAACAACGCGTCTGGAGCTCCGAAAATCCAACAAAATTTGTCGAACAACCTTTTCAACGGTGTTGAGTGATAATAAGTTGCTGATCGTATAAATGTATAGTAAATATTTTTTCGATAATGCGGCTGCTTACATCATTATTCTGAAATAAGAGAACGGCATCATCTACCGTACATCAAACCATGCTCTCATTGCGTGAAAAATTTTAAATGATATCTCTTGTTGAAAGAAATATTGCACTAAAATAAATGAAAACATTATAGTCGGGCCTATATACCTATACCTAAACCCTACACTACTTTACTTGAAACAACTCTTTGTGTATTTTCGTGATAAAAATCAAAAATTACACCCTACCTTTCGTACAAATTCTTATATGAATACTTATGTGGTAGTTTTTATGTCATATTACTCTAATGGATCAAAGTTCAGTTTGGAATATTAAAAATTAAACTGTTCTGTCTTATAACTTATATGAGACGTAGTGCACAAAATCAATTTTTTTTTCATAGAACCGATTATGTGGAAGGAGATTTAAAAATTGCTTCAAATGACGCTTTTTTGAGAGTAAGTCTTTCGAAGGGTTATTGGACGTCGTCCAATGCGATCCATTTGCAACAAAAAAAAAATTAAGAAGAAAAATATTTTAATTATGTTGTACTGTGAGTGCGTCTTACCAAATTTAAAGCCAATATCCAAATCTGTCACACCATGTAAATGTTTACCACAGGTATTACTCTGATAAGCAGACGGACATATGGGAAGACTGGCTGATGGATTCCAAATTTGGTGCTGATTATGAATAATTATATTATAGGAATATTTATGTATTATTGTAGGGGTAATAAAATTTCGCCACTCAATACGATTGGATGCACAAGTCCGATGTTGTTCATTTTTCTATAGGTGTTGTATGATCATTCATCGAATGTATTACGCAAGAAAATTTTAATAGTTGCGTCTAGCATAGCTTACGAGTAGCCGGCAAAAGAACCAATTTTTTTTGTTGCTTTTAGAAACAGAAGCGGTCTTAGCTTTCATTTCTAATACCAACCTGTATGCGAGCACTTCACTGGCTTCACCGGTAATGTGAAGTCGATTTCTGCGGTCAGAAGAACATTTGGCATAGACGGACTGACATGCTTAAATCAATTATCCCCATTCTTCGGGACGGATATAAAAAGGTAAGCAAAGCTTTTACTAGAAAAAGATTCAAGGAAATATTAAAATGTCCTTTAAAATTTAAAAATTTCTTAAGAAGACCCGTAAGAAGAAAGATTTCTTAAGCTAATAAGAATGAAAACATATGATTGCGTAAATTTCATTTAATATACTTTTAAATTGTTTTCATATCTATCAACGAAGTGTATTTTTTAAACCTCAGCAGTGCATGGAAAAATGCTACAGAGACGAATGTGAATTGATTTAATTTTGTCAGTTTGTCTTTTTTACCTATATATCTTTTTTTATTCAACTTTTTCTAATGCTTTTAATCTTTTTCTTAACATTCTTAGTAGATCGAAGTTTGGTTCAAGATTACGCTCACAATCAGCAAAAAACACTAAAGTGATAGCAACTTTTGTTTTTTTTTTTTTTGCAATGTCATATATGTATATTCAATTTTCAAGACATTTTCAATTAGTAACAAGAGGTTTACATTTTCTACAGGACCCAATGGTTGAAATAAAAAATATCCTCTACTTTAGGAAACTTTTTTGGCGTAAGGACTTATGCTTTTAACCTTAGTTTTAGCTTTACTCTAAGTCGTTGTTAACATTTCTATAAGTTTCTATACAATTTGCTTTAGAGTATTTAAATAATTTAACAGCATATTGTATGATCGCCCTGAAGGAATATTCTTAATATTTTGTACATATATATTATTTTCTTATCCACTTTATTTCGTTTCCGTAAAAATTGAGGATAGAATTTTAAAACGTTTTTCTACTGAGAAAAACTGCAGCTGTTATCTCTTTCGCTTAGTTTAATCTCTGCAACTGTAACACTTAAATAGTGCTTGGGAGAATTTTTTTTATTCAAAAAAAATCTGCTTGGTTTGCATTTTTCCTGTGCTTTTTACTGATATTCCGTTAACCCTTTCACATCATTAATTGAAAAAAATGTTCCTTAATTGAGTTTAGTTTGTTCCAAACCATAGCACAGCTTGAATGTATATTTTTATCCTTTTTGGTTTTTTCCTATTTGTATATAGTTCAAAAAAAATTGTTTTTTTAAGTTGATATTGGTTTTTGTTTGGGGTTTTTTCGGTTTACATATATATATATATTTATATTTTACCAGTAAACTAGATTGTTGGTGCTATTTTTTGTGCAATACAATTTAATTTATACGCAGCAACTACAGCTTTTGACATTTAAATTAATTCAGAGATCCTTAGGGACTTTTCTGAAAAAAAATTATTCATATTTTAGACGCAATACTTTAACGTTAAGTTAACATTTTTCTAGATATTTAATTACTACAAAATGTTACTAATAAAACTTAGGAAGGACAAAGGAAGCGAGGTTTGGATGTGCACGTATAGATGAACGTATGTAAATTAACGTTTTACAACTTGGAACGCCCTACGGAGTAAGTTGTTAATAAAAAAATTAACTCTATATTTTATAACAAAAATAAGTGAAATATTGTATTAGGCGAAATGACATAGAGAATTTAATAGTCATTTTCTATATTTCAAAGAAAATATTTAATTTCTTCAATGAGCAAAAATGGACTAATTTGAAAAAGCAACTTTGTTTACAGGTTTTGCATTAATCTTGGTTACTTTTCTAATTTATTTTTATTGCTATTTTAATTATTGGTTCATTAGTTATTGTTATATTATAATTAAATATTAATTTTTGTTGTATTATATATATATTTTGTTGTATTAATCAACGATTTCGTACAGAAACACAGTAACCAACTTAAAAAAGGATTTTTGTTTTGACTTAATCACTCAGTCAATGGTAAACGAAATCTATATCGATGTAGGTATCATACTTATTACCAATTATATATACTTGAAGCTGCCTTTGCCCTTTTCAAGATGAAGATTATGCATTTCAAAAAACTAGCCATAACGTTTCTTGCCGATATTTGTATTCTTACCGTTTTTGACGCTCTTCCACCAGCTAATCCTAATCGCTGGATTCGTCACATGATTTCGGTGTCTAACGGTGAGTTTGTATTTTATATATCCAACAATAGTCAGAAAAGCAAAAACGTGTTTTCATTAACATTTAATTTTCGTTTTCAACATGAAGCATCGACGGAAAGTGAATATTCAAAGAAATTAATTAATAAGAGCTCTTCTGTCCAAGGGCAATGTGGCGCTAGTAAATGCTTTCGAAATTTCTCAAACTATTCGAAACGATTTAAGTCCTTTTCATACCATTATTAACTAAAGGAAAGCTTAGGGCATTGTGTCCGCAAATTACCATATAATTAATATAACAGCAATTTAAGTACATATTATCACAACAAATGCTATAATTGAATTCGTTACATTTTGCGGCGCATTAAATATTTATTATCGACTAAAACCATTTGTTTTACTTTATTTTATATTTTTTACTGTAAATTACTTAAAAGGAATAAATTAAGACAAATAAAGCCATTTATTTTTAAAAGTTAAAAGACTTGTTTCTCGATTAGTTTTTCCTACAACATTTTTTTTGGACGCTTTCTACGATTTGTTTTAAAAAAAAATTATTTTATAAATGAAATTATATTTTGAATTACACTTGATTTTCTTCTTATTTACATACCATACGGACATAAGCATTGATAAGAGTTGCCCTCGTGTCCCTGCGACAGATCCACACATATACCATTGTTCGTGCATGGACTTGGTGTGCAAGCATCAATTTCTTCACAATGCGGTCCCGCAAAACCACTGCAACACTGACACTCGTATTCTTCCATGTTCGGATTTGAATAGCAAACACCCTTACCGGAACAGTCGGCATTTTCACCGCAATTGTCGGTTTTTGTGGTAACCTTGAGACGTACACATTGTGTACCCCAAAGTTCCGAAACCACTGCATGAGTTAAATAAAAACCATATCAAAAAGGGGATGAATGAATATAAATATACACATATAATATACATAGAGAATATGCAAATATTTGAATCTTTTCAAAGAGAAAATAGATGAAAATTATATATACTTTTAGGTAATTGTAGATAAGTGCATGTGTATTACGATTGTGTATGCTGTTGTTCACAAGACAGCTTAATTAGTAATTAACATAAAAAAGAAAAGAACTAATTATGTAAATATAATTATAAGGGTTGAGTTCTGCTCAAGAGATGCCTTTGTAGCTAATGTATACACATACACACATATATATATATATATATATACATAGACTAGGATAAGAAAAATATCTTAGTGAGCAGAGATATAAAGCACAAACTACGCTTCTATTTATTTATATCCTCATAGGTAGCTTTCTTGTTTAATGTAATTATCATAATAGAAATAGAATTAACAAAGAAATGTTTGGTTCGTTTATGTAACCTGTACAAGCAATTAAAGCATTTTAATGCATCAAGCAAAATCCATACTCATCAGCTTTGTTTTACTAATTCTGAGAGGTGTATTAATATCCTTGGGATTTTCTGCTTTTTAAATTTTATTTGTTTTTGTATTTTTTTCTTTTCGTAAATACATCTGCAATGTTTTCTGTACCTGCAATAGTTAGTTTTATGTATAATGCTCTAACAAAACTCTATAGGGATTCTCAAAGATGTTTTTGCCCACATAACACCCCGAGATGCATTAAGTTTTTTAGTTAAATAAATCCAACACATACTTCGCACTTTCCCTGAGTTTATGTGTTTATATGCTTTTATATGTATATATGAGTATGTGTAAATCCCACTTTACAAATTCTTAACATCCTGTAGCACAAATTTATGCAATCAGTACTCCCCCAACAGTTTTGTGAACTGTGATTCTGTGTTAGTTACGTGCATGTATTTTTGCTTATGCATATAAAGTGTATCTAAAAATACCAACACAAATATACTGACACCTAAATATACGTACATTTAACTCATTCTCATGTTTCTTTTTCTCTAAGTTTTCGTTTTACCTATTTTGCGTTTTTTCCTTTTTTCCTCTTTGTTTTTTTTTTTAACATGGAACTTATTTTCCTCTACTCACCAATTAGCAAGTTAACTCCTTCGGTTAGGTCCTTATCATATAGTGTAACGAGCTTTCTGCCATCAACTATAAGCGGCGTAATATCCAGCAATATGCCTTCGGTTACATCACAGTGTTCATGTCCGGAACGTGTTACTTGATACACTTGAGTATTGTGCGCACTATGTGAGTGAAATGAAAGGGAAAAAATTACGAAGACAGAGAACACCATAAATAAATGAAGTTAACAGGTAACAGAAAATAACAAATCAGCAGATAAACAGGATGATTTTGCTGCGCATACTTTTCTTTTTGTTTCTTTATTTATTTATTATTTTAAAGATTCTTCTTGAAAGTAAGAAAATAGTTATGTCATGCAAGTCAAGCATTACTTTAATACGGCGCTTAACGTCTAATACTAAATACATAGAGGCATTCAAGTCATTTTTATTTTAAATCATAAATAAATGGTAAAGGAAAAAAGATTTATGATAAACTATTTATGATTTAACGGAAAGCATTGAACAAAACATTAAAAGCTTCAGTAATTGAGTATAATTAGGTATTTCCTTTCAGTTATAGTAGGAGAGGTAGGCAGTTTCTTTAAATGTATGCTAATGAAATTTAAAATAAATAGAAAAAATGTAAACATTCTAAACATTTTTTCTAAAAAAAATTGAAATTTTCGAATTTTTTCAGAAAATTTTTTAATTAATCTCCTCAAAAAGCACATGAAATTTTCTAATGAAACTTTTTTTTTGTAAGAGTTTCTAAGTTTTCATTGATATCCCACCTTAATATCAAGTCTTGAAACTACATATCTTTTATGACTATAATGGAAAAATTTTCGAATACTAAAAATATCATATTGTGGAATGGTTAGAGAAAGCTAGTAGTGAATTAAAGTTAATATCTGGGATAGGTTTATTCACTTCGCCGATTCACACGCATAAAGTGACATTGTTTATAATGAACTTTCGATATCGCGATCGTAATCAGTTTTTCTTATAGCTATCAATAAGCTAGAATACGCATATATTTTTTTTATTTTTTATTATATTTTATACACGTTGCTCTCTTCCAGAAAATATGCACTGACATTGGATAATAGCAGTGGGAGTACAAATTAGTTCCTTCTATTTTTTGTAGTCAACAATGTATTTATTTCAAAACAAAATGTGAGCGAACGGATTAATCAAAATATGGTCCTGCGCTGAAAGAAGAAGGCAAATTTTCATTTTAGCGACTTTTCAAATTGTATTGCACCAGTCGGAATAACGAATAATCAAAAGGAGGAGGAGGAAGGTGTGAGCATGCTTCGAACGCCATGCCGCGTTTGAGCAGGCATAGCGCAGTATTTTCTCCTTCTTGGAATCGTCGTAGAATATCTATTTCTCATCCCCAGTCCGGTATAACAAAACTTTTTTGGTGTTTCCTTTGAATCAGCTGCATCGTCTTTCAAACGTCTCTCGATTTCAGTTCATACGGCACCCAATTTCCTTGCTTTTGAGTCCGCATGGATTTCAATAGTCTCAATGATTCTGCTAGCTTCTCTTTCGTTTGACTCGGATCTTCATTGAGTAGTGCCTCTAAATCTTTGTTTTCGAATTGTTTCGTCTGCTTAAAGCGACGCTTGCCTACAACGCTGAAATCACCATTCTTGAAACGTCGAAACCATCCCCTACATAATTTATCATAATGTCTTCACATAAACTTCTACAAATTTCAGCTGCACTTTTCTTCAAATTGAAACTGAAAACTAAAACCTCCGGCTAACGACGCTTAGTTGACACGAAATTTGACATATAGAACACAGTAAAAAACAAAGTTTTTGTATGAAACTGAAATATCTAATATCTTCGAAATCAGCCTGTCTCTATAAAACATCCATAACAACCAGAGCCATGTTTTGAAAGCAGACCGAATTAAGTTCTATTCCCAATAATCGTTTTGTTCTTAAAAATAGTTGATATTTCTTTTCATCATAACCTACAGGAATTTTCTAAAACTTGACTCAATAAAAGTTTGGATGATTGAGTTCCTATTACTTTAGTTTCCTGAATAATTCAATTAAATTTATGTAAAATATATTCAAAAGAATTCAGAGTATTTATTTTTATCCTGATAATTACTTGCATATATGCGCAAACATATATCTATATTTATTTTTATAGTACATATTGTACCCAACCCGTCTGCCTATTTTTTTGATGCATGAAAGTAGAAAAGAATAAATAAAAACATCGGTAAGGATTGTAGTTTATTTGCATTAGAGTATGTTTGTTGAAATTTGCTAGCATTTAAAGCCTTTCTATGATTCTAGGTAGGAAGGGTACACTTGTGCCCATTTATGCAATTCATTCAACTCAACATTGGCTTAAGTAGTTTTTACAGTTATTGCTCCATTTGTTGGACACCGATTAACATGTAGAAAAGCTTTTCCTTTTTTTTTCTTTTTTAAACTAACTCACAATTACAAACGTAGTGCCCAGCTGTTGAAAATGGACAGCATATGCTATGTTTTTACATAAAGCTATTTGCCGTAAGTAATTTGCATTACAAGTTATAAGAATGCAAGGTGCTTGGATAACAAATTTACAAAAAATTTTTGCATAACACGTGTTAACAAACATTACAACTGCATATGCGTTTTGCATCGTTTAGAGATTGTATCCAAAACATGATATTTAAAATTTTTCTCTACTACATCAACTATAGTTGTAAATAGTAAGTAAAATTTTAGAGATAAGTATTGAAGTTTGTAATAACTAAGCATTTTTTTCTTAAACATCATTGGCATCTGATTTCACATTTCATTTCATTCATTAGAAACGCTAGTCAATTTAGTACAAGATATGAATATACATTATACTTGTATATACTTTTAATATTATTTTCAAGTTTTATATCGACAATTAGAAAATGAGGATGAACACTAAATTCTCCTTTTTTCTTCGTAGTGATTAGAAAAACGTTTCCGAGACAACGTTGGGTATATAAATTTAAAACAAAATAGACGAGTTATGTAATTGCCTTATTTAACTTGAGGAAAAAATATTTTTCTACCAAATTTTCATGCCAAACTTTCATTGATTATTTATTTTATTATATTTATTATTGTATTACTACATTTGTTATCATATTATTATATTATTATGTTACTATTATTATTTTATATTATATTTATATTGAAGTACTGTAATTAATAAATGGTAAGAATCTCTTTTACGACTTAACTGGTACGCGAAAACGTTTTGATACTAAATGCTTTCTAACTTCTCCGTTCACTTAGCACATTGAAACTAATACAAGTTTTCATCTCAAAATGTTTTTAATATCAGTTAAGATTTTTCCTTTTTTCATTATAGTCGATGGTCAATAGATACGAAAGTAAATTTAAAGAAACAATATCAAATGATTGAAGATTGCGGAAGTGCATTTACTGCGTTTGCATTACATATATATATATATAGATTACATTGTAGAATCAAATTTAGCAGTAATTCGATTAATATGTTTCTGTAATGAAAACTGAACGATACTTTGAACGTATTTTAACAAAGAAGTATTCAATACAATGTATTATTGTATCCATTGGTGGCTGCGACTTTGATTTGTCACCAAGGATCTTGTAATAAATCGCATCAATACGAAAGAGATACTATCAATTTTATGTATATGGATAAGAAACGCCTTATGAAAGTACAAGCATGTGAAACAAATGGTTTTAATTGGTAATACAAAATTTGTCGATCGTGTGAAACAAATGGCTTTAATAGTTAATACAAAATTTATGCTTGCTTTGCAGAGTCGATTGAAAACTAGTAGACTCAGCCTTGAAATCAATTTTTTTTCTGTTAGACCTGTGTTAGTTCAGCACATGATTCAGACGATGACGGCGTTGATTTCATAGCTTCTAACAATCTTGCTGCAGCTAGTCCTTAAAATTGAGCTCTCTGTACTGAATAATGTTAGCTTTCTCATGACTATTTATAATGCTGCATTTAAATTGTTTATATTTATCTATATTTGTATACAAGACCTAGGTTGGGGACATCATCTTGTGTTACCACCCTATGTTAGCACGCTACACACTCGGAAAAAGACGAGAAAATTTATGTGTAGCGTTTGTATCAAAATTGGTTAAAGGTTTAATTTCCTCGCCTTTCCTACTTCAGGCGATCTCCTTTAGCGTTCCACCTAGAATCGTGAAGTGCTATAATGCGATATACTTACCTCAATGCCGTACAGATTACCAGCTTCCAAAGCTTCTATAAGTAGTCCTTCGTGTTTAACTAATATAAGTTATTTTATTTCTTTTTCTCGATTTTATATTTTCCTTTTTTACTGATATTTTACCCTATTACTAAGCTTATTTAATCTTGTTACTAGAAGGATATTTTTTAAGCGCCATTATATTCCTTAATCATTTTAGATTTTGTATATTTAAGTTTACTCTATGGCAAACAACTGTATTATAAATATATAAATAAATACATGTACATATGTATATATGTATGTTATATAAATATATTGTATAAGAGAACGTAATATAAAACTTTCGAGCTGAGAAAATTTGACGAGTATTAGAAATTTGAAATTAGATCTCTTTTTTGACTAATGGGTAAGTAATAGTGCTAGAATTGTAGTCATTATGCGTATGAATCAGTTTAAAAAAAAATTGATTATTAAAATAATGCATGAAAATTGTGAGTGAAATTATTAAAAATTAAACTTAAATTAATTTAAAAGAAAATATGCAAAAAATTCATTTAGAACTTTCAGAGACAACATGCTTAAACAACTAAAAGTTACATTATAATTCCGTTAAAATTATAAGAAATGTTTTACTTATGCTTGCAAAGAAATGTATATGAAATGTGTCAATCGATTATTGCAACGGAAAAAGGTATAATTCATACGTAGCACATATTTTTTCATGCGGTAAAAATTTCAGTTTATGATAATAACGATGATGATATGCTTCGCATGATTGCGCTTAATGAAAAATCAATTTTACCTGGCAGTTGTATTGAAATCTTTGGGATTTAACAAAGCATCGTTTATTTCCACAATTAATATATCACCAGATTGAATTTCGGCTTCACCTTCCCAAGAAACCATCATTGCGGTGCAATCCTTATCAATTTTACAATTCTCAGGAGTCTAAAAGAGAAATAAAAATATTTTTTTTAAAAGTTATGTATTATGAGCGGGTATTCGAAAGGAACACATGGTTTATCAATAAGTTTTAAAAGGAATGTTCAGGAAAATTAATATAGTAGTAGTAGTAGTACAAACAAATTTACATAACGTTTTCGTATTTCAATTTGAAGAAATTAGAAATATGCTTTAAGATCTTTCTAATTTTTTGTCAGCAATTAAAGAAGAAGAAGAAAAGAAGTCTGTATTGCAAAAAAGGTTGGGAGTGAGGATTCCTTGCGTTTCCTGAATTTCTTTTTCAGCCTTTCGATTCCTTCATATTGCAATAATATGTGTGGCGCATTGCGTGACCTAATAATAGCTATTCCACTGAAAACAGTATGCAACAGACAGAATCGCATAATTATCGAAAATAATCTCTTATGCTGACTCAAATTTTTATATAAAGTCTTCATTTAAGGAAGGAAGGATTAAGATTAAAAGTTAAAGTTAAAAAAAGAATCGAAACACCTAAATTTGAATACCTATAATATTAAGCAGATGTGGCAGGTTTTTTCAATTTTTAAGCAGTCCCTCTGAAATTTTTATTGTGTTATATACCAGCAGTAAGGGAAACACCAGAGAAGAGCTGTTTTCAGTTTATGTTATACTGTGGGTGCGGCCTTTGACCGAATTAGACTATTTTCAACACCAACATATGTGAAAGAACTTTGAATATTTTTGGCAAATTTCTTTGTGACCGTGGAAATGGCTACATTCATTCTCAATACCAACTTGCAAGAACTTAGTGTTTCTGACAGGTCCGAAGCCGACATCTTTATTGTTGCGGCCAAGTGAATATTTATCACGGTCATTAAACAGACGGACACACGGACATACGGATAGAAAGACAGACGGACATGGATAAATTGTTTCTAAGTTTGGTGCTGACGAAGAATATTTGTGCTTTGTGGGATCTCTGAAGTTTCCTTCTGGATGTTGCAAACATAATGACAAAAACCTTCGGCAGTGAGTATAAAAATATTTGTGGTGAGTTAATATAAATACACTTGCAATAGATAAAAAGCAGAATATGGAAAAACCGAAAAGTTCGGCACGTTTTTCTCAATAATTTTGTACATTTTAATATAACTATTCTAATTTTCTATTGATTTAAAACTCATAGTTTCCTAGGTATGCGTCAAGAGACTTCCATTTTTGCAAATTTTTACTTAAGCAAAACCATCTATATTTGCATAATCTTTTTCTTTTTTCAAAAAAGGTTTTGTAAAGAGGTTATGTAAAATTTTTCTTATATAAACAACCCTTTTGTGTATCATCTATAATGCATCCTTACATGATTCTCTAAATTAAATATTAGTCTTAAGTTGTTGGAATTTCCTTAAAAAGTTGCTTTTGCTTTCTTGAAAAATGTTCCTTTTTTTATTGGTTATTTGCCAATATTTTATGAAAACATTTCAGTGTTCCTGCATATTTACATAAATTTCATTTATTTTAATTTATTTGCTTAAGAAACGAAAGTTTATAAATACTTGCAATATCTACCCTGCACTTTTTTCTCTTTTTTTTTGCTATTATACATCAATTCTTGGCATTTTATTTTGTAGAAAATTGATATGAATATTTATACCGAAATATATGTAGAGATGTGTGTAAACCTCTTTCTTGCAAATTATATTTGAATATTCATTTAAATAATTTTCAACCTTTGCAATGCAATGTGTATAAAATAGATTCACTTATATTTGCTTTTCTTTTTTTTAATGCTATTTCAAGCATTTTTCATTCTTTACTTACTTAAATGTAATTTACATGAATATACAGGAGAGCTGCAGGAACCTTTCAATATATTAAAATTGTAAATAATTCAAGAGGTGTCAAAAATCTGAAGAAAAATTAAAATATAATCTGCCTTAGAGTGAATTTTAAATGTTTATCAACTGAGTGTTAAACACAATATTGTATTATTGCACTAAGAACTGTGAAAGTTTTTAAGACAATAAGAATTAAGAATACTTTAAACGTATTTGGAAAAAATTCCACGATATATACATGCCCATTATCTTAATCATAGTTTTGTTAATTACGAGCATATCATTGGACCGGTCAAAATCATTTTCAAAAAAAAGTTTTTTGCCAAAATTGAGTGAATTTATCATAACTATATTTACAAGTTTACCATTTTCTATATCTCATTTGTCATAAAAACATGCTAATTTTGTCAGGATATATTGTATTTGATATATTTAGAAGAAATTGAATTGTATCCAATTTTAGTTACACCAATCGATTTAGAATCACTTTTTATACCCCAAGTATGACTTTTTAAATTGCTTTCTTATAGGTCAACTTTTATAACTTTGTAAGGAGCAAAGTCGGGCTATCGTTTTGGTCCACAATGTCTCTTCCTAAGTTCATAAATCTATACCACAGAATATGTATGTATGTGATATTGTCAGAAGCGGTAAGCGATAGTGTAAGTTATGTATTACAAAAGGGAGGTAACTCTGACGAAGGGTGGAAGGAGTTGGCGACGCCAAAATGGGGAATAGTAAGAATGTCCTCTTCCCTTTTTGGTTTCGACTAGCGACAGGAATGGTCGCGTTTTTAGAAAATTCTTCGTCATCATCCGAGTTTCTGAGGATCTCGAAGGGCCGACTATTGTTTAAAGTTGACTAAACTATTTGACATGAAATATTGAAGATCTGAATTATATTTTAGTTGAAAACGTCCGAATAAAAACTATTTTTGAATGCTTATTGAAAAAGATGGTTTAACTCTGGATAGAATTAGGTAGCAGAAAGACAGAATTTCTGGATCCGACGAGCGGACTCAAGCATCAGAAATAGAGAAAAACATTATATATCCGTATAGGAAATATATCCTATTCGCAAATATAATGCTCGTTATAAGGTACAACAAGCATTTTGAAAATTTATTTCATGTCAGCAGAGAGTGTGCATAATACACCAAGTATCATGGTGATGCACAAAGTTTTCAAATTATTGCAACATTAGATAAAACAGCTCTTGCACGTATAGAGTAAATTTTTGGATCCCTAATGCAAATTATGGATATTATAGTCCTCGCATCAGAAAATATGAAGATGAAAAGTCTTTCAATAATTGGAATTGTGTTCTGTTTTCAATTATTAATAATTTTATACAGATTTCATAATGACGTTTGTATTCCATTTGTATTTATTAGTTATTTTTAATCTTTTTATTTAGCTATTAGCAGCTGCTTGATACATAATAATAATAATAAGAAAAAATCGATGATAATAAGGATAAAAACGATAACTTTGAAATTAACTTAAGTACAACTTAAATATAGCAAGAAGGCAAGAAAGAAGAGGAAAATAAACACCAATCAACGACGTCACACGTAGCAATTATTAATAACGCTACCGATTTTAAAAATCATCCTCTTAATAAACCTTGCTTTTATCAGAAGTGGAAAATAAATAAAAACTTTCCTGCAAGTATTTATAAAGTACTCGAGAAAGAGAAAAAAGTTCTTAATTAGCCCTACGTAGTTTGAAGAAAAGGAATGCCTAGAAACTCTCTCTAACTCTGTAGGAATGATCAAAAATCACAGCAAGAGCCAGTCCTCTTTTGTCAACAGAGCGAAGCCTCTATTGGCTTAAAGTCTTAAAGTCTTTTATCCGTCGTCAACTGTTCTTTGCGAAATCACCCGGAAGCATACATCAATTTGAAATATTGTTACTATTAGTGATTTTGTAATTCGTATACATTACAATCTTATCTCGAAGAAAAAAGTTTTCCGATTTACTATTGGCAACTCTGGTCAGATTCAATTCAATAAAGTTGAGCATTTTTTACCCACGTTAAATACAATTTGCGAAAAGTTACGTGCACACGTTACCTAAAAATGACGATAGCAAAAGTTAGCATCACGAGCAATGTAACATTTGACCTGTGTGCTAGACCTTAACATTTGGTTTATGTTTCATAAACGTGTGCATAAATTTCCCTACTGAAACAATCACGCGCTTATCATGAACACATAACAAATTTGACGTCATTATAATATTACCCGACTTATGTAATTTGAATGATATTTCTTTAAAATATCGCTATTTTACCCCCTTTACTCACGTTATTCAGTATCACAACCAGATCAATTGGAGAACGAGGAACGCAAAGCAGCAATTTAACATATCAATCGGGAGAATTGTTTTTCTTTTGTTGTTCTCCTTTACGATGATTGACACTTTCTAGTAATTATGTTATGCATGCGGTCACTAAGAAAGAACATACTGCGTTGTTTAATTGGTGCCATTACAACTGAACTGGGCGCAATTAGCACAGATAGTTCGATTTCGATACTTAAAATAAGGTCGTATTGTCAAGAGAAACTCATGTCTCTTCTATTGAAAATCCTTATATCAGTCATTTCTATATTAAACAGAAAACAATCCGTATTCTTTATTTTTAATAATTAAAAAATATGATTACACGACTGTTTCGATTGGATTTATGATGACGATTTACAGCATTTTGGATGAATGACTTAACTGATACTATACTGGATAAAGTGCGTAACAACTCTACGTCAAAGTGAAATTTTTGTATTTCACATTAAAGAGAAAAAGTCATCATTACCAACGATAATATTGTATCAATTAAAAACTTTTGATGTAACGAAATGAATAATTAATATGTAAGAACTAAACTAAACCATACGTGTTTGACTTCAGTAACCACACGTTGAACAAGAAGAACGTAGGTAAACAGTAGAATCAACAGCTAACCAACTAATAGGCAGGCGAACTAAGGTAACGTATAACACACATAAGAAATAGCATTTTGAATTAAAAAATCTTGTATTATCTCTTAAATTAACTTTAACTTTACTAAAACATGGCTCATATTACACTACTACATCCTACTTACATGATTCTTAACAGTCTAATACTTCGGTATATAATTTAACAAAAAAAAAAAAAAATTGAGAAAATTTTGGAAAATTTCTTGTCCATTTCAAACTTCCCAGCCACTAGTTTTCGTCTGTCCCATTGTTTAAGCTAAATATTTCGGGATGAGAAAAATTTTGTGAAGATCTTTAATTGAAATATTTTCTAATTGTTATTGACAGACCTCTTCAATAGTTAAATATTTTGAAAATATTCGAAATTCATTAGAGTTTATTAGCAATTTATTGATAAGAAGCAAATTTTTAGAAACTTATTAGAAAAATATAAAATTTGAATGAAAATAAGTGATAGACATTGTATGCATTTCGTTTATGTTAGTTCATTTAAAATATGTGATATTTGCTATTCATATTCTGAAGTATTGATAAATAAATTCATGTTACGTACGCGGGTAATGATGGAAGTTGTAAAGGAAAGCTTTAGACATTATGCTAAATGTTAAAATCGTTATAGAAGTTGCTGAGGTTGTTCTTTAAGAGCACAAAAATGCAACTGAAATGAAAACGAGATGCAGCAGAAAAATTAAATACCTCAATTACTGACTGTTTTTAAAAGAAATATAAAATAATCGGAAACTTTTAGATGCTTTTTGAGTTATTTCGTTTGCTATTTTTGTTCTTCACTACTTTTCCTTCTTTACAAGAACAAGTTTTCTGTCACTAAAACTTGTCTTCGTTGTTGCTCTTTTCTCTTGATTTTATTACAGTTATTCTTCGAATGCTTTTTAGACATTAAAAAACTTGCGGTAATAGGGCATATTAAATTCGTGCAAACATTCATGTGTCATCTAGAAAAGCTTAAAATAAACCCATCTTTTATTATACCTGAAAAATTCAGAAGTATTTTATAAATCGATTTAAGTTAGTCTGTCCATTCATGAATCTTTACATTCCAACTACAAGTTATAATTTTGAAGACCCTTTAAAGAGAATTTGCCGAACTTAAGTGTTTTGCTCGAACGAGGTACCCTATTGAAACTGGATTCGATCTGAACTTTTTACGAGGATGAGGATACCCTTATAATGCCTTCTTTTAGTAGAAAACTTTGTTAGTAGAAAAACTTTGCAATCTCCAAAATTGCTCGAAAACAATCGCCCATTGGATTGGAAGAGCTACATTTTGGTGTCCTTACCCATACAATCGTCGCTACAAAAAGTAGGCCTTTATGTATAGCGAAAGGGTCTAATTTTTAATATTTTACAATGAAAATGGGCCCTTTATAGTAGTTTGAGACAGAGATGAGCTGTAGTTAATTTGAACTGTACTTAATTCGGATTACGTTAATCCATTTTTTGAAGTCTCTACCTTATAAAAAAATTGGTCAGAAAATTAGTCAACTGTTTGAACTTAGTGAATTGTACTTAATTTGAACTACGTAGATCTATTTTTTGAAGCCCCTACCATATAAGAACTTTCATGAAAAATAAGCTTTTTATTGGAAGCAAATCCCAATTTTTAGTATCTGAAGACGGGAATGGGTAAAGAACAATAAAATATGTAACAAGAAAATTGATTTGTTGCTCTAGAGGTTCCCAGAGAGCAAAATAACATAAGATGTAATTTTTGTATTTTGTCATGAAAGATGATGATGAACAAGATGTAATTCTTTGTGTTTTAAGGTATTTACTGGCCGGACTTGCACGATTATAGTATTTTTACTTTTTTTTCTTTGAAATTTACTTGCTATGAAGCCAACTATCTGCTACGAGGTCATATAAATTAATTTAACACATTTCCCTTAAAATATGCTAAATATGTAAACATTAGTGAACACCATTCCAAAATCTTATATCGATAACAATTGCCGTATCACAAAGTAGTTAAAAGTAATTTTGAAAGCGATCCTAAAAAAAAAATATTCTTTAGTCTTAAAGGTGTATTACCTCTACAGTTATTAAAGTCGCAAAAATAATTTCTTTCATTATAGTTATTCAGATAAAATTATGTACTCATATTAAAGTGAAATCTTGAAACAAAAATTTAGCTTAAAGCTGTTGCAATTAAGTTTATCATATTCTATATATTCCATATATTCCACATATTCCATATTTTGCATATGGTAGAGCTTTGTTTAAGTTGCTCAGACAAATGAAAGAGATCCCTCCAGTTTCCAAATGCTCATCCCAAGACAATTTCTTTGAACAGTATAGCTTTGAAGTTAGGTATTACACGGGTCTTTAAGACCACCTGGCTGAATCAAGGACAAGTTCAACTCGTTTCAATTACTTTACACACAAATCATTTACTCTATACACTCCACTCACCTAACTTACGGTCTTCATATGTTCCATCACTTGTGTGTGTGTTTTTTTTTTTATTCAATTATTTACTTTCTAGTTTATGCTTTTAGATATATTAGTCTACTTTTTTGTGGCACTGGTTTCATTTTCCAATTTCTTTATGTAGTCACTTTCTCACAAGCTTATGGCTTGAAAAATGATTGCTGAAGCATTCTCAGGGCAGTAGATTAAACAATAAGAGAGAATTACTTAACAGTTAACGGCAAAAAACTAATAATCTGAACGTCATATCATAAGATGAGGGACGAAATTGTTTCTCAAAAACCTAAGATTCATTATATTGGATTGTATTGTATTGAATGGGTAGTAAATGTATTGGCGAATATTCGCTAACTGAATTATCAGGCATCGTATGTTCGTTAAGAAAAATATACAATTACACGCCTTTATTTTTGTTGTGCAATATATCTTTGTTTTCTTTTTTTCCTCTCTCTCACAATATAAACTGTGAATATAGTTTACAAACTATGGTGCATGCGATTACATTTCTGTAAAAACTTTTTGGCAAAATAAATTTATTGCACTTGCTACCACCGCGAATAAGGTTATATTAATTATTTTGTTGTGTTGGAATTTTATAAGAAAATCATATAGGTTTGTGAACACCGTAAGACGCTATGAATTGTATAAAAGTCAGGGTAATTTGTTGAACTTTTCAATGTAGAAAGAATTTAAGTATAAAATTGAAATTTAATAGATGTCATCGAATGAAATCGATTGAGACAGAAAGTAGAAAATTTCAACTACAAATGTTAATTAAAGTAAAACCGTGTGTAAGAAAAATCGTATCTCTTCAAATAGACTTTCTCTTTAAAAGGCTTAAAACGTGGCAATTTGGAAATTCAATAAAAAAAAAAAGGAAAAATAGCTCACATGAGTTCCAATTAAATGTTACGATTTTTATATTTTTGCACACGTTATCTGGAGAATGTTAAGAATTCGTTTAAAATCGCACATAGTTTATTCTTTCTTTCATATACTTTATCTGTTATTTTCTTTCTCATGGCAGAAAAAATAAAACGAATTGAAAATGCCAAACAGGATATGTTTGTTAGCTTTTAATTTCTATAAACTTGTGGTAGATACCCTTTAAACTCATCCAAATACGAAATCCAGCATCCAGGAAATGCTATGCGTTTCCTTGAGCTAAGGGCTTTTCGTTTTTATTCTTTTTTTTTTGCTTATCTGAACTACAATATAGTTGTATTATCTCTTGAGTACTTGAGTGAGTGTGTGCGTAGATTTTTTATATTTTCCTTTTCCAGTTGGTTTTTTTTTTCGTTTCTAACGAACTCTTAACTTGAGACGTTACAGCAAATGGTATTATTTGGTGTTTGAATTTTTGGACAAATATTTAAATTAGATTTTTTTTTTCTTCCATGTAAACTCTTTTGCAAAACAAACGAGTTAAAAGTGTATATATATACATATATTTAGAAAAATATTCTGAATAAAGCATAACTGACATGAAATGTTACGTCTGTGTATGTTGGTGTCTACATAGTTTTGTATAGCTTTGTATGTTAAGGGTTTCTCTTCGAGCTTTTGATTGTTGAAGCGTTTTGAATGATGTTTAATTAACATCATTTTTCACTCAAGTGCATTTTTTTAAGGCACACACATGAAAACATATTTCAAAATGTATATAAAATGTTTTTATAGATAAGTTATATGAGATACGCTTTCGTTTATTTCTTTTTTTCTCTCTACATGTTTTATATACAAAATAATTAAGTTTATTGTGTACAGAATTGCTTGTATACGTTAGCCTAAATAATATTGAGCCCTTAGTAAGTCAAGATTTATGTATTTGTTTAGCTAACGCCCTTCTATACTTTCAAACGTAAAATTTTTTTAGAATAATAGCTACGAACAATAAATGAAAAATTTAATACTTTACAAAAAATATTTTTCCTATATAATGAAGTTACTATGACTACTAACACAATTAGCCCATGAACGAATTTTTTTAAAAATTGTCTTTTATCAAAAAATACTCTAATATGTCTACTTGCCATAGCGTTTATTGAAAGCACTTGCTTTAAATGATTCAATTAAAATTCTGTCCATTTAATTTGTTGTTACTTGAAAGTTCTCACTGGCAAGTTATTTTCAGTTAAATCCATTATTGTTTTTATATTAAATTTTCGAAATGTACGCTTTTTTTTAATCCTCAAAAAATATTCTCTATTTAAATTTCATTTTTGTTTTGGTTGCTTTTTCCCTTTTCAAAATGTTTAGCAAAGTTCCGTAACGCTTTGCATACGATCACAATTTGCGTACATTAAATTTCTAAAATATCAGTTTAAAAGTGTTTATGTTTCTTATGCTTCTTATTTACGCTTCTCTTTTCGCTTTTTCACAAAAGTGTCAAGAACCAACAAAAGCAAATAAGAAAATTATATTCGACTATTGACGAATTTTTTATACCCTTCATTCCCTTCTGAAAAAAACTCAAACGCTGAAATTTCGATAGTCTAAAATATCAAGTGGGCGTAACCTATAATTTGTATTTTTTCCCACGGATTGTATATGGAAATTCTTAACGTTATATGTATTGTAGGTTACGCCTTTGAAAACAGAGATATTTCAGTTTAAGTTGTACTGTAACCGCGTCTTTAGTCCGATTTGAATTATACATAGTTTTTAACTCTCATATACTCTTTTTGCATTTTCTGTAATCTGATTTTGAAGGGGTATTAAGAACAAGAGATTTGAGTCTTTATTTGGACAGTATCAAACAATAAACTATCAGGCTTTTCTCTTACCTAAATGCATTTATGAGAACCACGTAGTTGCCTATGTTCTGTTATGATTAATGATCTTCGAGCTTTATATAAAATATTAGAGGGTTTTGATGGTATAATTGGGTCTTGATCACTTTACATAGGGGGAAAGGAGATTTCCTATGCTGCTCTGTCTCTCTTTCTCCCTTTCTCTCCCTTATTCTTTTCCTCTCTATTTTCCTTCCTCTCTTTCTCTCTATGTCTCTCTCCCTCACGCTTCGTTTTTCTTTACAGAAAGAGCAGACTTGATTCAATAGTTTACATTAAACCGAAAAGTATGTTAACTTCATGTTATCCCCCGAGCATATTTCTTGTAGTCAGACACATAGTAACAAAGTTAATACGCCATTCGGTTGTAAGCGCCGAACAAGAGCGCTTTAGGCATCAAATGGTAAAAACATAAGCACGTAAGTGAAATTCGGTATATATGTATGTTTTCATCCACTTTCACTCACATAGAAGTTCGTATGTGCGATTAAAAGAAAGAAAAAAATAATAATATGCACTAAATTGCTATCAAAAGTAATTCTGACTTTTTGTGGTTTTTCAAACGTTAGTCCTTGCGTACATGCTTGGATGTATGTGTGTATTTGTGTACATGTATTTTTCAAGTATTAAAAACCATTTTTTTTTATTTTGTGCTAAACTGCTTTCACATAAAACTTTACGGTTATAAACATAAAATACTTTGAAATTCAAGGGTAGCTGATGGTTACACAGCATTTTGCTTTTAGTTGTTGAGTTTCAATTTTATTTATTTATCTTTTTTTTCAGTTTTTACTGCAGCTTAAAGTATTTGGATCGTTGAATAGAAAGTTTCACAATATTGGCTGACATTTTAACACTGTTTTAAATTTTTCAATATTTAGAATGAAATCATACTCAAACATATGAAATTAGTAAGACAATAGTTTTTCAGAAAGATTTTCACAAAAAGCATCATATAGAATTCGAGCTGCGATAAGGAGATTAAGTTTAATTTTAACACTTCAGTTAAGGTGCGCATTAGGGTACATGAACTTTAAAGTTGAGCACAGAGTTCGTACCATTTGTCTAGATTGAATTATTATACCTTTTAGATATAGTATACTCAAAGGGCGATTAAACGTAATTTGGTTATGATTTATTTACAAAATATTTCTTGAAAAATATTTCGAACATTTTCTTATTTGTTTTCTATTAAGATCTATTAAAATAAGTATCATTTTGAAAATTGATCAGATGCTGCCTAAATGAAACTTTTCAGCTTTCCCAATTCCTATAATAAGCAGTCAGAGAAATGTTTAAATAAACCACAGAATATGCGGCATATTTAACCAGAAAATAACATTACGTAAGATCTCCTCTGAAACTTTTCAGATCTTGTCGTATAAGAGAGAACAAATTAAACCGTTCTTTTATTCAAGATGAATTTTAAGTACATAATTACCCTTATTGGCTATGACTTTTCGGCGTTATTCGGTATAGAACTTCCGTAGTTTATTGGCGGAAACCTTGCCCATTTGAAGTTAACCTCACATCATTAAACTAGTTCTGCAGAGAGCGAAAATTTCTTTACTTAATTCTTTAACACTCCCCAAGTTCTGTCTCACGTTTTGTCTGGTCATCATGCACGCGGTCTGGTGTGGCAGATAGTACGGCAGATAATGGCCGACCTGATTAATTGTCAACGATATCAGGATCAGAATCAATTGTTCAATCAGTTTTAGGAAGTTACAACGCACGAGATCCTTTCAACCTCATTTTGGATTAAAATCAACCGTTTAATCAGTTTCTAGGGTTTATAATTTCGACTCTCTTCTAATCCCACCATGCACAGACAGACGTTAGGTCAATTTTGAATTTGAAATCGTTTGCGGTGGTTCCCCTTTTCACATTCTCTTTCAATTGTCATCGCCGGTAATGATTTTCGTTAAAAAAAAACCGGTGATTTGTTTTCGTTTTAGCGGCGATAAGCTGATATTAATTCGCTCGAATGAATTGTTCACTGCTAATTCAAACAATACACAAACAATGAGTTTCTTTTTATACTCAGTCTTACGCAAATGGCTTTTCTGACCGATATTTAATTCCATAACATGGTTAAAGATATATATCTGCCGATCTTCTCCGATATTTTGTAAGATTACATCCATTTCTTAGTAATTATTCGAACAGATCTAGATTTACCTTCGGCAATTGGAAGCGAGCACGGGGCATCTACACACTGTTGCATTCAATGAAGCGTTTTGGCTGTAAACACTACAAATTCTTTCCGTGGCTTACAAAATTTTTCTGTCTTTTTGTTCTTAAAATTTCTATATATAGGAGATTATTTCATACATTTCACTCAATTTTACACTATAATAGCACTTTCGGTACAATTAATAGAATAATAGGTGTTTGCATGTATTTTGCTAAACGACATCTATTGATGAAGTCGTAAACTAATGATATGTGTAAATGTATACAACGATTAAATTCAATCATTTTGATCATTCTCCATATATAGACGCTACTTGTGGAACTCTTTGCTATGTGTTAAACACCATTTCAACCTCTCGTCATTGTCACCCAATTTGGTTAGTGCCGATCTAATATATATGAAATCAAACACCATCTGGTGACAAAAATTTTTCAGTACTTTTTCCCGAGGGTAATATGATATTTTCGATATGAAGAGCATTGCCAAGAAAAATGTAAAGAGAGACAAAAAATTGTGGAAAAGATTACGTATGAGATCAGCTTAAGGCTGTAGGCGCTCAATTGCTTACAATGCTAAATGATAAAGTGAACTTCAATTGTGGGTGTAAATATTTATATAAAACAATTCGTGATTCATTGAGTAATTCGAGTTTGAGAGACTTTTCGCTTTCAGTTTTGATTATGTTTTCGTTTAAGAAAGCAAAACTAGTCGTAATATTTTTTTTTGGGAATTATTACCATTTGACGTTGAAGGTCTAATAATACTTTTTCTCTTGTTTAAAAATACATTCAAAATGCTTTCAATTTCTGCTCTTTTTTTAAAATTGAAAGTAATTAAAAAACTTTTTTTGTAGATTTTTTGTTAACAGAGAAAAATAATATTAAATTTTAAATTATATTCGTCACATAATATATAAATGTTTAAATATTTATAATATTGAAGGACTTTGCGTTCGCTGAAGATGTGCGATTGTGAGATAATTTTTACACTGAACGGGTCAATTAGTTCAGATCACTACCTAATATGGATCGTTCATTATTGATTAAAATAAAAAATTTTCGCTTTTCTTTTGAGATTCTTAACTATTGTGTTCTAGGTGTTAATAGAAATTAGTAAAATTAATTTTCATACATGGACTTTTCAGTTAAGAATAAATGAGCCAAGTTTAATTGTTCTACCCAAGAATTTCCACATTAATAATTTCATCAATATTAATGGACAGCGAAAAAAACATTAAAAATAAAAAAAATTTTTCTCTTGAAGTTACAAATGATATGAGAAAATAAGCATATCTCCATGCAAAGCTCTGTAAAAGAAAAAAAAAACTTATAAAATATTAAACGATTAATTTTTAGTCGAAAAGATCTTTAAAATTTAATTGCTTGTTACATTACACAGCTTTTAAATCGCCTTCCTTGCCACGCTGACTTCGAACGGAAATTCATTTATTTCATGTATGTAGAAGGGAATGAATGATTTGTTTATGTAATAATAGAGTGTGCGGCGAAAGGAAATAACATGAACAACAATGAGAAGAAGAAATGCGCAAATACAAATGTGTGTATGTAGGTATTTATGTATGTATACGCATAAGCATACTTTAGCCCTAACGTTACATGTCTCTTTGCTGCAAAGCAAGGCGGTTAAGGTTGAGCTGCGGGACTATGAAGAGACATTGAATACAAAGCAAACTAAAAAAGAAAAAACTTGGAAAACGGAATTGTATGCTATTCATATATACATAGACTTAACGTTGTGAACGTTGTGGACGTATGTAAGTAGGAAAAGTTTAAAGGAAGTAGCTAAAGAGGGAGAATATCAGACAAAAAACTGAAAAAAAAAAACACGAAGAATGATATGTTCATCTTATACTAAACATAGAAGGCTTTAATCCGTAAACAAACGTATAAAGAGATTGATATGAATGTATTTTCTATTGTGTATAGTATGTTACTTACCATTATGGGTAAAAGTAATTCATGCGTTTCGTTGCCACGCCATAAATGTGAATTCTGCGGCAGGATTTGTATATTGCATTCAAGTGAATTGATTTTTTCTTGTAAAGGGCTTAGAATGCGTGGACGAGCGATTGGTTTTGAAGTCGATTTTGTAGGATTAGTAACCGCTGTTTTTGTTTCTATATGTGGTTTAGAGTTGATGCTGACAGTGCCATTAGATGTGGTGATTACTGCTGAAGGTTTAGCGGTTATACTAAAAGCCGTAGTATCTCCGTCATTTAAGCTTTTCAGGCTTTTCAGATTTAAAGTTTTTAGCTTAGAGACGAATTTACTTGCTTCTGTCGTTGGTGCAGAGGTTGCTGCATTAATGCTTTTTTGAATTGTGTGTACGTTAGGTGCTGGCGCTGGCGTTTCGTGAGATTCAAGTGGCGCTTGGTAATTTGTATTATTTACACCAGCCTTGAAAGCTGTTAAAGATTTAATTATTAGTTTGGATTTCTGCAATGTTTTTTGTGGTTTTACAGTAGTTAAGAGCACAGGATACGATGAAGGAACAATTTCTTTTCTTGCTGTAGGTTGCAAAGTGTTGAGCGACACCTTTTTAAATGACCAAGGATTGTTTAGATCGTCCGATTGCGATTGTTTTTGTAGCGGGCTATCGATTTTTCCTAATTTAGGTGAGTGAAGCACAGCAAAGCTATTTAAACTTAATGATGATTTAATGAACTGTTCCAAATTCGGTTTCTCAGTAGTTTTGTATATTTCTTTATTGTTATTGGCATTTAAATTTAACTGAATTTTATGTTGTAACATTTCATTGTACAATTCTTTGCTATTGTAAAACTTTGTGGTTGAAAATTCCGGTTGAGGTCGCTTGGCCAATTCGACCTCTTCGCTAACACCAACCCCCCTACTTGCGACACTATTATGTTCGTGATATATGCCGTCATTATTATGTTGTGGTATATTGAGTTCGTTAGTGTTGCCGGTATGGTTGATGACGATTGTATCACCATTACTGAATTTCGTGTTAGCAAAATCAAAATGCTGTATATGAGTAGCATCGCTGGCTGCTCGATGCAAAGGAAAATCAAAACTTTTTTTTACTCGTTTCTCAATAAACTGCCCTTTACCGTATCCCTTATTGTACTGGTAAGGTTGGGTAATTGTTGTAGTTGTAAATGGTACCTCACGATTTACAGTAAAGGTTTGATGCGGTATTTGTAAGGGCTTAGTGGCCGTAAAAGTTTCTTTTACATTTTTAGCTGGTGATGTCACCTCTTTCAATATTACTTCAGTAGCAGTTGCGTTTGCATTGCTGATGTCCTTTGCATTTGCCGTATCGGCCACAAACTCATTTAAACGGAATTTCTGTTCAATTTCAGTAATGACGCCATCTTGTTCTGCCAATAATTTCCCCGTAAAATCGTTGACCGCCGTAGCTGGATGGAGCAAATACGGACTCCAATTTATATAATGCTGGTCTTTATTAGTTTCTTCTCTCATCTCTACCAATTCATTCAGTAAAAGATTCTGTTGCCAGTTATCGTCTGTTGCTGTTATTCCCGTTGTTGCCTTTGTTGGTATCATGTCATCTTTCTTTGGTTGCTTAACTTGAAGTTCATGTTTCTGTGTATAAACTGTGCGTTCTTTCAACAGCTTTTCATTGGTATCTTGTATTAAAGGCTCAAATGCTTCAATTGCCTTTCGCTCAGCACTTGTTTCGCTTGCAAATGACTTTAAACTACCGCCTAGTGTTTCAGTGGATGGAATTTTATAAGCATCAGTTATAATTTCCGTTAATTTTATGCTATACCTGTCGTTTACTGTCATTGGGTTCTCTTCCGTTTTTGCCTCATTGGTTTCATATAAGATTTGTATTGTTTTCGGTGTTACGGTGTTACTGTTGTTCGTATAGAACTTTTTTGCACTTTCTTTTGCCTTAGCGAGTACATCCGTTTCCGTTAGCTTTAGTGTTTCAGGTGTCGACTCCTTTTCTACATTCTTTTTTAAAGAGAGAGGAGTAGTTAAATGTTCAATACCTGTAGTTAAACGTTTATTAAAGTCTTCATCTTGCTGGCCATGAAAACCATTTGCTGCTGCTTTTGCTTTTTTCGGATTGAATTTTTCACTTAGTTTCCGTTGTTTACTTTCTAACGACTTGTTTATATGTTTAGCATTTTTGATTTCTGTTTGTTGTTCATGTTCATGCTGGTTTCCTGTTTTCTCAGAATCGTCACCAGAATAGTTACTCTGCTCAATACGTTGAAAATCGAAATTCGTAAATGTAGTTACAACTGAAGGCAATGAAAAGAGTGCAGGAGTTTGTGGTGCAAAGGCGGCGGCCACACTTGTTAGTTTTTCTCGGTGAATCGAGGATGCTAAAGGACTTATTTCAGATGTAGGGGGATATAAGGAAAAGGGCGGTGATAATGTGGTTGTGGTTTCTATTATATTAAATTTTAAATTTTCCTTATATCGATTTTCTACATTGGCTGTAGATTTCAAAGTCGTTGCATGTTCTTGTTCTACTGACAATGTTTCCGTTTTATTTATATTATCGGATTTCTTGTCGTCGTTCAATTTCTTAGACAATGATGTCGCTAATAATGATGATGTTGTTTTAGTTTCCGTTGTTTTAACTGCTGTCGTTGCTGACGTAGTCATTGCTGTTGCTGCCGCTGCTGTTTGTTCTACAATAACTATCACAGCAATGGCTATTGAAAGTATCCATATTTTAGCTGTTGGATGCAACATTTTAGTGATTACAATATATTTTCTATTTTCCCTTTTTCACTTAAATTTTTTCTTTTTTCTGTTTTGTTATTAAAAGTTTTTTTTTTATTTTTAGGTTTTATTCAGCTCTTTTTTCTTTTTTTTTTTTTGTTATTGACAGAAATGTGCTTGTTATTAGTGTTTTTGTAGCTACTTGCAATTTATTAGTTTTTCCATAGTAATCCCCTCACTATTTGCTGTTGTTTATAGTTTTTAAACTGCAAGTATTGAAAGGAAAGAGAAACATAAGCGAAATGTTACAAAATAACAAATGATTGTATTTTAATGTTTAATTAATAGTTTTAATTAGTTGTTTGCTTAGCAATGTGTTGTCATTGTTTACATTTCGTTAGTTAACATAATAAATATGAAAACTAACATTAATTTAAATAAAATCTATTAAAATGTTATTTAAGTCAATTGGATTATAAAGTCAGTTTTCGGCTTTTGGCTAATAATACATAAATTAAAAAAAAATTTTTGTATTCAATCTAATGGAATTGCTTTGTTCTTGTGATATTCAAAAAAATTAAATAACAATAATTTTGAAACATGAGAGATTTAGGAAAATAATTAAAAGAAAAATTAAATTTATCTTCAATTGTCATGTGAAAAGCGTGAAGAGTGTTGCAGGTTTTCTTTTACAGGCAGTCGTCAACCATATCTTTGATAATATTGACAATGCTGACGTTTGTTCCCTAACATGGAGGTCTTCAATAATGCTCACGACTTTGATTTCAGTGACCATGAGGCGTAATTAAGCGTATAATCGCACCATGAAAGCTTTTCAAGCGCGCGCAACGACAAATTTGTTTGACGATAAAAACATACATTAAGAAATATTAACTTTCTTGTATTCGCCTACAACATTTACAAGCATATCAAGAGCGGGAGCTAACAATAACGTACGTTATGACTGAAGAAACCACACCATATGTCAAATTTCATAAAACTATAAACTATAAAATAAAACGGTACACTAGTATTTGTCTGATATTCTTAGAATATTAACTATTTCGGTTTTTTTTAGGCGAGGAGAAAACGCTTACATATGTGTACGGCTATTTCAATGAAGAACTTCGAAATTTTTATATTCAATTTATCCATTGCTTACCAGAATCACGTCAAAAATCGAAAGAAAAACTTTTACCCGAATTTTTTCACATAATTTCCTGGAAATAGACGTGAATTTTAAATAGTTTTTTTTATTATCTGTTTTTATATTCTTCGCCACAAATGGTAATTATATAAGTTAGTTTGGATGTTTGTAACACCCATGAGACCTTAAGAATGACCCACCTTTTGTTATAGCGATCGTTTCAGAATCATTTTCTGAATGCATTTAAACATATCTGTCTGCGTGTCTCATGTGTGCCTACATACTCTTGTATTAATCCAGAACAGCTTCCGGCGAGTTTCGTCGAAAAACTCTAGAAATTTCATTTTTTGTCAAATGGTAGAAAGTTCTAATTCTCTTATTTTAAGAGTCCCTAAAAAAATTTGACATAAAATTTAACTGTATCAAATTTGGATCTTGTAAGTCTATTTTTTGTGTCTCGTCTAATATAAGGATTCTCATGAAAATGAAAAAAAATGAAAATTTTTACAGCCGTAGAATATAATTTTTCTAAATTTACGACGAAAATAAGTGAAGAGTACCAAGATTTGTGACAAGAATTCATATAAGGGTTTCCATGAAAAATAAGCCTTTCTATGACTAAAAAGTCTATAAAAATTGATCCAAAATTTGTTAAATCTGGACCTTGTCAGTTCACGCTTTAGGCTCCTTTCCTTATAAGGACTCTCTTTACCAGGAAACAGGGTATAAATAGTATTAGTTTTTTTCCACGAAAGTATATGGAAAAACGTATTAGGCAAATTGGTCTAGGGTCTAGAGTTCGCCTTGCCGGACTACAAACTTTTTGCTTACTTATCATAAACGTAGGCACAGAGACGGTCGAGGAAGGTAAGAGGAAGAGGAGGGAGGAAAAACAAAGACATTTTTGCGGATGTTCAAGTTAAGGTTGACAAAATCAGAAACAGTGGGAAATATTTCTGTCGATCAATTTTTCTAAAAACGAGAAAAATGATAAACAATAAGCACAAATGGAAAAACGGGTAAGAAAAGTTTTACAAAATTTTTTTTAAATATTGTTTTATGTCCTAAGTTTGGCGATATAAAGCCAAACGCTACAGCAATAGATAATTGATTTTGCAACAAAGGAACCTTTTAAGAGAACAGAATGATTTACCGAATAGGTACACTGCTATCGCCAAATGTTATAAGAAGTGTAAAGTTCTTTGTCATGAAAATAGTGGTCAAACAAAGCAAATAAATATTCCCAGGGAACATTTACTATAATAGAAAAAAGCTGTTTTTTTATAATGAAACTAACAACAGCGACGGTTCGTGAAATAACTCATGAAAATTGCTGCTTACGGTAATGGAGATGGCAACGAGCACTTTGTTTTAATTATCTATCTAATGAAAGCCCCTTACAAAGAGGCTTGTAGAAAGAATCGATTATATGAAAAGTAAAGGACAAAAAGAGAACAATAAAATAAGCATAGTTCAGTTTTGTTTTCTAACGTTCTTACGAAACACATTAAAAAAATCTTGAATATAATAAAAATCAATTGATTGAAATCTCATGAGTATGGAAAGCATATATAATAAAATGAGAATCTAACGCACGGACTGACAACGATAAATTAGATTAAGTAAAAGGCTTGGATTTTTGCCATAATCACACAAACATTGATATAACAATCACATTGTGGAATCAATATCGAAAGCGGATAACGACAGAGTAATAGAAAAAACGAACACAATACTTTACATGCATCGATTGATATCAAGATGCATAAGTAAAAAAAAAAATTAAACAAAATAAAAAAGAGAATTATCTCGCACTGGCAATCTTACCATGGCTGCTGGAGCTATTAATATTACAAAAATTGTAATAAATATTTCTACCAAAGTTGCGAGCAATATCACTATAGCCTGAGTTGTTTACAAAAATGTTATGAAATATTTATTCTGGTTTTTCAGTTCGTTTCCGTTCAGCGTATTCCTTTTTAATTAGTTTACAACTATTATCCCAGTCTACAAAGTTTAGCGTTTAGTGAGCGGATGTTATTTCCAAATCTTATGATTGATAAGAGTACGGAAGAAACGCAACTTATTCTTAAAGTTACAAACGAAACCACAAGCTTAACATACCTTTCTTCTTGTAGGCGTATATAAGAGCAAATATGCTGAAAATTCTGTTAAATTTGATTGAATATTAAAAATTAAACGGATATGAATTAATATAAGAAGAGGTTAAGGTTAAGAGAATCGACACAAATACAGTTCTTTTCTATTGTCCTTAAATAATCTGTGTGTGTGAGTTGTAAATATTTCCATTTAAATGCATTAATTTTCTTTATTAAACCCGGTATTAATTGTTTATGTGTTGAAAACGATTTAATGTTTTACAATTCCTTATTAAGAAGAAGAAGAAGCCGTAGAAGTGTGGGCCACGTTATGTAAATGCAATAGTGATTACTTATGCAACAATAACAAGAAACTCAACAGTAATTATTTATGTTCGTTGCGGTGATCATAAATCAAATCAACTATTACGGTTTCATTGTACGCAAAGTAGTACAAACCTGCTTATATATTTATATAAGCATATATTTATACGTATATATGTACATAAATGCTCGGCTTTCACTGTAACTTGCCCACAATCATTCATTATATTCTATGGTTTTCATTGGGGTTGCAGTTTGTGCTTTTAGTGCTTATCCGCCTCACTTTCGAATCCCTACAATATCATACCATTACCGACCTATACACATTCATTCAATGTCATGTGAACGAGTATTTGTAATTTTGTGTAATTATTTACACATTAAATATTTAAATGCACACACACATGCACCCGCATACATATAAATATTTGTATAGCACGTTGTACACAAATTATTTCAACAATTTTATATAAAACCGTGCTTTTTAGAGTGATTTCCTTGCTGGTTAAAATCTAAAAACGGGAATGAAGCACCCCAAGCGAATAAACGGCATTGTTCAATGATAAATTGTGTCTGTCTGTACTTTGTATACGTTATTATTTATTTATCATTTTTTTCCTCTTTTGTAAATAAAATATTAAAAACATTTTCATATAAATTGAAATATTTTGAAAATTTTCCACATTTTCTTTTCATTTAACCATATGCTCTGCGCAATTCATTTCCTTCCGTACTTTCCTAACCACAAATGTGCGTTTATTTAAATATATGGGGAATTATTTATTTAGTGATTTTTTTCTTTTTTTTTTTTTACTTTATGATAGAATTCATGTTTTTTTGTCTTTTGTCACATTTATCTAATTATACTAATTGTGCAGGCCACTTTAATTAAATATTAATTATTTAAGCGAGATAATTTTATTCATTTCATGTGAACCTTTAAAAATCATATATATAAAAATCGCTCAATTTTCTTTGATTGTTTTAGGTTGAGACCAATCGCATTCCCTATCCTTGCCTTTAATAATATTTTTAAGCAAATTTTAGTTTAACGGCTACTTATCCTACTTCATACATAGCTATTAGAAATATTGTCCATTATTCGTTTCGTTATGAAGTTAGTTTACTCTATCAACTCTATTCGTTCATAGCTGTACTAATGTCAAGTTATGGAATTTTTTTTACTTTTTAGTTTTTACCATTTCAGCCGCAGTTTTAGATAGAATTCAATTATACACACAATTTACTAAAATATATAACTTTTGACATAAATATATTCACCGCTTAAACATAAACACTGAATGCGATGTATATTAAGAAGAGAGATAAAAAAGATATCCTCTCGATAAAACTCTCTATCTTGTTTTAACACTAATTTCTTACCCAAGAGATATAAGCAGAAAACTACTTATTAAGGCTAGTAAAGTAATAAATTTAATTACGATTAATTGTAATAAAAAGTTCGTATACAAATCCAAAAAAAAAAATTCAATTATTTCCGGAAATATAAACCATACCATTAACTAGTACGGGATTCTGATTCAATTTTTTTACACTATTTTCCTTACCCATAAGCATAAGCATTGATTTGACCATTTGAGAAGAAATTCTATATACTTAGCCTCTTGCAGTCTATATTTTAATTCCAATGAAAGCTATGTTTTCGATGATATTATTTTTATAGAAAATTTATCAGTAACTAATGCTTAACATATTGATCAATAATTCTCAGAATTAATACATAACTGTCGTCTCTAACAAAAAATCAGTATCATATCAAAAAATGCCATACCTGTCAGAATTTCATATCAGCTTGATAATTTCGTTACGAGCTATAGTGTTTTTATGGACGATGCTTTTGTTATTTTCAAAATAATGGAAAAATCAGAGTTTCGTGATTAAACTTTGTTTTGTGATAACAAAAACAAGTTAAAACGTTATGGTCGTGCAAAGTCAACCATTCAATACCCAATATCACTTTACTTAATAGAATTTTTCATTTACTTTCGTAAAAATAAATATGATACTATAAATCATATCTTCTTTTTGTGTAAAGGCAACCATTTCTTAGAAGCGTAAAGTGGGGCCTGATATGCTCCAAATTTAGAAAATTTAATTTTTCTGTGAAAGTCTTTTTTATTCTTCTACTATATTTCTGGGACATTAAATATTAAAACTCAGACACGTTGTTATTCTTACATGTGTTGAATTCCAAAAAATAGAACGACCTGGTGCAAATTTGCTGCAGTTAATTTTTATAGCAAATTACTGTTACCGACCAACTTTCACTTTCGCTATGAAATATTAAAAATTAGATTGTTTCTGATATAAAAAATAACTTTTCATGAGAACAGAATTACGGGATGGGATCCAAAATCTGATACGTTTAATTTCTATGTCAGAACCATTAGGTTACTATTAGAGACTCATTTGGCTCGCATAAAATATTTAAAACTATACGTTTTTATCGTACAAAAGCTTACTTTCCATAGGAACACTTATAAGGTAAGTGATTAAAAAAAATGTCTCATCTAAATTTTTCAGATCTATTTTATATGCCGAAAAATTAATTCCTACGGATTTTTGTCAAGAAATATTAAAAATTGCAATTTGTTTACATATAAAGACTATTTTCAAATGGCGAATTATCTTAAAAATAATCCGATCGAATTCATTCTCAATTACAGTGCTTGGGCCACCTGTAGATTGAACCAAAGAAAAGATGGGCAGACAGGGAGAAAAGCTTAATTCAATTCAAAAAAATGGGTCTGAATCGATCAGTATAATAAAAGGAAGATCTATTGAAAGTGTTCATTGGTGTTACATACGCATACTTTGTGCTACAAGTTGTGTAGCGTAAAAATATTGTCAAAAGCCAGCATAAGTTTGAAAAATGTTATGTGAATTCGTATATGTCAAAAACAACAATTATTTATTGGTTTGATGATTTTAAACGAATTTGTACGAACGCTGACAATGATGAAAACATTGTGCATCCAAAGGAAGTGTTTGCCTCAGGAAACATCGAAAAAAACACTGATAATCATTGTTGATAATTGAGAAAGGAAATTGCAGGAGATATCTTGACTGATATCTTGAATATATTAAGAAACAATATATCCCATGTGTGAAAGTGGTTGCCGCCTTAGCTTACACATTGGAATTAGAACAATATGTCATAAGCCCAAGGGTTCAATCGGAAAATTGCAGATCGATTTATTGCCACAATCAACGTATTTTCTAAATCTGGACTCCGGCGACTATTATTTGATTGCAAATCTCAAAAGATTTCTATTACATTCTGAAACTGGAGAAACTGAAACCCTTAAAACGACGAACAGACTATTTTGTCGAACATTTTATAAAGAAGGCAGAAAAGTTGGAGTGATTTGGATTGTTTTCATGAAGAATATTGGATTTTACAAAAAATGTTTTTTTGCTTCTTAAATTACGGAAATTAGTGACTAACTTATCGGACGCTTCTATAATAAAAACTTAAGTTGATTAATGAAATAATTCTAATAACAGATTTTTCATGTCTGTTCGAACTATGATTACGTGAATTGTTAAACTTTACATTTTCTAGAATAGCGAACACTTCACATTGCAAACATTTTCCTAAAAGTTTCTTATGACCTTGAATGAGCATTTTCTGTTTTATAAACTGTAGAACTTTCTAAGGTTATCGAAAGTCTCTTGAAAGTTTACTTAATTACAGCGAACAATGGCTCGTACATCAATCATCAAAACTTTACTCATTCACTGATGAATTAGGCAATTAAGAATATTTAAAATTAGTAGTGTATGACACTTTATATATATACATAATAAGCAGACTTTTTAATAGTTATGAAGTTTGGCAATGTTATGAACTCTAACATATATTTAGCCAGGAAACGGGCGAATGCATTTCATTTCTTCACTTTTTGAAACTAGTTAAGGCCAAATTTTTTTAGACTATACATTTAGGTAGTTTAAGCGAAGTTTTTCCATTTTTATTTTTGTGTGCTTTTCTACATCACAAATTTCTACGCTTGTTGGCACAACGATGCGTATGCACTTTATAAATTACATATGTTGGAAGTACAACTTCGATCGCAGTTGCTTACATACGCCTACGATGTTTATTACGCAATAAGCAAACAATGGAAATTTGTCAATTGAAACTTAATAAAAAATGAATTTTTATTAAAAGTTTTGCTAAAAACTAACTAAAAGAATAGAAATTTTTCCGTAAATAATTGGCTCAATTACGAAACTTTTAATGATAATATAACAAAAAAAAAAAAGGAAAATTCTCATGAAATCAAATAAAAGAAATATTTAAATAGAAATTAAATAATAATTTTAAATCAGAAATTAAATCTAACGTTATTTTTTTGTTAACTAAAGCTCATATCATTGCATCACGAACGGAAGCAATGGGATTAAGCAGAAATTTGATAAAAGGATACACTTCGAAACTTCATGCATAAGATATGTTAAGATAAACTTTGCGTTATTGAAAATACAAAGAAATAAAAAAAGATAAAAGCATTTCTAAAGAAAACGTTTTTATATGTGGTTTTGTTAAATTGTAAAAATTGCTCGTGTGTTTCGCTGCAGTCAAGGATGTCAAGCGGAAAAAGAAAACATTAAAAAAAATAATTTTAAGCCACAAATGTTGTCATAGTTCTCGTCTATGAGTAGGTATGAGAAGTTTAAAATTTTTCTTTTTGAAAATGAAAATTTTTTTCTACATGAAAAGAAAAAAGAAAAATAAGTTAAAAAGAAAAACTACTTTGTAAAACTCATGACATTTTCAAAAGACAAAAACCACAAAAAGGAAAAAAAATCAAGTCGTCGACGTAACACCAACGACACACACTAACATAGAAATACAAAAAATTCATGGTTGAATCTCATTGCAATGCCAAACCGCAAAAAAATGCATGGAAGCAAAGGAAAAAAGGAAAAAGAAAAGAAAATTCATGTACACCAAACACTAAGTTCCTCATGAACTTACATTTTATTTCAATTTTATGGGCAAAATTGTAAAAAAGCATGAAAGAATGCAAAGAGCCAACGACAATGTTGCCGCTGATGACGTTGAGTGCTGCCGCAACACCCAGATCTGAGGTCGGTCTTTTGCGGTAGTGATGACTGACTGTGTGTTGGTTGCTCTTGTTTTTGTTATTGTTGGTCTTGTTGTTGATGTTTTGTTTTTTTATGGCTGCCTGATACTATATGTGTACGTATCTTGTTGTTGCCCGGTAAAATATACATTAAATTTGTTACAGCGTTTGGTTTACATTAAAAAGCAAAACTCTCGCTTCTCTCTAACTTAATAAATACATATATACATAAGTATATATATACAAATATATATATTAAAAAACGATCCGGGGTAAAGGTATTTATTATGCACAGCAACACAGTGACGGACTCAAACTCATGCAAACGAATCAAGATTATTTCTCAAATAAAATCATTGCACTGCCGGTGCTCTTGAGTAATTCAAACAATATTTAGAGTTATTGTTTTTGATTTCGTAATATTAACCCGAAACAAATATTTTTAAAGAACTAAAGCAAACTTTCATCAATTCATGAATACACTTTCAAAGGATTTTTTTAAATTTTATTTAATATTAATTTATATTTCGAATTATTTTTGATATTTTTTGCCTTTTTTTAAAGTTATATTTTTTTATTTTTTGTCACATTTAATATGAAAAATTATTTTTCAAAATTTAATACTTGTTTGTATTTTCTCACAAATAAAACTTTTTCAATTTTTCTCCATTTTATGTTTACTGCAAATTCAGTCTATGCCGTACGCATTGGATTGTTAAATAATGTTTTAAGTTTTGATTTCTATTATTAAATTGGCTTTTATATTATTAGATTTCTTATATTTAATGCAATGACTTTGAAAAGAAATCCATAGATTTTTGCTTAAAGCAAACAAAGCATGACATCATGCCGACTGCTTTTGTCTTATGTTATCCTTGACTAGCATGACTTTCTACATAAATCTTAAACAACACGACCTGAGTTTATTATCATTTATTATACATATCTGAAAGCATTTCTAAATAATTTATTTTTCTTTTCATAACTTTTTCTTATATTATCATAAATTATTTATTAATTATTCCTAAAGCTTTTGATTTTCCGCTTGATGAACTGTTTTACTTCAAAGTCACTCGGTAACTGTTTTCTATGGATTTCCTCTTATATCCTTGCAGCATTTTATATATGGATGCTGCATTTCGTTAGAGTTCTCCTTAAAAAAAAAAAAAGCTTTTATTTTTCGCTCTCCTAAAAAATATAGGGAATTTTGTTTCTATACTTGACTCTTGATGATGATAAAGGAAAGGCAACAATGTTTGGATACATATCCGTTAAGAGCCGATTTATGTTTGCTTTTATTTTAATTCGTACTTATAGGCAACATTAGCCTTATACAGCGTTATCATCAAGTCCTTTGCCGTCGACGTAATATTTAGAGCATAATATTTAGAATATTTGCAAGAACGATGACATTTACATTTCTTAAAGGAAAACCTCAATTCCTCTATCTGAATTAAATATAAAATCTTGAATGTCCATCCATGGAGAATACAGAAATAGACGTGAAAGGATAAAGGGGATACTGATCTAATACTATGGATGAAGTTCTAGGACTTTCATTTTCATAACATACTAATACAATACAATTCCTATATCATTATTAAAAACTTAATATTTGAAAAGTCGCGTTATTTTTTTATAAATTTTAATTTTTGTGAATTTTTTGATTAATGAAGATAAGCTAAGATTTTTAACTTATTAAAGCAAGTTAAAATATTATAGTTGACCGTCACAGCACTTAATACCTTACATAACACACCACCTAATGCCTTACATAACACATCACTTTATGCCGTACATAACACTATAATACCTTACGTGATGCAAGACTTAATCCTATCTCATCCAAATTTTCTACTTTCATTTACTATGCTTAAATTCTTTTTGACGTTTTACTTTTTGCCGGTTTTTGGCGATAACGACTTTTTTTAGAAAAAGGCCTCATATAGGCAGTAATAATTGTCAATGCAAGTGCAAATATGCAATAAATAAGTAGTATTTTTTCTCGAGAGCCGAATTTTTTCAAAGCTGCTTTATACGTGCTTAGCCTGTTTAGAAAAAATTCCTAAGGTGGTGAAATGCAACGTGAACCCTACAATTATACAAGGGATAAATAAAACACAAATTTCTTCCTTAAACATTTTTTTTTTAATGAAAGTTGTCCCTTATTAAGATTAATCAAAAAATGTTTTTAATATTTTCACATCCCTTTAAAGTGTTTTCTTTATGACGGACTATTTTCTTTTCTTTTTATTTTTGTGTTTACTCAAGCAATTAAAACCATAAATGTATAAAAGTTTTTACCCTTACATCGATAGTGGATGCTCATAGCACACGAAAACATTAGAAAGCTTTTAAAAGGAAACGGAATTTCATGTCTACGCACGTTTACTTCTAAATACATAAATAAATAAATCTTTCAAAAAGTCATTTCCAGTGTTACCTGATGTCATCTTTCGAGTGCCAAAACAAAAAACAAATCGAAAAAAGAAAACGAAGTTTCTTATGTTAACGAACTCCAAACTTTTCAATACTTAACATATTGATGCCAATTATTCAAGTGTAACCATTTTTTTCATTTTTGGGAAAAGAATTTCGTACAAGCAATTAAGAATTTCACTTTGATGCATATATAACTGCGTTGATCTTAATGCCATTTTTCCTTTACGTTACTTTACTTATTCTATTTAGTACGTGAAATGATTGAAATTCAATTTGACTTTTTGATGCTCAATATTTAATTACATTTTTCCATTTGTGATGAAAGAGCCCAAAATTTTTTCCAACTGGTTCAACTTTGGCAAATAGCTACAGAGAAAGTACTCTAATGTTGTGAAAAGACAGATGAGTATGCTTAAATATTACATACAACATGTTTTAGTTTTTTTTTTCTTATGTTTTGCTCTATTTTGTTTGCTTTTCTGTAAAAGTTTGATATGTAATGCCTGCAGTGCGACACGTTTTTTTCTAGTTTACAAACTTTTGAACATCAGCAACATGATTTCGATGATTACGGATAGACTTTACAGATTGTTTTTTGTGTGGTTTCATCATCAATTTGCAAGTTAATGCACGTATACAATCTAGGCACTACTGCAAGGTATTTTATGGCGAATCATGAAAAAAAGTAAGTAACACACATTTTAGAACGATTCTTCGATTTCTTTAACTTAGTTTCGAAAGATCTAGTAATGTTCGGGCTTCCAAGAAAATAATTTCAATATTCTCTATGCCATAGCAAAAGAATGGGGTATCTGAGTAAATTTTAAGCTGTTTACCTACTTCTTTTTTTTGCATCTAAAAAACTTGTGAACTCATTCACATTACCTGAGATTTTCTATTCTATCTAAAAAAACTTTGCGTCCTTAAAGTTGTTGAGATAATTCGCTCTCAATAGAACTGAAGAATGAATGAATATTAGTTGTTTCTTAATAAACTTTATTTCCGTAAAGAAAGGGTAGAAATTTTGTTCATTTTACATGAGAATTTAGCTCATATCATAACAAATGTTTGGTGTGTCTGACTGACTATTTTTAGAGTGGTGACCGATGGTGGTTTCAACACATTAACTGAATACTCTAAAGTAGTCTTTTTTTGATCAAATAACTCATTATTCTTAATCTATTTCCGTCATAAAATGTGTTTCCATATAAAGGCCTATATTCCATTTAAATAATTGTCTTATTCGACTCAAATTTTCCGCATTCATTTAATATGCTAAAATACTGCACTTGACTGATTTCTGCACAAATACTTTTTATTTTTCATATAATATCGTCGTAAAATATTTCAGTCCAACCTATTTTCAATAACATTCTTCTTTAAGGCATATCTGTGTCTCAAAAACACTTGGACATAGTTTAGACAGACGGACGGACAGAGGCACAGAGAAAATTAAACTTGTCAAAGATGGATCTATTCCAAGCAATCCGGAATATTGTTTTTATACGCAAAATCTTTATATGTTTTCTAGTAGTAAAGAATGGGTCCTAAGCTTTGTTAAGCTATTTCGAATCTAATTTATTTGATTTTTAAGAAAGAATGGCCATTTTCTAAATACGAGATTTCATATTACCATATTTTATAAATATGTAACAAAACTAAGGCTGGGCCCTATTAAGGTCAATCGATTGAAAGCTTACCATTAAATTCGCGAATTTTAAATCTTTTCTGGTCTATCCAAGTGCGTCTTCAGATTTTTAAAAATTGATACATTTAAAAAATTAGTTAACTATGGTATCTCTTCAGATTTTGCCTAACTCCCACGCAAATATGTATACGAGAACATTAAAAATAAAAAAGGAGAACAAAAAACTAGAAAAAAGTCATGAAGTATTTGATGTCATTTATTTTTAAATGTTTTTTGCATGACAGGTATACATGCTTACGTGAGCATTATGCTTTCAGTTTTCATATTCAATAGTAAAGAAGAAGTTACTAGCAGTCTGAATTTGGCATACGTAGTTGTTTGAATTCCCTATGACAAGAATGGGCAGCGCTCCAATACTCAGATGTTTTAACAAGTTGTAAAAAAAATCTGAAACGTCTTTAATAATTAATTTTAAATCTTCTAAAAGTTATGCAAAAATTGTTTCAAATTTTCCGAATCGATTGCATTTAGAGAATTCATAACACACATTCAAAATTTAAAATAGATGAAAAACGATATCTAAATTCGAAATTGGTTATCAAAGGATTCGCTATAAATTAAAGGTGATATCTTTCTTCTTAGTTTTTATACTCTACATCAAAAGCTTGTGCGTATATATGTGACATCCATAGGGAGTGAAGATAGACTCATTTTTTGTCGTGAGCTTATTTGTCCTTCCGATGGTCGCCTATCAATTTTTACGTTCAATCTATACCTAGGAATTCTTAAAATATTTTGCCGAAATTTGGTGCACTGATGTGCTTCCGCTCCACGACCATAAATTTTTCATCATTTTTCACTTCCGCTCTACATATAATGTCTTATTTGGAAAAACTCATCATATGAAAAAAATTTGCAATTTTTTAAATGTCTTCTTAAAAATCCCTGAGAACTTCGATAAGTGCTAAATTGAAAAATGACAAATTTGGATCGAATGAATTATTTTTTTAGACTACGACCGCTGCTATAAATGATAAGAGTCTATACGACGTTTATAATGAAGATTGATCCATATAACAATTAATATGAAAATTAATTGTGCTAAATTTGGATCACGTGAATCTATTCTTTGAACCAGACATCATTTAAGGGTTTTCCTAAAAGGTGGATTTTTATATAGCAACGAAATGTAATTTTTTGTACTTTATGGCTAAAATATGTTAAGAATATTAAGATTTTTAATAAGAAAACTAATTTTGCTAAGTTTGAATCACGGCGTTGCTTTTTTTGGGACGTAGAACCGTACGTATAATATTTGGATTTTATTATAAGAATAAATGAAACGAACGTATGGTATTTAATTGTCGCTCTTTCTGAGCTATAATGTTGTTGCTTTTTTGATTTGAAGCATTCGAAGTATTGTATAAACCGACATACAATTTTTCCATAAGTTTATTGGTATTCCAATAAAAACTAGTACTGCATTTTTACGTAGAGGTAAAACAGAGAGTGCTCCGATGTGCTATAGTAGCTAAAGTGATGTGAGAGGCGTACTTGATTAAAGTTTTTAAAATAAGGAGAATAGTTTTTCGTTCATCTATAAGCTCTAAAATATGTGTGTTTTCTTTTTTTGTGGAGATATTTAAAGATAGTTGAACCAACAAGAATTCTATTCGTTTTCAAAAAGTTTATTGGTTTTAAATAAAGAAATCTTTGAGACTTTTGAAGAATTTTTTAAAATGATTAGGTTTTCATGATCTTCTTAATTGCAAACGATAACGGAATTTTTATTTCTCCTAAGTAAAAGATCTAGTTACACAAATTTTGTCATACGTTTTGTAACATAAAACCGGTCAAAGTTTTAAAAATGATGCGAGTATTCCTGAAAAACTCCATTGACTCAATTGAGTCTATTTAGACATTCGTTCGTCCGTCTGTCTCTATATCCTATTCTCCATGTATCCGTCTCTCATGCTGTTATCTGTAATGTTTTCTATACTCTTATTGCGTCTTCTGTCTATCCCTCAGTCTAGTTTTCTGCCTATCTGCGAATTTATATATATATTTGTTACGCGTACTTGTCTGCGTGTTCGTCCCTTAATTGCTTTCTCCAACTATGCTTCTGCCAGTTAGGGAAAGAGTTTACTTATAGGTATGTTTGTTCATTTAACTATACGTCCGTCCATACACAATCTATCTGCTCTTGCGCCTTGTTGCTCTTTTATTGTTGAAAAATTAGAAGTCTTGAATTTTCTTCCTGCTAAATAGCAAAGGAGGCAGAACCCTGATAGATCCGTACTTATTAAAAACTATTTGAGATATTGTGTTCTCAATATTCCTTTCAAAGCTGTTCTACTAATTTGAATTGTTTTAAATTCGAGCAGTTAACTTCGTTCAAAGTTATCTTCCTTTTCCTCCCTTTCCCTTGTTGAGAGGCAGCTTTGTGACCAAATAAAATCTCATTTAATAAACTTCTTTTAAAGCAACCCATTATTCTTTCATTTTCTTTTCATTTCCATATATTTTTTCTTAAAATCATCCATTTGCAGACAACAACGCATATTTAATTATTTTCTTTTTTTTTTTTTTTTTGATTATCATCACTTTGGAATTTAGTTTTCGGTTGTGAAAATCTTTTGTTAGCTTCTCGCTCTCTTTTACTTTTCTCTTTTTCAACTTTCTGCATTGTATCGCGTATAAAGCAAAACGATTAGATGATATACCACAACAGTAAAATGTGGTTTTAACAACAGCACAAGAGCACATAAAATAAAGGGAACAAAACAAAATGCACTTTTTAAGAATGCATTTATTATGTTCATTGTATGTATGCATTTGTTTGTATATCTGTCATCGGGAAATGTAGAAATGTTCCGCTTTTGAATAATACTTAAATGAATCAACGAAGTTGTTGCATTTTATGGTCTTTTTCCTCTGCGTTAAATAACAATTTTACTTAAGTAACAATCAGGTCCGAAAGAGGGATAGAAAATTTAATGGAATTGCTAGAAGTATAATCCATCTAAGAAAATTGTAAACTACTGTGTTAGTTACGGTCGTATAAATATATATAATATTTGTGAGGAAATTATTATAAAATTTAAGGTTTCTTTGTAAGCGAAGTACGCCTATTTTTAAAATTTTGAAATATGAATTTTAAAAAACATTTTAATTAGTTATGATACAAGGTGCCCTACCGAACTTGGTTTTAAGTCGCTAATTAAAAACGGTAGGATGGTAATCCTTCCAATAATAGACTTACAGACAGGCAGACAGACAGACAACCATACCGAAGGTCAGGGTTGATGATTAGATAATAATCAAGAATATATGACATAACATGATATCTGTTGTATGTGTTTCTAAATAGAAAAAAACTCCTATTCTAGTAAATATCTATTTTTCGGCAACAAATATAGAACAAAAGAAATTGTATTCGCTTTAAGTCAAAATTCCTTGCATAGCAAATTTGTTTTTTCATTTTTGTTTATAACATACATGTAGATAGATCGATAGACAGATAGATTAGAGTAAAAATCGTTTACAATTAAGGATATTTTCTCTTTAAGAAAAGTAAAAACATACCACAATATAGGGCTTACAAAGGAAACTACGTCGATTTGGCGACATAATAACATTTAGTGCGTTCAAACTGGCACAAACTTACCATAAAAAGGGACAGCTAAACTAATGAACTTCAAAGTAAAAATTCGCAATCGTTTGTGTGACTGCAGATGGGACAAAGGAAATGGCAATGTCACTGAAATTACCCTGAGTTTAAAGACACTGTAAGACTACCAATGGAAATATTATTAATTAGTCCTAATGTATGAGTATCAAATGAAACGATAAATATATATAAATTATTTTCGATATGTGTGACGACAGCTTCAGACATCTATGTCTACTATGTCATGCTTGTCGTCAAGCTTGTGTGAAACTCGGACGCTTAGTTACACAGCAGCTGTGCTGAGTTGTGTTGTACTCGCATTGTTAGCTTACTGCGCCTATTATATTCAGAACTTTTCCGAAATTTATTGCCTTTATTTTCAGAATGCATTTCGTAGAAAATATTGAAATAAGTGAATCATTATTATTAAAGAATATGTCCATAAAGGAAAAGTCATCTGCGATTTTCATTAACGAACTTTCTACTACAAATACTGTAATCATAATTGCCAGGTTATAGTCATTTTGTGATGGCAAAAACATTTGGAATTAACAGCTTCGATGGTCTGAATAACGAAAAGTTATTCAGGCGAATATAGTCAGATATATCTAAAGCTTCATCGTGTATATGTAAATTTTATATATTTGTATGAATTCTTTTGAAAGTATAAATATAATTAGTGCTTACTATTTAATAAGTGTGATAGCATATCCTATATACATGTATTTTATTAAAACTTTAATAGATTGAAACTGCAAAACCGGCACATTCTTTTGTCGAAATCCTCAATCATTTTTTTTAATACAATTTTTAGAATTCAGAAATTCGGAAAGTTAATTGACCGTAGATCTAACAGTATTTGAAATTTATTTTTGTTTCTTAGATTTCGAATTTAGTTGAATTCGTTTTAATTTAATTTCTTCTTCTAAATTTGCTATATTTTATTGTAATGGATTGTCTTTAACTGTATTCCCTTACATTTCCTTGATTGTTTTATATTTCAATTTCTATCTTAATTTATTGATAAGATTGACAATTTACTTAAACGTTCTGTCAGAGGGGTGAAGTTTAAAGACACAACATATAATAATGTCAACTCAAGCTTAACTTTTTTTCCTCTTTTTTATATAACTTCATTTATACACATATCGTTATCCTGTCCAAAATATTTTAGAACAAGAAACCGCTAAGCGTGTATGGATAGATATATAGAAATGTATATTCAGAAAATTTTTGCTTTAAATTTCTTTTGCAATTTTATATTATATTATGACACAATCAAAAAATTCATTCAATATTTTTACTGTTTCCTCTTAGTCGCCTAGAAATAATAGTAGCAGTAGCGAACACATGAACGTATGTAGGTAAGCATTTTAAAAGCATAACTATACATTACGGTTGTAATTTTGATTTATCACATACTTGGCAAAAATAAAATTTTATGTTATTGTATATTTCCTTTTATTTACTGCTGACTGTTTAATAAACTGAAAACCCTGCTGTTTTTAGAGCTACTTACGTTTATTATTTTCTTACATAAAGTGTAATATAATATAAAGCAATTCAAGATATAATAAGAGATGAATGGAAGCAAAGAAGAATTTGTTCAAAACAATCATTGTCAGAAAATTTGCTCGATTTTGTATAAGAGGAACAGGAAATAAACTTTTCTCATATAATTTAAAGGTTTAACTTAAACGTTTGTTGAATACTTGAGGATATATTTAAAAGTTTTGTGATTGTGAAAATTGCTTATACGTTTATAGGCGACACGTGCACGTGTTTTATAGCTTCGTTTAAAATATCTAAAGATGTGTAGAATCAGCTCAATATATTCTACATTTTATATATATTTTTGATTTCTTGAATAGATTTCAATTCCAACATGTCTGCCAACCTGATCATGATCTTGCGATGAATATCCTAAATCCTTTCTAATGAAACGGTCCTAGTGTTGATGAATCTTATTTTCGAGGTCCTTTCCTTCTCCACCAAACATCATTTGGGCAAGCAAGTTCTTACGGGTTTTTCTGAGAAATATTTGGTCCTTTATCTGCGAGTAGTTGCTCGAGTTGTCCAAGTTGTTGGTTTTTCTTTAAGTGAAAGTATATTATCTTTAAGCTTTACGAAACAGCATAAACTCATACATTCAAAATATCTGCTGAAGTTGTCGAACAAGTTGAATTATGTTTCCAAAGAAAGGAAAAACGCTGAGCATAGTGAACCCCAATTTTCCTACTTCACTCGGATGTTATGGAATCATAATGCGTAATGAAATGAGAATAGGATTCTTCAAAAACTCTCAAACTCAAAAAAAAAAAAGAAAACCGAAAACAAATCGTCAATGACTTACTGTACATCTGATATATTTTTCCGTTTTATTCAATTACATTGAGATGAGAAAATTAGGTGCTGTTAACATGTGAAACGGCTTAAAACCATTGCAAATAGCATATATATTAGACTATTTACATAGACATAATTTGTAGAATTTTGCCAAATCTTAAGCCCTGGAAGTAGGCTTATATATAGAAATATATAGTAAAATATAGTTTCAAATTAAATTATATATGCTCTCATAGGTAACTCATGAAAACTATTCTAAGCATTTGTATTTTCGAAAAGGGCTTATAATAAAAAGTGCAAGAAACTTAAAAAAAAATCAAATAAATTTAAAAATGTATATGAAAAAGAAAATGTGTAGATCAAGCTTTAACGAAAATACAGCGAACTGATAGCATAGAATATCGCACTGATGTTACACTAATGAAGTTACCTTTTCGTCAGAATTTTCACCGAAAACATTAAGTGTTTGCATTTCATTTTGAGCTGAAAAACATCAATGAAGAATATATTCTTGACAAGAACTCTAAAGTCCCCAACAAAATTAAGTCGATATTTTTGCATTTACTTAGATATTTTCACCAGTCTATTTATTAGCATGACTTTTATGTGTTTAACTTTTATTGTTAAATGATATGATATTTTAAGCTAAAGCTTATAACAATTCATTTTCGTAAAAAGCTTGATTCGATTGATTAAAGGAAAAAAGAGAAAAATAAAAAGAAAAACTAAACTAAGACGAAAAGCACATATTTTGATATAAATTTTCATTAGAGAACCGTATTCGGTGAAGCCATACCATATATCTAGTAATCCGAAACACAAAACAAGTACGACTTTTGTGATTAATGTTTTCTCTCTTCTTTTTTAATATTAAAGAATTAAGAAGATATCTATCGTTAAAACTAAAATTTAGCCAACGGTAGTGCAATATTTTTCTTTTTCTACGTCTATAATCAGCAATAGTCTTCGCTGTCATCAAACCTCGTGCCGTTTTCCTCCAGCACGGCGTAAGATTTTTCCAGATAGAAAAAACAGTTGACAATTGGGACTCTGCTTCCAGCGTTGCAGAGCGCAGAGTATTGTAGACAGATACCTAAAGTTTCAGCGGATGTATTTCTAACAGTTTAAAAGACCTGAACAGTAATAAAAGCCGGAAACACTAAAATGAAGCTGCTTCATATATATCTAGGCAGTTCGAATGACACGAATTTTACTTTCATGATTTCAACGAGATGACTCATTTTCGAACAATCTTAGATCCATCAATTTAGCCGATCGGAAAAAACGGCCTTATAGAAAACAAAATGTACGAAAAGTCGATAAACCTTAGTTGACCTTTCCGACTTTACTAATGAAAATATTTGGCTTCAAAGTTCTTTTTCTTACGTTTACATTAGGTGCAAACGTACCAACCGCAAGCAATTAATAAGTCTCAAAAAATTTAAAAAAATTGCTTATAATAAAAAAAAATTGTACGTTTTTTTGCTGTTATTGTCATTGCTAAGTAAATTCCTGTGACAAACTTACAACAAATCTGATGTTAATTTCAGTCTTAATGGAGTTTACAAAACTCTATCATTTGGTTTGTCACTCTTCTTCATTCTGTTTTTTTTTCTTTTTTTTACATATTATTCCAAGCTACTAATCATGTTACATTTTAAAAAGTTTTTCATACAAATAAAAACAAAAAAAAAATAAAGAACGGAAATCTTTTCTCTATGCGAAGAATATACAGAGAAACTTGTTTTCGACGAGAAAAAATCCATTTTGACGATGACGATGATGACGGTGATGGCATCGTGCCAAACATGTTGATAATGGAAAGTGTGGAAAAAAGAAAGAATATAAAACAACAATAACAACATTAAAAGATTTTTTTTTCCAAAGTATAATATTAAAACAGTTTCCTTTTGTATGTGCGGTTGCATATGAGTGTGCATACATGCGGTTTGACACTAAAAAAGTCACGTATAACATTAATGAGGTCATATACGTGTTTCTTCTCTCAACAGCATTCTCGGTACAATTCGATGTTGCTACAGTTGTTATAGTTTGCTCGTTCACGACGCTATTATGAATAAGAGCTTGCTTCGATGGTGCTGTTTGCGTGTGTTCGAGTAATAAAACCACAACGTCAACAGACAGCAACTCTAAAGTAGTATATTTGTAAAATGACAATGACTACAGGAATTTGTCCACTGCACGCAGTTGGAGAATTATTTCCACTTTACTCAAAATTTCAGTTATATTTTTACTCATTTTTTTTCCTACACTTATCGAGGAAGTGTACACATATACTAATATTGGCGTTGACTTTACAACGTCCATTTATTAGGAAACTAATATATTTTCCATTCGAAACATTGCAGGGGATTTTGGCAGCAATTTTTACTCAAAAACATTTCAAAGAAATAGAATTGTTGCTGTGCTTTTACTGAAGCTTGAATGCGACCTCAGAATCGTGTGCATCTAAAAGGAAATCAAGTCTAATTTAAAAGAGGTAGAAAGGACAAACACCAGACTAATACTCATCTCATCTATCTACTCGAACCTTCATTAGACGAAACAAATGCGAGTGTTACAATCACAATATGTGGAACATACGATGTGAATTTCATTAGAATTGCAAAATATTTGCTATGTTTAGACAGAATAGTTGAGTGGCCGGAACCATTTTCGTACTTTTTACTTTTATTCGGCCTTGCAAAACACATGTACTAAGCAGACTTATAATCCTATACAGATCTAAAATCAAGCAACAAACTGGTTTGCCCATTGAAAAAAATTTTTAAGTAAAGTTCCATCCGAGATTTTAGGATAGGAGGAAAGTATTTCAAATGAAGCCCAATAATAATTAGAAATTTATTTAAACTCACCTCAAATTATATTTCATACTAATATACCAAATTCACGTTTGACTATCAATTAGATCGGTCGTAGGATCCTGGCCTGCTCTCGCAACTATCAAGGAATTATTTATATGTATTTTTAGTGTGACTGTCTACAAAATGTTGCCAAAACAAACGTGATTTAACTTTTATTAATTTATCTTTCTTTCTTTTCTTCGTTTTCCTTTTTCTTTTCTTCTTTCAAAATCAGCCAATGGTTGGTGTAAAAAATTCGGCGCAAGCTTAAGATGACTTGTTTGTTAGATCTTTTTTCCTTACGCAAAATACAATTTCCATTATGGGGGGATTTCAAAAAAAAGTCGTTTTCACGTGGTTTAGAAATATAAAATAATATTTGAACTGTAACGAATTGTATTTACCCTGCACTTACATGCTCTAGAAGGAAGCAATTATATAAAAAGCTTGACGAAAAAGCCAACAGCTAGAAAAAAGCATAAATTCAGCTCAGGAAAAGTTTTAAAGCAATTACACAAATTTTATTTGCGCTCATAATGCAACTACAACAAGAAATGAATGAAACTACACTGAACTCTCATATGTATAATATATAGAGGGATGTTTGCTTCTGTTCTTGTGCTGCATACATGTAAACAACAAACGTTCATCATCTCTGTGTTGTGTCAGTGATATCCGAAACACTTTCATTATAGCCATAAGTGTATTTACTCAAATACATATACACAATCAGTATTTAAGATTATTTACGCTCTTCCTCTTAACGATGTAGCACATTACGCTGTAAACATCTTTATGAGTGTATTTCACTTTTATCTTGACACGTTTACTATGCTTTTATATGCGAAAAGTGATCCTTTTAACCTTAACAATTCAATTCAACGAATAAACTACAGACTCGCAACACTAATTGCGTTTTATTACTTATGACAACTGCTATTAGCGGTACGATTATATTTGATTTTAGTCGATTCATAATATATCACATTAAAAACAAAGAAAAACGTGTTTCATGATTGAGATATTTTTAATTGGTATTTACCCTTTTCTCACTGTAGTCAAAGTGACAAAAAAAACGCAAAAGATGTAAGAACAAATGCATTGTTATCTATTTTGGAGTCCGGATTTAGCAACCTTGTTTCAGTAAAATATGTCAAGCATAACTCTCATTTAGAACATTATGTCTAGTGCAATATTTGCCATTTTACAATATGAATCGCTTAATGTAGACCGCTGAACGTGTTAAAATAGCAAGATTACAAAAATCCTGATTTTGCGGTAGGTACGTTTCGTGCTTTACGAACAGATTATGGTTGATATAATTGCCCACCTGAGCGCACCATAGAAAAATCCTTGAAGAATTTTGAAGAAACTGGATATGTAACAGATGCGTTAAGGCCTACATCGCAACGCGCACTACACCGAAAATGTTAAGGCTGTTAATGGAAGTATCTAAGAAGATCCAAATTTATTCACTACAAGGCGCGTAAAGCATTTGGTCTTATCTTACGGTACGTTATGACACATTTTGCGTTTGGATTTGCATCTCCATCCTTATAAAATTCAGTTGGATTGGAACGTCTTCGCGAAGCTGATTTTGTTCCGATGTTCTGTTCGGACGTTCGTCGTTAAAATTCGCACAGCCTTCGACTTTGCCATCCAACATTGTATTGTTGTATAGGAGGGAAAAGAAATCCAATTCCACAGCAAAATTTAAGCACGCTTTGATGTTAGTTGGAGTGAGACCTATAACCGTGACGAATTTTTTGAATATTTAAAAATCCACTGAAAGCGTTTACTACTGCTAACGTGCAGACATTTTGTAATCCGCAAACTTCGAACTTCAGATTTTTAAAGTTGTTTTCGCTTAATAAAACATAGCCTTATTGATGACGAGGTTCATGTAGAAAACAATTTTTTACGCAAGTATAAAAATAAAAAAAAATTGACGTTGAAGATTATGGAATTTTTAAACGAATCAGCGATTATCATATTTCCTTGATTCGATTTACTTTCCTTCCAGCAGCAAAGTGTTAGTAGACACAGCCGAAAATTACGCAACGTTTGTGATATTCGTAAGGTTTATAAGCAGAGGATTTGGTTAAAACAAAAGAGTTGATTACAAAATATTGGGGAAGCAGCTAAGCGTTAAAAATATAGTTCTTTTTAATAAATTGTAAAAATCATTGAGATTATAAATATTTTTTCATAAAATAGAGAAATTGTAAATACAAAATCTACGCTTTTCGCGAGCTAGCGATACGGACTGTGTCTAAAGGAAAAATACACAAGGCAGTTTTGTAACAATATTTTAGAAAAATAATGAAAAAAACACAAAAAGGAAAACCACTCAAAAAATTTAATTTTAAAAACAATTCCCTGAACTTTATCTAGAAAGAATTCGCTAAATAATGTGAAGTGAAATATTTGCATGCAAGCATTTAGTTAAATAATACTTCGTTATTACGGCAACACCTCCACTTAATTACGCCAAATTGTACATAACATTGCTCACATGACTACTGTTACCACACACGTATACTTACTTTCGTATAGAATGCATTTTAAATGAAATTCCTTTCCATTATACGTGCAACTTGGTCTGCATATGCTGCTCAAACTGCATAAGTTCACACATTGGTATGTTATGTATCTTGCTTTGTCTATGTGATGGCGCTATTGTTCTATCTATACGCAGGCGTTAATTTATTAAATCTTTTATATCATTTGTCAAGTAATAAGTTTACGCCAAAATTTAGGTGTCAAATATGGCCAAAACAATTCACGAGTGTAACGAAACTAACTAAAGCAGTGAAAAGATATTATTAATACAATGAGAACATGTACTTTTTAGAAACTTTGCAAATTTTTCTTATCTACTTCTTGTTTTTCTTTCTTTAGAAAATTTTTATAGGCATTTGGCTCTATCAAACACATTAGCTAAAATCAATAAAGTTTTTAGTGAGAGAAGCTCATCGAGAAGCCGAATTTAATAGCAATTTAAATAGTGCAAACCTATTAATCATAGTCGAAAACTTTTAATAAAAATATGTTATCACTACAAGAAATCAGACAATTTCTTCTCATTCAAGTCGTTTATAGAATTTTGATTTCTATGCTCAAATTTAAACTTTCAGTTGTTCCGACTGGTTTTAAGTTTTGGGGCTAATATGAGATGTGCCTTACTCTCAGCATTTCCTCTATTATTCACTGATAAAGAAAACAAAACAAGGGCTAGCAGTAAATTGGAACAAGGGCAGATGCCAAGCTGCAAACCAAATATTCAAAGATGCTTGTAGGTGAGGAAAGTTTGTCAAACATTTTAATATCCATGGACATCGACATAATGTGGGCCGTATTGCGCCTATGTGTAGCTATATCCAGCTATATACATGACGAGTGTCCTGCATAGATAAAAAAGATCTTTCCAAACATCAAGCCTCTTAATAGCATTATTTCGCTTTTTCCATGTTTTAACCCATTTCTCCCGGAATATACACACAAAGCAGAAAGTCCTACCACTACTATTCCTTGTGTTGCCGCACTAAGCGCTTTTGAAACAATCTTGGAGATATTTCCGATGTACCTAATTGTGAATCCAACGGACATAAATGCTGCCTCTTCCTTCCTACCTCTTGTAACTGCAGTTCTTCCTTATCACCGTGCCTACAGATTTCCTGAGTAGTTGATTTTTTAAGAGTAAAGAACAAAAATAAAATGATACTCATGTTGCTTTACACGACGTAATGTGTGAATTTGAGTAATATTTTTATAATAATTGGGTTATGACTCTTCTTGCTAAATAAAATATGCCTGCTTCAGCACTAGTTTCAATAAGTATCATAAAAATTTATATTGTACGGGCGAAGTATTGCAGGGACCATAAAAAATTATAATTAATCCATTCAAAATTTTCCTTCGATCAAGACTACACGTAGAAACCAATAATCGTATTCTGGCGTTGTTAAGCGTCAGTAAGAGAAACCAACGCGGTTTATTGTCATAATTTTTGTAACTTTCCAATATTATAAAACTAAATATTGAAATAAAAAAAACACGAAAAGAAAAATGCCTTGTGATGTAACTGCGATGTTGCTTGGAATACGGCTATTAGCCGCTTCTGAGTATAGTGTGACTTGCAAAACAATTAACAAATTAACTGTTCGCTCTTAAATGGCTAATGCTTGTAGAATCTGCGTAAATCTTCTTTAATTTCGCGCCCGTATGATCCGATGAATGCCAACTGTCATATGTTTTAGCAAAGTAAAGTTATTATTTAACCAGTTCAATGCATATTGTTAATAATACTTGTAAGATAGTCAAATAAACTTTAATTTTTTTATTTTTGAAATGTTGAGAATAAAATCAAGCAACTAACAAGAAAACCTTATTAAGTGGACTAATCATTTCACGCTAATAGCAAATAAATTTAATACATATACCTTAGGACTATAAATGGAATGACTTGACATATGCCCATGCTTCGGCGACTGACCCATTTTGTCAATGGATTACTTTAATATGATTTAAAATGAGAGTAACTTCGAGTCGAAGTAATGTATATTATTTTCTCTATACGCACACAAAGCCTCCCATGGTGTGTTGTTACACGATTGTTATAAAATTACAAACATATGAATGCTACTTTACATCTTTTATCATTTCATTCATTCAGCCATTCACCCCGAATATAACTCTTGACTCATCTCTCTTGTTGCTCATAAAGGTTGTTGAATTATTCTTACAGTGGCATATACAGGCGTATATATACATATATTCTTTTCTTCTATTTTTCGCATTTATCTTAAAGCGTAAAGTGTTTCCTTTTTTCTTTTGACGCTGCTTGCGGTGTTTTTGTTCCGTGTACATGCACTGTATGCGTTTTTTTTTCATTAGTTTTTTTTTATTTTTTTTTATTTTTGCTTTCCTGCTTTCTTCTAGTTTTTGGCTCATTTTTTTTACTGTTTGAAGGTGCAACAGCTGTTAGCATCACTAAAAACTTCTTTCTAAAGTGGTCTCATACGCTGTTTTGTTTTGTTTGTTGTTTACTTTGGGTTTATAGTGTAATGCCATTATATGAATGAGCTTTTACGTACACTCATGTTTTTATTCCAAATATTCACAAGTCGGTCGTGTATGCTTGTGATTGCATAGTAATGTGGACGGATTGGAAAGATGTAAGAACTATTCACTACCTCACACCCTATAATACACTATTTTTAACAACGTATTAAAATAAACATGGAGCGTATTATTATACAAGCTACGGGTCTAACGGTAATGTAACAAATTAAACACTTTGTCTGTCTATTTATTGTTGTGCCTACTTATTGTTAAAAAAAAAATTAGATAGAAGACTGCAATTTGGCACATGTAATCCTGTGATTAAATTTCGCAGATTAAGTTTGAAAGTATTTAAGTCACGATTTAAAATGTTTGTAGAAAATTGAATTTCAATTAAATTTCAATTTAAGTTTCAATAAATTTTCAATTCCAACTTTAATTGAAATTTTAACCCAAATTTGTTAATGATGAATCATTGATGAACTACAACACAACAGGGTGGAAAATTTCACGAAAATGTCTTTTCGTTTAGCCTTGAGATTCAGGTCAAGTACTAGTAGTTGTGCATTTTATATATACTTGCCTAAGTGATTACATCGTAATGGACTGTTCACAGGCTAACCTACGTTTCCTTTAAGTATCCCAGGTTCGCTTCAAAGCGTACGAAGATTTTTAACTTATTCCGGTTTTTTCATTTACACATTCATTATAAGATTTACATAAATAGCTTTTATACATCGAAGATTATTTAGTTTTTACAATTTTTTGAGTACCGAGTCATATTGGTTTCCTAGAAAATAAGCGAGATTAGCAAGCAGCCAAATCCACTGCTTCGGCACCATTAATTACGAATAGCACTTTGGTAAAGATTAACTTTCAAAAATATATTTAAAAAAAATTAAAGACAAAGTTAACAAACAAAATGGCCAGTACTACCGCACACTGCCCTCGCATTGTGCTACTATATCCAATCAACGTCGAAAAAATCAACATCAAAACTTTTATGAGGATTCGCTTCGGTCATACTATTACAACATCCCAAAGGATCTTTAAGAAATTTCTTCCTTCAACTCGTGATTGTGGATAAAATCTCACCATTAAACGCATACTTTGTGAACACCAAACCCCTTCAACAGTTCGAACATTCATTTTCGGACTCTATGGAAACACCATGGATTCCTTGAAAGTTCCAAGAATGACATAGTATCAATAACGTATTTAACTTCAATAAAACGACTAAATTGACCATCTAGTCTCGAAAAAGGTAGATTCGATTTCCTCAGCCGTTAGTGCTGATCCCGTATAAGTCCAAGAATTTATTTCTTGGGTCTAAATAAATTATAATAATAACAATAATGATAGTAATATTTTGTTTTGCATGCTTCCTTTCTATGCACTTTAATTTCCAGAATTGAAATATAATGGAGTACACAAAACTATTGTAATATAATTGCAATTAAAATATATGAATCTATTTAAAGAATTAAAAACTCGTCCTTAATTCTAATTTATGCAATTTGAATTGTTTCTTTATTTTGCTGCATGCTTTCGAGGCAAGTGTTCCGAATTGTTATAGAACAAGACCGTCCACGTAAGGTTCAGTAAGTGACATCTATATAAATTCGCTACAATTTTCAATAGTGGTAAACCAACCTTTTATTACCTCCACAATTTTATCGAATGTTAGTTTACCAAAAATCTAATTTCTGTTTATTTGCATAACCTTCCGTTACGTATTTGTCGTATTCGTGTCGATATATTTCAAAAATTTGGTCGTTGAGATTTTGTAATTATGGTGTTTCTATGCTATAATTTTTATATTGTAAGAATATTTCGGAAAGGCTGTCTATAGTAGAGCCTCGCTTGATCATAAAAGTCAAACTACTTTTCACAGCATACTTTTTTGAAGACAATTGCTTAGTTTGCATCATTGCGAAATCTGAAAATAAATGAATAATTAAAAAAAAAGTATAAAAAATTGAAATAAAAGTATTACACGTTGCCGGGGGCAGAATAGGTGCAGTTCCGGTCGGGGGCGGATTATTTTGCTCTGAAAAGAAATGAGAATTAAAAAAAGGAAAAAACATTTGAATTACTAGTTACGTCGTTGACATTTTCCATAGAACCCGGGGCAGTGCCGCCATATTATTTTCATCTGAGAAAAAATAAAACTTAAATAACGAAATAAAAAATAAAGAAATATGTGATAAATATTACCTCTTATCGTAAGATCCGCTAATTGTTCTGAAAATAAATATAAATAGTAATAGTAACAATAATATTAGTAACAATTAACAATTTAGCAATTTTTATTTACGTTTCATCTCCTTCATTTCCTTTTAATTACGTTTCCTGAGTAAATGAGGTTAGCGCCTTTGTTTTTAAAGGAAGACAGGTATGTCAGCATTTTCTATCTGTTAGGAATGAGATACATATTAATTAGAAATTGAAAATCATGAATGAAAATGTTACTAAATTGAAAAACCAATTACATGCAATAATTTATTTTATTTTTTCTATCTATTTGGAATAAAATACATGCTTAGAAAATGACTTTTATATAATTTCATGAGGGCCGGCAGTTGTCTTGAACAATTTTGCAAAAAATCATGTAGTATTCACAAAAAACAACTCTAAAGTCCGCCTGAAAGTATTCTGCAAAAATGATAATAACGATATGTCAATATTTGTTAGCCAACTGTTTCACTCGACGAAAATAGGCTCTTATCGGCCATTTACATGGCTATTCCAGTTCGAAGTGCTGGTAGAGATATCCAACTTATTCGCGGAGTTCTTTGAAACGTCCTATTCTCCGTCGTCAATAATAATTGATAATCATCCGTATAATCTTGGTTCATTTGCTATTTTCCCTGATGTAATGCTTTCCGAAGAAGAAGTGTGCTGTGGATTATCTACTTTGAAGTTTTCTTTCCCGGGTTCGGATAGAATTCCTTGGTGCATTCTACGTCATTGTGCGAATTTACTTTACGTTCCCTTAACTAGGATATTTAATAATTATTTATTAAATGGTTATTTTCCTCAAATGTGGAAAACCAGTTTTATTTCACCTCTTTATAAAAATGGGCCTAGGAACTCTGTCGATAATTATAGAGGCATTGCAAAGTTAAAGCTATCGGTTATACTAACCAATAGCCCCTTGGATAGTTCCGCTTCATTGATTCAAATGTGATCTGAGAAGAGCTCCTGTCATTTACTTTTCGGCCTGGGATACGATGGATGGTGGTAAAGGGTTCGCAGTAGTACTTATTCATTCATGTAATCATACTAAATACATTACCAAATGCGATATTCTGGATATTCACCTTCCATAAATTGATGTGTGTAAGATATTCCATCTATTATTGATTACACATTGAGAAATACTAATCGACAACAATAACATTTTATATTATGTAAGCGTCGTCTCTATCGCCTATGTGAAAATTCTGGATATCTTTAGAGGCATTTTCAGTATACCTTGAAAAACCGTGCTATGCCATGCTACATTTGAAAATTTAATCAAATCATTTACGATTACGATTCCATTACTGAAGGGATATGTTTAGATTGCCATGTTCCACATGGTTAGCTTTAATTGTGAACTATAGGAATGTGACTATGTTGCCCATAGCACTGTGTCTTGATCCTGCGGGCGCTTCAAACAAACAATTGCATTGTGGTCAATTGAAATTAAGTAGTTATTTTCGGCATTATGATTGTGGTTGGATACGAAATGTTGGCGTTAGAACTCTAGCAGTCCTCCAAATTGTAATTGAAAATGTGCTCATCAAATGATAGGTAATAATTTATTACAATCATGAAATTGACTGCGGAAAACTATCTCTAATCAATCTAAGAAAATCAATCCTTAGCTAGGATTGAGGATACTTTTATGTATATATATCTCTTTAGGTATAGCTGTAATTATTTAATGTATACTTGTATTCTAGTTTTTGTATTATTTTGTTATTTTACTCTCTCTCTTTACTCATAATGCTGCGCTTTTAATTATCAACTTCGTTGTTTATTCTCTTTATGAACGTAAATAATTCTATTTTAATTTGTACACAATTATGGCATTTTATTGCCGGATTACTAAAATAAAAAAAAATTCAACGTTAATTTCCTTGTACAATTCATAAACATTTTTTGGATATTACTCATAATTTAATATCATTTCTTTGATTCTATTTGCATTTTTGCTTTCCATTGAATTTTGATGATTTCATTGAATGTTTCTTCCTATTGAACAAAAATCACGCAAGTTCGATGAAAATAGAGCAAATAAAAAATGCTTGCATACCGTTTTTTAAACTGAGATACTATCATATGAATACAAATTATATTTAAAATATGTTGCCAATGAGTTACGAAGCGTTTTAAACGAGCATTCTACAACACCGTCAGAGATACCTCCATTTATCTTTTAAATTTATGCTAAAATATTAATAAGGTTTCTTCATTTAGCTAAACAATGTCAATGGAATATTCTCTCAAAAAGGCAGGAGATTCAACTAAATCCGAAAAGACGATAATGCCCGATCTCTAAGTTGAAGTCAACCCCCCGAAGGTCTGTTAAGCGATGTGTTTAAGCGATTTATTTGTGCATTCGCGTAAATCATTAACAGCTTTTAAAAAAATTTGGAATAGCTTCTAAGGAGCGAAAAGTCATTTGAGTCATTGGTAGCATTTCAGCATATTAGCTTATGGTGGACAATCCGAGTTCATTCCCAACGGTTGACACGTTATCTATTTTTATTCTGCTCGTATTTTGTTATTGCGTTGAAGGAATACTATTGAGTGATGATTTTTTAGTTAATTAAAGAAAAATTTGTTCGTCAAAAGGAAAGAAATGAAGACAAATTGAAAATGTACTCTTCACCAAATGCAATTGATATGAATTTTCTATCGTTAATCGTGAATGAATTTTCCTGTGGATGATCTGTATCTATATAAAAGTACATTAACGATACTCATATATTATTATTATTTATATTTTCAAACAATTCAAATCTATTTCTGTTATTTATTTTCATTTATTTAGGTGAAGTATAGAACGGTTGGCACTTTTTCGTTTAGCTTTGAAAATGTAAAATATGTCAATTTTCCCCCACAAAGTTCGTTTTAAATTTCAAACAATTTGCAATGTAATCACATCGCATACGTATCAACTAACGCACTTTAATATTTGTATCTGGAACATATAGACACATGTTCTTCTCCGCTTGTTTAACATTTCCTGTAATTACCATTGAATTTAACACATTTTTGGTCAACATACACTCGATTTAATTTACATCTAACACACATATTCTATATAAACCGAAAACGAGATAGCAAAATATAGAATCGGAGAGAGAGAAAGAGCAATGGAAACAAAATAATAAAACCTAATTTAATGCCTTTAAATGGTGTCTTGTACCAACTTTATCCACATAGCAAATTTTATGATATGTGTATATAAATATACATTTATGTAATTATAATTTAAAAATAGTTGTGCATTCAACTAAATGAAGGTAAGAAATAATAGACTGATTTCAAAAAATCCAAAAATAGGTTAAATCTTCAGAGAATCAAAATTCCTATAAATCTATTTCATTCGTTCATTACATAAACTCCTGAGATTTAACGCGCTCTACCTATTATAACCCTTAACATTTTTTAGACGAATATTTTAAAAAAGCTTCTATAGATAGAAGTTAAAAGTGAAAAAAGGTGATAAAGTAGGATTTTAATATTATATACGAATATTTGCGTTCTGTTTACGTTTCTATATCAAAATTTATTAAATTACAGTTTATTAGTAATTATATAATAGAAAATTTTATTTTCAATACGTCTATAGAGTGCAATCTTTGAATCCAATATGATTACGTGTTTATCGAAACCACGACAAATATTTCCGCGTACTTTTGTTTGCATTCATTTCAAAATACACATTTGCAAGTACCTATTAAATAGGAAAATTGGTATTTCCCATGCGAGTATGAATTTATAGAATTTTATAGGTTTGCAGCGACTTGTGCAAAGATTTTGTAAGGACTAGCAAGTGTTGATATTAACTGCAAACTCTTGTTTATAATGCTTTTCAAATTTAAAAACTTTGCAAGTCTGCAATTTTTACAAACTAGCAAGCTTTGGGGTTTAAAAAGCTTTGGAAGCTTATAAGCTCTACAAATTTTAAGTTATCGAATTTTTTTAAACCTTAGACAGTTTTGCAACTCTATATCGAAAGAACCATAAGGTCTATATATTTATCATCGAACTGAACAGCAGAGTCAATCTTATAGCATCTATTTCTTTGCATTCAATATGTTCTTTTTAGATTTTTCCAGCGGTCTCTTTCTACATATTACAACTTTATAGTACTTTTTTAGTTGCTTCTTTTTGATTTTGATAATATTGTTTGCCTTGAAATTACACCACCATCATTAATACACAGCGGTTACAACCGTTATTCAAGGTTCGAAAATGACATATTCTGTGGGAAAGGATCAAAATATTGACTGAAAAGGGTTACTCGAAACTGCTTTTGATTATAATGCATCGATGCGGCATAGCTTTCTCAAACCAAACTTCTTCGAAATATAAAATATCGAACCAATTGAAATGCTGGCGTATTTAGTAATTTCGAGAGCAAATCAGTTATGATATGAGTCCATATTTTACAAAGAATGAAATATATGTCCAGTAATTGCGTTTTCCTGTATATGCACGATGAACGGTCACGATTGTACGTTCACATTTTGAAACCGGTCTGTCTACTGCACAATGAATATTATTATCCGCTGTTACCGCCGCGTTGAAACTGAAAGATACTATATATATATATCTCTGCCAGTTTTATAATGATAATAAATCTGAAATCAAACTAACTGAAATTATAATCGTTTCAAAGACTTTTCTTTTATCGTTCATGTAGAGAACATGTATATGAGCTTTCAAAACCTATCCAGCAAAATTGCAAACAATTGTGATGGTTAGTCAATATTTACTATTTTCTAACTGCAATGATTCTGCTAAATGGACCATTGCGGCCAAATTAATATTTATACGTAGCTTGTTTTTCTAGATTTTCCACTCTATTTAGTAAACATGCATATGTCAATACTTATCTGTACACAAACATGCACTTCTATTATTAGCAAAGCGTGTTTTATAGAATAACAAGTAGGGACTAGAATTTTATTATAATTGCAAAATAAATTAGTTTTGCATTGCAGATGAATGACTTTGTGGAGAAATTGAATTTAATTAGAGCAAATAAATATATCTTTCATTTCAAACATGTTCGTTTGCACCAATGACGGCTTTGGATAATTGAAAAGATGAACAACGGCTTTTCGTTACCTATGATAAAAACAAAAACATTTCGCTCATGGCTAAAGTAAGATAAAAAAAATGTTTTTCTTATTTTATCAAATATTTGCGGTATATGACAAAACGGTATATTACAGACACTTCCAAAAAAAAAAAACGAAAATTTCATAAAGCAGGACTGCTCACAACTAAAAGGAAGGGTGACTGCGTAAAGGCAATTGTAAAACTGAATCTTTGTAAAGGCTATGCACTTTTTTTAAAATTAGATTGAATAGTATTAAATTTAAAACTTTTAAAGGAGTCGTTTTTGTCAGGGTCTGTCGTGTACGAAACCTCTTTTATCCATCTAGTTTCTTTTTACATTATATTCACAGCTTCCTTGTAAAACACGATCGTAAAAACATTGCTTCGAGAAGGAACTATTTGTATTAATTGACCTCTCGCTGTGCAATTTCCTAATTCCTTAAGAAACTTCTTCATTCGAAATATAAGCAGTAATTTCCATACATTCATCGCCGCATGTATTTTGTATCCACTCTCTTTAGGCGCTTTCTCGGTGTTTGTGTTCGTGGATTTATTCGAAACAATTTAAAGAAAAGAATTCAGCAAAGTAGATGTGTGACTTGCAGCTTTACTATCATTTCCTACGACTATTGGAAAAGCAAAAATATTTACAACGTTCTAATGACGAATATCTTATGTTCGAGTACTTTCGAAATTCATAATAATATTTAGAGAAGTTTTTAAAAGCTGTGCACACGTAAGTTTTCTAGTGTATTTACTAAAGTTTATGAAAGCGTTTAGAAAGCTGAAACTTATAGTATCCTTATAAGCAATATGAGGAGAAATTGTCTTACAGACGGACTTAAAATTTCTCTCGATATAATGTATATATGAATAGATTTTGATAACCACAAGTATCTACTATTGCAAATAATAAAATATATAACAACCGTAAAGTGCCTTCATTAAAACGCTTTCTAAACCAAAACATTCAATTGAAGTTTACAAATATTTCGTAACAATTTTCTGCAAAGATATGGTTTTATATCTTCTATATTCTTTTTCTCTTTCATAATTATTTTCTTTTAGAACTAAACTATATTTTTTTGTTATTTATATAGAGTAAAGGTTGCATTATGTAATGAAGATTTCATGTCAACATTTCAAATCATCTCTTATTAATTATAATTACTTCGCCATCACCAGATAATAGTATACAATTTACTTACATAGATAGATCTTATGTGCTGTAAGTACTCTAATGTTTTGTTTTACAATTAATAAAAAATATTCGTAGAAGCAGAACTTTTTCTAAGCGTTGTATGGAAAAGAATACTTTCGTTATTTTGACATTGTAAATATTACTTCGTAAATAAAAAGAAATTTCAAATACAAAAATCTACGCTTTTAGCAATTTAGCGATACGGACTGTGTCTAAAGGAAAAATATAAAAAGGCACTTTTGTAAAAATATTTATATCTAACTTTTTTTTTTATTTTTATCAGATAGATAATGAGTAAATGTTATGTTCTCCCAATGGGAACGATATAATAATCACAAATGTGACGTTTAAGAATATATAGATAAATAGAATATTAAAATAGAAATGGAAAAAATGTATTGAAAATTTAAGGAAGAAAATTTATTAAAATAATTTAAGAAAGAAAAGATAAATAAATTTTAATTTAGAAGATTCTGTATGTGATGCCTGTTAAATCTTCTTATTACGTTTGCTTCATGTAGAAGAAATATTGCCGTGGGATTTATATAATGGCTTAGCTTCTCAAGACACAAATGGCTTAGCCTCGCAAGGTACAAATATATGTGTTTTATAATATTATTTGTGCGGTGGGGTTGTTGATGGGCGGGATAGTGCGGAATTGGAACCGATATTATTATTACATATTTAATTCCCGTCTCCAGGAAAACATCAAATAACCATTTTCGAATATTAGACCCAGCTAAAAGAAGGAAAAGGGTATATTCGCACGCATGGATGTTTGGTGTTAGAATAGAATAAAAATAGATATCGATCAATGCTGTATCATTTGGTTTATTTGCGTAAGAAAAACATGCGCGCGAGTGGAACAAAACGATTCGTACGCAAGAGCAATCCAGGAATAGTTCCCTTGCAGCTATGTGCATAATGCAAATGAAATTCGCCAATAGTTTTAATGATTGATAAGATGTCGTCTATTACTATCTTCCATTTTTTTTTCTTAGAAATGAAAGCAGTCATTCAAAAAAATTAAAAATTTTATGAAATAAATTCAACTTAAAGCATTGTGTCTAGCGTTACCCGCTCCATTTTCCCATCTTTCTAATCAAATATTAGTGTATTGTTCATGATGAATAGTAACAATAAATTTTTTGCTTGTGTTTATTATAATTTAAGGCATGATTTAGTTTTTGATTTATGTTTGCATTTTCTGTTTAGTTTTTATAAGCATTTTGGTTATTTTTCAAAAACGCCGCTTTATTGTCAATTACCTTGCCAAAGACATTTTTCTTCACACCAGCAGTTAATTCCAATATTTTGTAATTGTTGCTATTTAAGTCTCCCTTTGTAGTTTCAACAATTTCAAACTTAATCTTATCCGTATACAAGTATCGAGATTAAATCTTCTGTCTCTTAAGTTAGCAATTAAGCAAAAACACTAACAGTTCCATGTTAAATAAAAATATTGTTCATTTTCAAGGTATCTTATATGCACAGTTAAATTATAAGAATCGAAAAAATAAATTGGTATACCACCGTCCTCTGCAGGTGAATACAAAAATACAATAAATAATATTCTGTATGTTATATTTCATTATTGCACGCCACGCAACAGAAAATAAATGAGGTTTTTGGTAATATTTTTCAGCGTGCATTTTTTTTTATATTATATATCATGTATTTGATGATTAATGAATTTATTATTTTTGTCATCTTTTTTACCCTTTGCTCTTATGAAGCTTATGGAACTCCAACAGGAATCACCGCGTTCACTTTGCTCTTGAATTTTTGAAACTTTTACTATTTTAATAAAAGACCGACACTTGGTTTATAAACTTTTCGTTAAATTGTCAAAAGTCAAATTTAGTAATGATTGAATAGAGCTAACGCTAAACTTTTGTACTAAACTTTTTATATCTTATTACGGTCTGACGTATTTACTACCTTTATTAAAAATTATCTTTAACCAAACACAGGCGGGCTGTTATCTTCCTTTCGAAATTTTCGTTATAGTATTAGTTTTGAAGATTTACGTAATGAACGAAAATAATAATTTCGACATAAAAATGGCTCAGATACTTCCCAGATACTCCGAATATTAAGTAGGCTTCGAAACTGTCTGCAAATTCTTACATAAGATTTAATATAATAATTTAACATTCCCATTGCCTTTTAATGCATCCCGTTCAGCAGTAATAGCTACTTAAACAAATTCAAATTTCGTAAGTGCTTATGGTAGAAATGCTGGACCTATGTATGTTTTTTCCTAAAAGATCGGAATATGGCCAATTAAATTCGTAAGGTCATACCTACAATGATAGAAAATTACAAGATACGAAATTGTGCGCCATGACGGTAGGATTACATCTGAATTGTCAACATCTTAACGAAGGAAAGCGCTACAAAAGATTAAAATAAAAACATTTTGTTCTCAATTTTTTTGAGATGAAAGCAAAAATATTGTATTAATAACATACGAGGAAGTTATTAGGTATATGTTTATATACTTAAAAAAATAAAAATTTTGAAAAATGTTAAAAAATTCCAAAGAATAATAACATGCGAAGAACTTTTTAAATTTATATTTAAGTAATAAAAAAAATTTCATAGAATACCGTAGATTTTATAGCTATTTCACGTATACTTCTCAAGAGTAAAGCTTTAAAGCTTCTCATGAAATTAGCAATCGAATGGACTTTTAAATAATTTATTGATAATAAGTTAAATTCTTTAAAAATAATTGTTGAATATTACTTGAAGTATTGCTAACTTGACGTTGAATTACTAGCTGCAATCTACTAAGAGACCACACGGACGAACATAAATGAATAAATCAACATTTCTAAATAATTAGGAACGTATATGCATTCCCAAAATTTCCAAAGTCCCCCTTCATTTTATACTAAGATTCTCCCGTATGACTACAAAGGATGGAGTGAAAGTGGTATAAACGAGTAACAGCAGGCTACTAGCTGAGACTTGGTAAGAATGAACACACCAACCTTTGCACAGTATTAAAAGGCGACTCCCGTCATGTCGTTCCTTAAGTCTGGTATATTATTTCTGTGTTCGCCTCACAAGAGCCTAATTGATCCCGATAACCATAAATTTTTTCTGAGCAAGTATAGTGTTACAGTATACCTTATGTTCGGACAGGAGAAAATCAATATATAAATCATATTTACAGATAGAGAGAAAATTCAATATAAATACAATTTTCGTACTCGTTTTTTTTAGATTTTAGTAAACGAAATCCAAAAGTGAAGTGAGCCAGCATTTATTTATATTTATTTAGAAATAATTTTTTTCTTATGATTTTTAAATCCCGGTATCTTTTCCAAATATATTAACTATACGTTTAAATTTACTCGTTCATGCATGCATAGAGTCGGGTAACTGTAATCAATTGGAATTTTTCTCATGAAATTTTTACAATTCAAATTGAAGCTATTATAACCAATACATGTTGCACTGTCGCTGCGATATCTATGGCGAAGCTTTTAAATTCGAGCTAATCAATCGGTTATGCGCAACAAAACCGACCAACCTTGCATATGCCTGTTGTTCTATTTACCCAACCGATGAATTCAATTTATGCTGAAGTACACATATATACTTTTTATGGACCATATTGAACGAGAAATCAAAATAAAAAAGAAGCACAACACACACAAAAAGAATAGACGAGCGTCGTATGTGTTTTACAAACTGCATGTCTATACATACTTCCGTTTTACTGCCATGCAAACCGTTACAAACTTTATTACCATGTCGTGCATAAATCATTGACGGGTTTGTATGTTACACATATAGCTGACTTTTTATGTTTATTTGTCCGTCCTCTCTAAAACACAAGCGCACTGTGCTGAGCATAGTTAGTTGCATTTATGACAATGCAGGCAGTGTTTTTTATAGCGTTATAGAAAATTCGATACAACATCACGAGGTATGTTGCTTTGTACTACTGCTTGTTTACCTAAAAGCTTGTGAGTTTTCATGATTTTGCCTATTAAAATAAATAACAGTTTTAATAAATTCAAATATTTAGTTAACACTAGCCTTAGCTATAAGCATTACCTTCCACATTTTACTGTAACAGAACAAAGTGAATGCAAAATCAAAATAAAAAATCAATATATACATATATATATATAGCACTCATCAATTATTACTTTTAACTTTTGCTTTTATATCTTAAGTAATTTAAAAAAATTTTTATATGTTAAGTAATTTAAAAAAAATTACTGTGGAATGGATGACGTAACAATATCCAACGTTCACAATGGTACTTTTCGAAAACAACTTTGCCTCTACTTCTTTTGTTTTATTTTCAGCCAACTTTTCAGCACTTTTCTTAGCCATAACTATTCTTAAATTGTTTCTTCAAAGGTGCTCGACATTACCGTACAAAGGGTTTCTTTTGCAAAAATTTTTTATTGTTTGTGGTTGCAAACAAAACCATTGAGAGAGAGAGAGAGAGAGAGAGAGAGAGAGAGATAGGAAAGAGACAGAGAGAGAAGGAGATAGCCAGAGAGAGAGAGTGAATGGATTAGCCATGGTCTCTTCATAATTCTACCTTTTTCTTATACTTTCTAGAATACTCCTTTTTCCAAAATTTCATAGCACAACTTGTTTAGAAACAGTTGAGAAAGTTAGTCCACACAGTGCACTTCGATTGGAATTATCGAAAAAAAAAACAGAATTGAAAAAAAACAAATCAATGGCTCAATGATTATTTGCAAGTTTTGATATTACATTTTGCTCTTACTTCCTTACTTTTGTGTTTTTTGTGCGTTAACATTTTCTTTTGCTTACTTGTTTCATTTTTTTCATTTTTTGAAAAAAATGTATTCTTTTTGCTGTATATACACGTCAGCTATAGTTACTTTAGATTAATGTTTACAGATTTCAATAAAGTTACTCAACCATTTATCTTCCCATACAATAGAATAACTTATCGAAATAACAAAAAGTTTATTTATTAAAAAGTTTCAATCGTATAATAATTAAACGCAAATATTTAGCAAAATAGTTAATTTTGTCCGAAAAGGAAGAAATCGAAAACTTTTTGAAATATAAATTTTAATTATTGCTGGTATAAGGGCATTACTTCTTCGTTTGTAATTTTATTTTGTTATAGAAAATAATTATATACGATCCGAAACGAAATTATCGAGGATGGAGTGAAGAATTTTGAACGGAAAGAATCTTTGTTTTCGTCTCTTTGGGACAAGCACCATCAACATATAGATCCAATTAGATGTTAGATATAATTTATGTCTACTTAAATCAGCATGGGTCTCTGAATTTAGAGTCTTTTCTAAAGCCCCATTGACAGACGTTGCCTACTAAAATTCGTCAGTGCTACTAACTCTGAAACTTTTGGTTTATATTAGTAATGTCAGTTATATTCTCAACTACATTTTTTTCTGCTTACTTCTTGAGAAAGCCTTGCAATTGCATTCAAAAGAGCAACCGTCTTCCACTCACACTTCTCGGAATTTCGTAGGAACTAAGGTATTTTCAATCTTAAAGTTTAAGCACAATTTTCGATTAAGCGATATATAAAATAAAAATCAATCTTACAATTAAATTAAGATCAATGGTAAAATTTACACCATCACTAAGTGAGCTTAGCAAGGAACGAAACAATTCGTGGCAGGGCAGAACAACGTCCATACTATACTGTGAATGCTAATCTCCTAATTTATGTTTCTGAATTGTATTCACATTGATACGAATAATGATAGCCATTGATAATAGCGGGCAAAAAGTTTGGAGCAGCTCAGGATGCGCAATTTCAAAACACAAAGCGTTACTTTACTTGGCATGAATCTGGGCTTCATCATTGTTTTTATAGTTTACTCGAAGTTTAAATTCGCAAAGCTTGTAAATAAAAAAAATACTTTTCATTTTAATGCCTTCAGGAATTGACTTCAAGCATAATTAGACCATATTTTAGTTCTCTCCAATTTTTCTTAAAAATATTGATCGAATTGGATAGTAATATTTATAGAAATAGTTCTTAAAGATGCAACAGTAATAGTGATATGAATCTTTGTAACAGGTTGATACCCACACTTTATTTAAAAACTATTTTCTGAAGCAATTTAAGCCTGCTTGTCTGTCTGATGAAAGCAAGCCTTATGGAAATTGTTGGATCAGACCATTTTCACGACATTTCAATGAAAAAAATTAGAACTTTCAAAACTTCGTGATAAAAATCGTTGCGGAATAACATTTCTGCGTTATATTTCAATCGGATGGTGCAATTTTTCAAATCTGTTAAAGACGATTTAAAAATAACCGTCTGTCTGCCTGTCTGTGTTTGTTTTGTGTGTGGGGAACATTCTTCTGGGCGCGAAAATAAAACTATCCGGACCCAATTTAGCAAAAATATTTAAAGTTCTTGCATGTACGTATGTACGTGTGGAAAAAATTGGTCAAACCACACGTCCATAGTGTAATATCAACTGCTCCGAGTGTTCCGCTTACTACTCAAAGACTACGCAGTAAAAATTTTCACGACACTCCATAAAAATCGAAAAAATCTGCCACACCCAACTATTAAAATGCAGTTTTTTTCGTAGTTTCTTTTAAGATAATAAGATAAGATAATATTCCGAACAGCTGGATATAATTCTCTTACTTGTTTTCTAATTAGTATTAGTATCTGCAATAAGAGCTGTAGTAGTAGAAAATAAGGAATTAATAGCAATTACTTGCAGCTACTGCTTCAGTAAAATTCTTTAAGTAAAGATCAATAGCTCCTTTAAAGTTTCTAGTCTTTAAGATGTTATTGAAAATGAAAAGCTAATTAAAACATTCTAAAACATTTAATTTTAATTTCAAAGTGTTTGTACTTTCGCTCTTCCTTTCATTTATCTCATTTAATTAGGCGAATATAATTAGCCGGTCATTACATTTAATGATTATGGCAATAAATGAAGACGACAAGTAAAGAAGAAGAAAAAATTACTAAAGACTACTTGAATTTCTACAATTCCGCGGCCATACAATGAACTCAACATGAGTAATGAAAATTTAATTTAAGCTAACATAACTTTTAGATTTTATTGTAAACGACACAGAAGGGAAAATATTATATTATGAATTTTTTCTTCTTTTTTTTTAATGGATGTGGATGTGGGTTTAATGAAATTATAAAATCTTTTATGAGTGTTTATGTTTACACACATATGTGCACACAGAAATTAAATTAACCAAAAGCAAACAGGAGCATACATGCACACCTACACTGACGGGCTGCTGCGACAGTCGAAGCAAGTCGCTACACACTGTTCTCTAATATTATCAGCGTATAATTGGAAATATAAAAGATATTTCTAAAGGAAACCTTGGTATGGGAGGTTTACTGAATGTTGTGCGTTTTCTCTGCAGGCATATCGTTAGTGCTTTTAACAGTAAATTGGTTTAATCAAGAAAAATGTTACCGGCAGTCATATAATAGAAATGTTTTTATACATTTTTTTCCTTTACCTTTTTTTAAATATGTTTAGCATTTTCTACCTCACTCGAGTCTAGATATTAAATAAATTATTGCAGAAAGGAAAACATAACAACAAAGGCAAAGATAAAATAAAGGTAAAGTATAATATTCTGCACTGATTGAATTATAAAGTTTACTTAGCTTCAATGAAATTTTTATGACTCTTATTTATACAAACAATTGATTTCTATATACATCTCCGCAGGATTGGCTAGGTGAATGATGTCGTTTTATTTACAATACTTAAAAGTCATCTTTGAGCAACCTCTAGAATCCATATTTGTGGATGATTTTGATGAGAATCTGAATCGGTTTCCTCGATCGTCTTTGTGAGAATTTGTGCGGTTTCCTCGATCGTCTTTGTGAGAATTTGTCCGTCTTTGTGTTTTTCTACTTTTTTTTCTCTTCTCCCATTTATACATACATCAGGTCTCCATTTCTTTAACTCCTTCTTGTTCTTTCATATATCTACTGTTTGATCAAGTTTGTGACTTTTCCCTTCATACAGTCAACCTTAAGAACCGCCATTGTTTTACGATGGCTAAATTAAACCACTTTAATGCAAAACATAAAATATATTTATATATTTAGGTCAGTCCTTTACATATTTCTAAACACCAAGACTACAATAAATAATCAGAAATCAGTTGACTTTTTTGTGGTGCCCTTCCTTTCGAATTGATTGCGTGGAAAATTTAGTATACCAACGAATATATAAGAAAAGAAATAAAATTAAATTCAAGTTCACAGAATCTGACAATTTTTCTAATTTCTTCTTCATCGTTAGCAAATTCAGTGAAAAATGTAATTATCTATTACAGCTAAGATGTCCAATTCTCAATAAAAAAAGATACTTTAACAATTATTTGAAAAGAGGTCATTTCGAATTCATGTTATTTTTTGTTTACGCAGTGATATTCAAAAGAAAGACATCAAAATACGTGCACGTCTTATAATTAAGAGAATTTGATGTTTAATACGAGAGGAACCTTGACATTTACTGGCTATAAAGTCATTGCTTAATATTTGGGAAGTTTATCCGATTTATCTTATTTTTTGCAAAAGTAAAAAAATTTCCAAAATAAGTTCTGTTTTGGTTTATTGCCAATAGAAATAATCATCAAAATATAAAAATTTCTAAGTGAAAATATATTGAAGTTGACTTTTCTCTGTGTAACTAAGCAAAGGGAATTCAAGAGTATCCTGTAGGTGCTAATATTCTACTATTGAGAATAAAACAAGTGTGGCAGTAAGACATGCAATTAAATATATTCTTCTACTAATATCCAAAGATATTAAAGGTAAAGATAACAGAATTGGTAGCATTACGCTATTGTCGTGTACCATTGAACGATTGGACCATTTTTAATACCGACCTGCGTGCAGAAACCTCCAATGTTTCCGCCAAATTTGAAGTCGATATAATCAGTTTTGCGGCCAGGAGAATGTTTACCATAGACGTTACATAGTCAGACGCACGGACAGACGGATATACTTAAATCGATTCTAAATTTGATGCCTGTCAAGAGTATATATACTTTTCGGGTCTCTAAAGCTTTCTGCTGGTTGTTGCAAACCAAATGACAAAATGAATATACCCACCGTACTTCTGTGTTAGGTATAAAAATAATCTAAATTTTCTACCTTTAGTTAGCCAAAATATTATATAACATTTCGCTGCTTGGTGTCAAGAAAAATATAAAATTTTTTTTTTATAAAAAGCAAAATGTGTTATATGAGAAGTGATAGTAAAAATTGACCGATAATCCATTTACAATACTGTTCGTCTTTGAACATGTCAACATACTAAGTTCTATCAAAATTTTCTGAAAATTACGATTTGTGGGTTGAACAGAAGAATATATGAACATCATACATACAAATGCATAGGGAGGCCTAAATCGATCGAGAAAAGGATTTTGAATTTGGACAACGAGAGACTGATCCATTTGATATCGTAGTGATTGTTGCATACGACTCACGGACTTAACGTACCTTTACAGGTACGAAAAAGTACTTTTTTGATAATCCTTTACGAGGAAACTAAGGGGACACATCCAACTGTGATTATTTCAATTGTTGGTTTTGTACTTTTAAAATTACAAAATTTGGAAAATAAACACAAACTTGTTACAAATAGTCTTGATCTAAATCGACGGATTGAAATGAATGTAAAACGCAAGGATTATTCAAAGGAAAACATGCGATTTGTAATTGGTGTTAATGTGCAATCTTTAACTAATATTTATCTGAAATCTAGCATAAATATTTCTTAAAATCATCCAACGCCGATTAACCGCGTATACAACACATATCTGTCGAATTTGTTTTTTTTCGAACGAGTACATGCCCAATATACGTATCTAGTCTAATATAGCTTGTTTATTTTTCATAAAAGACCCACTAATTGTGCTTTTGTTTTGAGTGCTTATATATAATAAACAAATAATTTGTTTTTTACAATAGAATGGGGAATAGAAAACCATACAAAACTTGGCAAACATTAACAAATAATTAAAAAATAAAAAAGTATGATGTTCCTTTATCTCAGTCCAAAGAAGACGCTTTATATATCAAAAACAGTCGCACGAACATAACCTCCTTTTCTTAATTCTGAAAATTTCGAAGTTAAAGATTCGCGGTAAGGTCGTCGACTAATTCTTAATTGAAGATAGATTCTCTGAAATCCTTCAAAAATGTGGACAAATTCAGTCTTAAAACTTCGTTGCGAATGTAAACATATATCACGAAATAGTTTTGAATGATTCGAATAAGACTGGACACAATAAAAATCTCGGTATTCCTGATTTATATTAATTAGGAGTGGCAAATTTAATAGAAGAAATTTCCGAATGGCATCGCTATAGAAACAAGATAAAACTCGAAGTGTTTAATATGATGATGTTGACAGGAGGATCAAATGCGGCAATAATGTCATAAAAAGATTGTTATGGAAGAAAGATAACGCTGTACAAAAGATAACAAAGGCTGAATTGATACCATATAAGGTAATCCTTTGCCTTTGGAGATCTAATAATTTAGTTTTCAGATGTAATAGTGTAAAGCTGGCATCAAGGAACACCGGTGAAAATCATTTGATTTAGTTTTACCAGAAATCCCGCAAATACTATCGTGATAATTATTTTATCAGAAGAAGAGTTTTATCGGGAAAAGGCAACAATTTATCGATCTTTGTAACACGTACAATATAAGACAAAATATGTTTTAATTAGCGGAACTGTCACGAACTTTTTTGTTAATAAAATATTCCAAACAGATTTACCCATGCCTAACTTTCTATCGGTTTGGTCATTTGTCGCTGTTGGAGTTTTGAAAATATAAAACGTATATGTAATTAATATACTACTTGAAAGTTAAAATTTGAAATGTAACGCAATTATTGGTAAACTATAGATACGATCGCAAACGTTAAGAAATCGTAATTTTAAAAAATTACGAAAATTTCAAGATGTAGTCGATGATAAACTTCAAGCTTCAATCTAATATCCTGTGTAGGTAACTATAAAAACGATAGTCATATAAAAATTCAAAGCTGACTGACGTTTCTACAAGTATAAAAAAACTTTAGCAAACATTTATGATTTATTCAAACACGAACTGAAAGAATATAAGTAACATCAGAACATTATAGACTCTCTTTGCCTCTTCTTCTCTATTTTATCTTATAGAAAACCAAAAATGAATAAAAAAAAACAAAAAATCCATTAACTTGAAAAATTATATTTGTGTCCTCTATTTCCTTGTTTGTCTATTTGCACAAAATTTAAAAGCGATTCTCTATGCAAAATACTCAAACGTATGCTTTTTTGGTCTTAAACGTCAGCACAGCATTTACTTTGTACTTCAGTGGGCTATTTTGAACGTATAATTTATTATTTTATGCATTTTTGTGAGTGAAAAGTAATTATTTTTTTTTGCACTTATTGTTGTCCTTTCTTTTTGTTTCAGTTCTTAAACATTAAAAAGTTTAAATGTCCGAAATAATTTGCATTCAAAAATGCATTAACATAAAACATTTTACTCACACAGGCCATTCATTAAACACCATACAACAATAGACATACTACAATACTCTACTTTATAATAAAAACTATACTTTATTACCTTGTGAAGACTTGCTTTTTATGAGAGCCCTTATTTGCAAAGCGGTCAAAAAAGTTAACTGACGTGGTCCAAATTTAACAAATTTAATTTTCTTAAAGATTTTATTATCCTTGACCTATTATCGTCATAAAGTATTAAAAGCTTTTTCTTGTTGTCATATAGAGTGTTAATCTTTAAACCTTATCTGCGGATAGAGCACGAAAAAGGGACTTACGTGAATCTAAATTTGTACAATTAATTTTTATTTCAAATTTCTATTAAAGATGAATTTTCGTTATCAAAATTAGATTTTTTGCATTACAGAGGCTTACTTTTCGTAGGATTAGTTTTAAGCAGGATCTTCTACATCAATACCGAAATGCTTTTTTTACTAAAAATATTAAAAATTTTGATAGCGAGTCTTTTTGCCCAAAGGACTTTCGTGTATCCATTCGTCAAAATATCTCCAAAATCACGAGCTGTACTTTGAACAGAAAAATTAAATGGATTCAGAAAACGATTTTGAATCGATCGGTATAATAAAAAAAACATTAAAAAAGGATTAGAAAATTATTTTGAATCGATCGGCATAATAAAAAAAATTAAAATCGATACAAAAAATCATTCTGAAAATGATTCTGGCTCGAACGGCAACTTAACTTAACTTTATATCGCAAGAATATGAAAAGGTGAACGACAGTATTTAGATAATTTTTGAAATATTTTTTCACCAAAATAAAAATTCCTGAAATGTAAATTAGTTTGCAAAGTTACAGAAAGACAGACGACTTTTCGACTATAAATTAAATACGTACAATGTAGAGAATGTGCAAATGAAGTAAATGAATTTTTAGTAATTGCACACCGAGTAATGTCTGTCTCCAAGTATTGTTAAGTGCAACTCATACAACAATAAAATATTCATTGTCTTAAATAGGAACTTGCTTCTTTTGACTTTTGTCCAATTAAAATTCACTTCCCTTTTACGTTTTTTCTCCTCAACATTTTTTGTTCACCTAACACTACCATTATAAAAAGAACACAATTTTCAAATGCACAAATGTGTGTTGAGGCAACTACAAACATTATGATTATGATTAATTAAAGTTACAAAAAAAACTTCTATGTTATGTAACCAATTTATTTAAGAGAAGAATAATTTTAACTTCGCCCAGAAATATGTCCAAACACGATCAAGTATAATTTCACAAAGCTTCGATAATTTCCTAATATAAACCTTTATTTAAGCACATTAACGTCTTTGTGTTGTAGATGCGTTTTAAATGTAGATATTTGCACTTATATATTGGATTGTTTCCATTTAGGAGAAAAAGTAAGAAAAATTCAAGTTTTGTTATTTCAAAATAAGTTTACAAAATGACGTTTAAAGATGATAAGAAATATTTTTCTTGAAGAATATTTTATATATACATAATACATGTTTAAAAAAAAACTTTCTTAGAAATCATTCGTTCAATCAATCAATCATTCGTTCGCTAATAATGTAACGAAAAAAGTAAGTGGTGAATATATCAAATTACCCTAAATTGATAAAGGCCTTAGTTATATTATTAAGTTTTAGTGTCTATTGTGTGTTAAACATTAAATGCTATCAGTTATAAGATATGCACATGGTTGATTTTTTTTTTTAATTATTGCATAAATTAAGAATAACCTGAGTTCAGACTGAAATCTTAACTAAATAATTGAACACTTTCCTATTAATTTGGCAACAAAAGTTACAAAATATGCATAAGAATAAAATTTGAAATAAAAAAATGTCTAGTTTTCCGTTTTTAAATTCTTGATATTTATGAGAATACAACGAAAATATTATGCCATCTTTAAATTGTCCTTTATGGGATATATTTGCAAGCGTCCGATTTGCTTCCGCAATTAAATATGAATGCGCTATGATCACATTTTGGCGACCATGCGTTTGCATAACTTCAACGGCATGACTATATCGAATAATAAAAGAAATATAAAAAAAATTAAATTTTTGAAAAAACAATCAAAAAAGTAGAAATATTGTACATCGCGACAAAAACTGTATTTTACTGGAAAAAAAAATTGAATAAAAGACGAAGTACCCTTTTCTACTATAGCGATATATAATATTTATTCGAACCTACACCGGTTGCAATATTGTACATTCGCATCAATCAAATTTGTAGGCTGAGCTTTCAGTTGATAGATACTACGGACATTAGCTAATACTAAGATTTCGTCGGATGGAAGATTGTTAATGTTCGGAACAAATTGAATTCATCCCAAGTATCTTTTGCAAAGAATAACTGGCGTTACTGGAAATTCATTGAAATGAAAGCAACTAAAAAGTACTCCAAAAAGGATCCTAAACTTAAAAAAAGATGTATATAAAAGAATGTTTCCACACACACAATAAAAAATTACACGTATTGTCTGAAACACTGAAAATCAGATGATACATAAATTCTGGTCTCTTAACCGCGAAAAAAAGAATATATATTTACCTTAATGGGAAAATATTTAAACGGACAAAAAACTATTGTTTCTACTTCCATCCTTTTCCTACTGATCTCACATGATCAACTTTTTCTTTGTCTTCTTGCTTAGACATACGTCTAATTGGTCCCTGATGTTCAAATTAACGAAGGTGTACATCACAAAGCTACTTGTGTTTGTGAGGAAGCTATTAGATTTGCCTTCCGTATCACGTAAGATTCTAAGTCTGATCAGTTTAAGATTCTGAGTCTATTTGAGTACTGGTGTGAAGTTAGCCCATAGCTTTTAGAACTCTTTAAGATATATCAAAAAACTGGAGGTGTATTATTTCTTTAAAATTTTTTATAACCCGATTTGTACATTGTAGTTTTTGTCCGGCTACAAGCGCACTGTTCATGATGAATAGTAATAATAATTTTTTTTTTTATTTTTTATAGAATAACGCATGATTTAGTTTTTCATTAATGTTTTTTTTTTCCATTTTTTGTTTAGGTTTTTTGTAACCATTTTGTTCATTTTTCCATGCCGCTTTATTATCAATTATCTTAGCAAAAACATTTTTAGCATAGACACAAACTTCAAAAAATTTTTTGAGAGCTAACTTCATACCAGTATTTAAATCTATTTCTTCTTGTGCGTATTCCTATACCAATTGAAATGTTTGTCATAAGTTGTTCAAACTCCCTCGATCCCAGTAATAAGTTAAAACTAAAGAAAAGGAATTAGAGCGATTTAGTCCGGCAAAAGTGATCACTAAGTCTCTTATTTCGCTAACCCTCACAGGATTCCTCAAATGGTTTGTAGCCATAAACAGGCTAAATTTTCATTAGCACTCCGACATCTGTGATCAAAATTAGCACCGTATGTAGATATATCAAATCATTTTTCTGAAGACATAAGAAATATATCGAAATCTAGGTGCTGTTGATATTTCATGGACTTATTTTTATGGCAATATCTATATGAGATGACTTTTAAAGAATCGTCTCATTTCATCTAAATTTGCTACTTACAAGCACGGAGAGTAAACCTTTTTCACACATCACATAGTAGTCTAGTATAAAAAATCCTTTTTGGTTTGACATTCATCTGTCTAAATATAACATAATCTTACTACTAAAGGTATGAGAGGGAATTATAATGTACGAAAAATATTAAACTAAACTTTAAAATATATACCACAGCCATTTAATAAACCAGTGAAATAAAAGTTCTTATTAGAATGCAATGAAAAAATATTTTGCAAATGTTTTATGCAAACATTCTTTCTCTTTTTCCTTATTTGTTACCGTTTGGTATTGCAAATAAAATAATAAAATTTATTTAACTCGAATCTCTAGATGATGGGCGTAAGTAAATAAATATATAATAGATAAGTAAAAACCCCAAAACCTTAATACTTGGCATTGACATCAGCTACGTTATGTTTATCAAAGTATTACATAATTTGCAAAAAAAAAAAAATTCTTGCTTAAATCACAGTAAAGAATGGAATATAAATTAAAATGTCAATTATTCTCTCTCGCATACCTTAAATAAATCACAAGCACTAAATAACTTTACGAGCCAACTAAACATCAGCAAATTTTTCATATATAATAAATTACCGAAAAACGACAATAAAGATTAACAGATTTGTCAACAAAAATGTAGTTTTCTTTTTTTTCTGTTTTTTTTTCTTGCATTTTGGCAACAGATAAAAATTTGCGATTATTTTGATTAAAAGTTTTGAATTTGGCGACCCAACTGCAAAGAGCTTCTAAATACATTTGTATTTGTATTACACGTAAGCAACATGTCGTAAAATTCAGATTCAAATCACTATTACAGCTTAGTTGTTGTTGTATTGCCGTTTATTTTTATTTAATAAATCTATGCATACATGTACATATATTTTATGAAATAAAAATAAACAACACCACAACAATACATCCATATGAATATATATGTTGTTATTGTAACAACAGTGAATTTATAGACTTAAAGACTGTTGCCAACTCATGTCTCTAGCGAATAAACACAAGACAAAAGAAGAAAATAAAAATGTAATTTGGCACCAAAAAAAATGTGCATTTTTCAATAAATTCGTACAACAAAACCTACTATTTAGTCGTTAGACTCCAGAATTCACCACAGCAGGCGAAACAATAAACAAATAAGCAGACAGACGAATAGACAGACATCGACTACAATGAAAGGGAAACAAAATGACATAAAATAACTTTCGACATATGCAATGCACATAACAACAAACAAATACAGGATGGCAAGCGGCACGTCCGCATGAATTGTAGAGTAATGAAAAAAATGCCTGCAAAGAATATGAAACGTTTCATACAAAAGTTCATATATAGTTGCATGTTTATCTACTCGAATTTGTATTTTATTCATTTTCCTTAGTCTTCTCTCAATTTATTGCTATTATTTTTCTGTTTTCCTTACTTTTGCGCACTCTTTTATGTTAGGTAGTTTAAAAAATATTAAAACCTCACCCATTTCATTCACTTCACATGATAATAAAAATTAATTAATGTTATATATAAGGAATGGCAATACAGAGTCTATGAGTAGTTATAACTCTCTTCTGAGACATCCATCAGTGTACTAATATATTCCTCGATAGTGCATTTCCCACTCGCCTCCAAAAATGATCAAAAATAATTTGAAGACTCTTTATGACTTACATTTGTATCAGAAATTCGCTCGATTCCGCAACTGCCTACAAGACAATAGGAGTAATAATAATAATAATAAAGTAACTCAAAGTCATGATGCTAAGGAAAATATGATCATACAGAATTATCTGCGCACATTTTGAAAGCACATGAAAAGAACGGTAAGAATTGAAAAAAGACTAAAGCCTTTTTATTCCTTTCCAAGCAAAGTTTTTCACTTCAATATAGAGCTACTAACGTATGGATAAAACGGAGTCCTGAAGACACTTTCTTTCCATACGCTGCAAACTTTACCCAAATATAATACATTCCTCAGTAAGATGCATTTAACGATTTCTAGTTTTGTGGTATTTTTTTTCAATTCATTTCAAATAATAACAAGCAAGAAAATTACATTCGGCTGTGGCGAATCTTCTATACCCAGCACTTTTGTATTAAAAGAGGACAAAAAAGGTAATTTTAGTGGGTGGATGTGGCAGGTTGTTTCTATTTTTATGAAATCTTGTGGAAGTTTTTAATGAGCACTGAGCGAAACATCCAGAAAACATGTGTGATTTTTGGCTTATTTGATACTGTATTTATTTACATAAAAGGCGCGGCCTTTGATCGATATGGCCCGTGGTCGATAGCAAGGTATATGATAGAAGTTCCAATGTTCCTCCTAATTTTGTAGCCGATATTTTCATTTTCGCTACCAGGAGAATGTTTACCACAAACTGACGCACGAATGTGCACGTACGTCTAAGTGAATTCCGAATTTGATATTGATCAAGAATATATACACTTCGTATAGTAATGAGCAAAAAACAGATGCATGCTCTGTCTACATTATACTGTGGATGTATCCTTCGACAAAATTTTGCCCATTTTCCAATGTTTCTGCTCAATTTGAAGCCAACATCTTCATTTTTGCGGCCATGAAAATGTTACCACAGAAATTACACAAATCGGCAGACGAAAGATGGATAGACGGGCATGCTTAAATTGCATCTAAATTTGATGGTGATCAAGAATATATATAGTGGGATGTCCGAAGTTTCTTTCTGGACGTTATAAACAAAATGCCGAAATGATATCATGTTCGGTGCTGGATGTAACAAGAGGTTGATCAATGCAAATTTTTTCTTAAAGATTATGATAAGTTTTGATTCAAATGAATCTGTTTAAAAAGACGTTGCCACTCCCTCCTAATCTAATAGTATTGCTCCACTCAATGCTTTACGGACTACCGAATATATTTATATGTGGGTGTGGGTGTGTGTGTACGAGAGTAATGCACAAATTCCCAATTTTAATTAAGAGCAAAAGCATCAGCCCGGTACAGCAACAACCAAAAATTGGAAGGAAGTGTATAATGAACACAATACAAAATCGATAAGAAAACGTCCGAGGGACGTTAAGAAACTCCAAGAAGAAATTAAGAAAAATATTCAACTCTTTCAGAAATAAATTAAAGTTAAAAATTTCTTGTGCAGCTGTTGAAAAAACTCAATTACTAATACAAACTTACTTACCTACATCAACTCCTTATGGTGCATTAAACTGTTATATAGTTTGGCAAAGTTTTGATATGTATCGAAGGATTTTTTTTTATTTTTTCTCTTTTTTGTTACGAAAGTGGGAATTTTCTGTTACTTTTGTGTTAAAAATTTTCCAACAAATTTATATGTGAAAAAAAATTTTTTTTTTTTTTTGATTTGCTATTTTGATAATAGTTTAAGAGTTTAAGTAAAGATTTCAACGAATATATTCTTAACGTTAAAATTCTTCTTACGCAGTATCCACGATGAGAATATTTACGGAGAAGAAGAGCATAATAACAACACAAATCATTACCAGCTGTTACGACGTTGCAAATAAACTTTTAAAAGGAAGTGAAAAGAGAATATTTAGTTTTAAATAAGATAATTAATTTTTTTTTTTTAATTTATTGAATTTAATAGGACCAAAAGCAAAAAGAAGAATATGAAAAAGCTAACAAGACGTATCCAAACTGTGATAGATAGATAAACACTTGATAGTTTGTTAAGAAAAGGGTCCATTTTTTTTTTTAAAGAATATGGAAGTAAAATTCTTCCTAAATCTTAATGAAGCACTCTTTCCTGCTAACTAGAGTCGAACATATGTTCAAGCTAATTTTCATCTGTTATACATTATGTGTGATTTACTTAAACCTACAGAGATTGGAATGAATTGGCAAATACGATTAAATGTATAAATCATTCAATTTTTCATAAATGATTAAATTTTTCCGCAAAGAAATCGGCTCTAAAATTACTTGGCAAATTTTATAGGTATAGGAAGTCTCGGAGGAACATATCTGTTGGAAAAGAAGTGTAATTCATCGGTACATTCTTTGCAGCAATTTCATAAAATTTCAAGAGCATTCTAAATGAATAATCTGAGTAAAAGTTATAAAAAATAAAAAAGGTTGTGAAGCTGATAGTTTGTGCGATGTACTGATGTGCAAATTTCGTAATAATTTCTTTTAAATCTACTAAATAATTTAAACGAAATCCTTTGACTAATAATTTCGCAGTAAACATCACCCGGAAACATTGCATACGTAAGTCGCAGAGCTAAATTAAAATATGTCGATAGGTCAATGGAAGAGCGTCAAGCTTAAATAAGAAAAACATTTTTTCTTGCGAAAGTCGTCTTCTTTGAAAGGGTTTCAGTCAGTCCAATACTCGTATATATAAGGCATCGAAAATTAAAAAGTAGTAAGGCTACGTTTGGTTCGATTATCGCGATGATTAACTTTTAAAAATTCAGTTCTGTTGAATAGGAACATATTTGCCACAGAGATGGGCTAATGTGTTGTCCACCTTAGAAAGAAAACATTCATTTTGATAAACCTGCACCATGTAAATGGAAAAGTCTTATCAGCTTTTGATCACAGTATTCAACAGGCAGCAGACACAAAATATACGAATAAAACTTTTAGTCTCTTTTTTTCATTTATATTGAATGAGTAAGAAAGTTCACGTCTGGACGTCAGATATGTCTAATCTAATTATAATTTCTTAGAAAACTAATAATAATTTTATTAATTCTTTTATTACTTTCGCGTGCTAAAAATTATTTGTTATTTCCAGGCTATAAAAATATCAGTGATTCTCTTCTTCTTCTTCGAGTTCAAAACAATAACTTGTATCAGTTTTTATAGGCTTCTTTGATTAAATTCAAAATCTGTTTTTCGTTGTTTTACGAAAAAGACGAATCTAATCTTTGAAGTGATTCAACTTTAAAGTGATTCACCCTTTTTTAATCAAAACCTCTTATATTTACTGCGAACACTGGGTAGTACATTGGCAATGGAACATTACACAGTACGAGTGTATTTGGTTAAAGAAGACATAAAAGCAAGCAAGAGAAATGTTTTCATACGTCATTTGTTTGCTACTTCTGCTTTGGACAAAACTAGGTTAAAATATTAAAATATATACATGATATAACATCACATTCATTTAATAAAGTAAAATACTTTGCCGTATATTGTATCACTCGCATTGACTCATTATTCTACGAATGGATTGATTAATATAAATGGAAATTTTTTTTTAAATTTAAAACTCAAGTTTGGTAAAAATGTTTATTAACAAAACACAATATAACTTATTACACATTTTTATATATTACTTCGGGTTGAAATGTTTACATTTCATATGCTGTACGCATTCATTTCTTTCACGTACAATTAAACAACGCTTCCGGAAATTTTATCAAGACTGGGAGTCTAGTGGTCTTTTTTCATGAGATGATCTTAGATTATTTTCTTAGTTTAGTGGAGAAATTACTGCCACAGAGTAAAAATATATCGTTCTTTTTTAATTTTTTACGCACAACAAACCTTACTTTATATATTGACAAAAAAAGAAAATTTTGACTTCCTAAAATTTTACAGTAGTTTTATATTCTTAACACAAAATAATACAAATTTCTCAAATAACAATAAGAAATTTTTCTTTTCTACAATTTGAAGCGAATGTTTTCCTCAAGCTCTCTCTCTCTCTCTTTTTAAATGAAAGATTTTTGCTCGCAAATTAATATATGATTATGTGTTATTTTCTTACAAGACCACGGACTGTCAAATATATGGACATTTGGTTTTTAACAACCTCAGGAAGTTGAATACGTAAGTGTAGTTATCGGCCAAAAGGATACATATAACAAAAATCCACAAATTAATTTCAATATAATTTTCGTTGTTATTTGCGTTTTATTTAAAGTAAATGTAAATAAACAAATTTTTAAAATTAATATTCAAGTGAAATAGTAAATATTTATCAAAAATGTAGAATGTAAATAAGTAAAGCTTTCATAGATGGGTTAAATCCTTCCATTTGATTATCTGTTTTATTATATTAATCACTTTTTCGGTTGACATCGTGCGTTTATTCAGACGCAATATTAAAAGATTTATAAATATATAGATTGGTGAGAATTTTTTAAAATAAATTTAAAAAGAAAAAATATATACTTATGAAAACAGAAAAGTAAAGTAATTCTATTCACTTGTATTTTCAACTCAAAGCAGATATACAGCGGAATACGCATACAACATTTTTTCTTTTTGCGACTTTTGTATTTCTGCTAATTAATGATGCGATAAATGAAGGTTTGTGAAGAAACAATAAAAAGGAAGAGAAATCTTTCATCAGTTGCTTTTTTAATTATTTCTAAAAGTATGTTTTATTAAAAAAATCATGTATGATAGTAGTATTGTTGACGAAATACGCTGTAGATAAGAGAATATACACGAGTAGATGCTAAAACATAACAATAGAGAACATCGTTTTTGCTTTTATTCAGAAAGATGACTTAAGTTACGATTTTTATTTCCCGAAAAGATGATATACATTTCAAATAGTATTTAATTATAAATACTTTCAGGATATAAGTGTCAATATAAGTAAAACAAAGTCTAATTAAAACAAACACGAGGGGCTAGCTTCATAGCAAAGATGCTTGACTGACTACAAAATCAGCTGTGATGACACTGGGTAGATCGTATTCAAGACTGTGAACGCTTTAAATTTATAAAAACGCTGATTTAAATGTTCTGTATAAAATCTTCCTCCTATCCATTCATTAATTACATAAATTATAAAAACTTTCTGAGATCTATGATGCGTTTGATTTATGGTATGTTATACTCATAGTGGATCTTTGACTTGAGTTTTTTTTGATGGCTTTTCCAGAAAGATTTGCATTCTAATATTCACTTTTTTCAAAGCTATATAATACTTACTACTTAGTCAGGGATGAGCATTGGTTTACAAATTATTGAAACTTCGTGAAAAAAGTTCGCATGTAGGGAGAAAAGAACTACAGTTTACACGCCTTATGCGAAAGAGGAGGAACTGCAAATAAACTTAAGGCAGAAATGAATTATTTTTTCTCCTGAGAAAATCACCATTTAAGCAATATGTTTACGGTATATTTTTATCATTTTTGGTTCTCGTTGAAGACCAAATTTACCTGACGTAGAGCTGTCTTTTTTGAAAGATACTATCTGGCTACTTGTTTCCTTGTTGCTAAAAGGTTTACCTAATTATTCTTAAGGTTAAGGTTTCCTTCAGGATAAGTTGTTATGCCTGTTATGCGCACAGTTAAAACACTTTCATTAATTTTGCAATCAAATACTTTCATTTTCTATGCATTTTTAATGAACTCTTAAGGATTGTTATTATATCTGCCACCGAAGAATGGGATATATAAATCTTGTCATTTTGTTTGCAACACCTAGTAGTGCTTCAGAAACCCCACAAATTATGTATATTCTTAATCAGCATCAAATGTAGAAGTAATTTATGTATGTCGGTCTGTCCTTGTGTCCACCTATGTAATGTCTCGCTACTCCTGGACTACTCATAAAAATAGAAAAAGTCTGCCACGGACATCTATTAAAATTCTTTTTTTAAATAAAGGTGGTAAGTTTTGAAGATTCGTTAGGACTGCATGTAATTCTCTTACTTGCTTTTCCTTCTCTTTAATATGTTTTAAAATTTTATATATAATTTAAAATATTGAGAATTTTACAGAAAACCACTAAATAGCTGTTATTTTATCAGATGTTCTTATTTTCTAATTTTCTATTCATTTCATGTTCTTAGCTATCGCACAACCACTAAAACCGAATTCCCAGAGTTGTAGATTTCAAAGTCAAATGGCAAGGACGACTCTGCAATATAAATTATGCACAGTAAACGATTCAAATGAATGTAATAAAGCACTTGTTAAAAACTCATGCATACGTATCTACATACCTTGTAAGAGTATAAATAGAGTAGGAGAAGAGAATAGAAGAAAAGAGAAATATATATATATATACATGCATATGTATATAATTTTCTACGAGTAGAAATAAAAACAAGGAAAAACATGTTTAGAAGCAATGAACCGCAACTGTGCTATTGTATGCTTGTCTAATATTTTTACTCTATCTGCCACTAATCAAACATTCAAAATGGTTAGCTTACAAACCGTTGCCATTTGTTCCTTTTTTCTGGGCTAGTGAGAGTTCATGATAATAATTTGTTAGTATAAAAAACGTTTGATGGTTGCTTAGAATTCAATTGAAATCAAGTAAAATTTTAGGTTAAATATTCTCTAAAAAAATTTTTATGCAAAACAAAAAGAAAACTCTCTTAGAAAAAAAAATTTCACTATGAATTAAAAAAGAGAATGTCTATGGTGTGCATAAATCTATATAATCAAAAACATCTCGAATAATTTTCATACAATTTGTTTTTCAAACAAAACTTTTAAATTGAATGAAACTTTAATTGGTTTAAAAAGCATTAATAGCTACTTCAGATTTCAGAAGAAATCTTATTACGCAAGTGAGTAACTGAATAAGAAAATGTTTTTCGCTGGTATACTATTCTGCACAAAGTATACTTCATACGAAGTCAACTGGTTTTGTCATTCCGTTTGTAGAGTTTGGAAATAAGTAAGTAGTAGTTATTAGTTGATTTTATTATCACACTAAAAATGTGTATTAAGAATCGAAGATTTCTCGAAAAATTTCACAATCGCGTATGTATCTCTTTACTAGTCGCGAACAAAATTGCCTTTCAACTGAATATATTAAATCTTTCACTTGATTTATGACTATATTCGGTATCCAGTATAAATCGACTTAAAATTTGTTAAACATATTTATCAAAATTGTTGAAAAAACGAAGCAAAATAAACTAAAGAATATCCAAAATTCGTACTAGCAGGAACGTGGCATTCCAGCTTATTCAGCATATTATTGTTATCATATTATATTAAAAATAAGGCACGTTTTTTGTTTCTTACCGTCTTTTTTCTTTTTGTTTCCTTTTTTTTTTGCTTTGTCTTTGAATAAAAACATTTCGTAGTTTCGCTTTTTTTGCTTACTTTTCTTTTACTTAAAATACTTTTTATATAAGTTGCTCCAGTTGACATGATATAATGCGATTATAAAGCGTTAAATTGCTTCGTGAGTATATGGTGTAACCGTCATTTGACGATACCAAAAATTTTAGAATTTCTGCGTTTAGCGGTATACAGAACTAGTATTAAGAATGTAAAAAGACATTAGAGGAAAATTTAGTTTTTGAAAAAATGTCAATATATTATTTATTGAAAGTAAGCTCTAAAGAACAGCAAAACAAAACGACAAGTGGCAATTATAGAACTCTCCAGTCTCTCTGATCAATTAACTCCTACCATCTCAAGACTATGTATTATAATTCTTGCCTTAATATAAAAAATGAACCCATTAGTAGTTCCTGGGCAAAAGTATTTAAAATTTGCCTTATGAGACGATAGAACAAAGCGGACAGTTATTTGCTGAATACTTTAAGAAGAAGAAGAAGAAGAATAGATTATTAGAAAATTGCTTTTTTTGTAGATCAATATTCCACTCTCGACCTACAACTAACTTCTTTTAAACAAAATAATATGCTTGCAAACATTACGAACATTACAAATGCTGCGTTCTGCTATACTTGCTAGTCCTTCACTGCTAGATTTCCTGGCGTAGGTTTGTTAATTCCTTTATCCTTATCTGCTAATGCGCCTTTTTATGATCATGGCAGCTAAAGCACATAAGAATGAATTTTCTTTGCCATAGATTTCGGCGAGTTTTCTGCGGAATTATTTTATTAGTTTCTGATTTTCGTAATAATATCATAATTGCATATATATCCTGGTCCTTTAATCAGCAGCAGGAAATATTCATATGAAACTTTAGATCTCCTGTGTATTATAACTTACAACTCTTTGCCTATTTAAGACGAAAATTGGTCCAAAATAATCATGTGACATATAAATTTGCTAGCCTAACAGGTCTTGCTTCCGAACACCTGCCCACATGAAAATTCTAATGAAAAATAAATTTTTATAAAAAAAAATATCTAGTTTTTGGTATCTTAGACGAAAAAAATAACTTCGGACCACGGTGAAAAATGAACCTATATAAGGATGAAAAATGCATCCTATGGCAATGAGGTATAATTTTTAACGAAGAGGCATTAGGCTTAGTAGCGTAGAGTATTTAATAGCTTTAAGCTCTTTCATTGAAGTTTTGAACGACCTTCATAAATATATATGAAAAGTTTCAAAATGACTCGAAAGGTGTAGGTACCACATGTAAGGAGTAGATTTTTGCCTATTGTACATAGTTTAATCGAGTAAAAGTCTTGCTTCTGTCAAAAAAATATATACTTTGCTAACACTTTAATACGCATTTCTTTATGTTGCAAATTGAAGAACAAATCTGATGCAGCCATATTCTCCGATGGTGAATATAAAATAATAAATATTAATAATTTCTTCGAAAATTTATACTTTATAAAGAAAGAAATTGCAAAGTTAGTCAATTATTTTGATGAACTGTAAACCGAGAACGTAGTCTTTCTACTATGGTAAAGAAATTTTATTTTAAGATCCTATTTGCCATAAAATAACAAATTGATGCTATCATTAATCTTAAAGCAAAAGAATTCAAACAACAAAAGTATCTTCTTTCAAAAAATTACCAAATGTTGGAAAAGTTTTCAAAATTAATTTATTAAAAGCAACTGAGAAAATTGTATTCGGCTGAGGCCGAATCTTGTATTCCCTCCGCCACCATTCCTTTTACTTCATGTGTAGAACGTAGAGAGTAATTTGCAACAGAATGTCTTGTCTACCTTATGAGTAATAATTAGAAAACATCCAAGAGAAAGTGCGAGAGTACGGATGAAAATTTGATCACTTTTAACTTTATGAGGGCCTGACTAATTTTTTTTTTTTATTGAACACGAATAGTAAAGATCTCTATAAAATAAATTTAGAAATTTCACCTTTTATGCTTTATAAGTAATTACTAATGAACAGAAAACCCACAATTTTCAGCTTACGCTCTACTCTACTTTGACCAATTTGAACCATTTTCAGTGTCAACTTGTGAATGAGAATTTCCAACGTTTCCAAATATGAAATTGTCATCTTAATTCTTCCGACCAGAAGAGTGTCAACAACACGTATCTGTATGCATGGACAGACATAGCGTCAGAATTTGACGCTCATCAAGCATATGTGTATACATTATAAGGTCTTCCTTCTGAGTGTTATAAACGTTAGGACGAAATGAGTACACCTCCATCCTTTAGTAGTGGGTATAAAAATAGCAAAAAACAACATAGCAAATGATGAAAGAGAATAAAAATAAGAAATGGCTATGCTTAGTTTGGCTCTACTGACTATTTTATATTTTATAAATAATAGCATAAAACAGAGAGACGGTTACCGAAGGTGCTCACAAATACTTCTACGATAAGAACGCGTTATGAATTGATACAACGCGTACTACGCTTCTTTTTCCGCCAATTCCTATAATGAGTTGATACTGAAGTAATCTGCACTTAGTTTTTTGACGGCACAACGTTGTATTAAATTGGACAGATGTGCTTTTACAGGAAGAACCGTATATCCTTTTTGAGGCCTGTACATACTTGCTTTTTAAAGCCATATTATTATTTTTGTTTTATATTGCTTTTTTACTCCTTTTTCAAATGAAAACAAAAAGAAAACAGTGTATTTGTCAAAAAGTGGGCGTATTGAATAATAAAGTATAAAAAAGGGAAAATCGCGAGCTCAGCAAGATCACAATCTTCATGCATATTCCATAAAAAATTCTTGTTTTCGCGTCAACTCTGTTTGCCACATATCGTCAAACACTATTTGTCAAAACCAATTTTTTTTTTTGTAACGTGCAGTAACGGGATTTATTGCCGAAATTTTACATCAATGATGAGTACCTAGTGCCTTCAATTATTTCCTTACAGTCGCATACATCAAGAATGAAAGCCTTACTCTATGAATTCTCGCTAAATGGCTGGCAAAACTTATTGAAACTTGCCTTGCATCGAATCGTCGGTTTCAATTTCGCATTTATCACACATAACTAAGTGCAGGCAAATAATCTAGAAATTTCGGAAAGAACTTCCGAATTTTGCCGGATATTTCTTCGGCTTGTTACCCTGGTTTTCAAGTAGAATTATTGGTTTAAATCAAATCATTTACAAAATTTTGATACAACACATATGTTGCTTAACAATGTACAGACTTAGAGAAAGTAATTAACTCCATTATTCCTGCTGGTATAGATAAACGATATTTGGATTTCGAAATAAATTTTTCAATACTTGTATCTTAGAGTGGTTGCAATACAATTGCAATTAACAATAAAACAAAACATTGATAATGTTAATAGTGAGACTTCTGTTATATTTCTTAAGATTATTTAGAAGAAAAAAGTTCAACTTAATCAAAAATGCCATAATGTTTTCCACAATGACGATAAGGTTAGGAGCGAAACCGAAGCGAATGATAAATCGTCGCGATTAAAAAGTCTTGGAAAAAATATGGGATATAATTCTCTCAATAGTCTTTTTCCAGAAGAAGTTGTTAATAACAATAAAACTTCTAAATCCTTAGTGCAAACAATAGGAACCTTTATTTCAAAATGAAGCGGTTTTCACCTAAATCCCGGATAAACTTTGAAAAATAGTTTACCCTCCATAAGAAATAATTATTTATATTATATTCAGTTGCAATTCATGCTATTCACTTATTGCTTCAAGTAGGTGAATAGCGTCTATTTTATTATTTAATATTTTCTAATATTTTTAATATCACAATACGCAGCACGAAAAGACATACAGTTATGACACCATCATATAGTATGTAAACTTTGTTGCGCCCATTCGTCATCAAAAGCACTCATTGATTGGTATGAAAAAAACAACAGCAATGATATCAGCTTTAATCATTGCCCGGTTAGCCATAAATACTTGACATTCGTTCGATTGTTATTTGTAAGGAAAATTTATTCTTAAAGACATATTTGAAAATATCAGGTTTTCTCTACCCTTTTTCAGCATGAAGAAATGTATAATTTCATTCCCCAATTACTTTAGGAAAGTTCCTCATCAATATATTCTAATTCTTTTCTTATCTCGTCATGGTTTTTAAGCACGAAACGAAATTTTTCTTTAATTTTAGTTTTTACGATGTTTTAACTTCTTTTTTTTTTTTTTTCATAATGCTTTCAATATCGACATTCCCTACGGTAAAATTTGTTATAATATAAAATATAACGAAAGATTTTTACTTTTTTTTAGCCTTACAATATTTCCTCTCAATCCTTTAAAAAAGAAAAAAAGAAAAAATAAAGCCAAACGAAAGTGGTTTTATAAAATAAGCATATTTCAAGCATTATAATGCTTTGAGAGTCTTTTTTTGTTTTCTAGATATTGTAGAATAAATCAGCTTAATGGTTCAATTTTTATGGGATCTTCTACTACGTTTGTTTAACTTATGGATTTTGGTCTATTAAAAGGAAAAAACAATTTATATATATGTATTTATGTAGGTATTATTGTCAGCATCCGTGTGCTTGCGGTTAACACCCACAATTTGGTTAAATTTTCTTATGTATAAGCACATATTAAATTCTTTCTTTCTTTCAATATATAATTCAAATATATGTTGATGAAAAAGAAAAATTAAAGGAAAGTTAGTGTTGCTATCTTCTAGTAAATTGGAATCATTAAAAAAATTTTTTAGATAAAAGGATAATTAAACCAATTATAAAAGTATATATACTTCTAAAAATTACTAAATTATTAAACTAAATAAGAACTTTTAATGTAGAGTAAGAAGTAAGAGATAAATGTTGCATACTCATTACGTTAGATACGTACAAATTATACGTACTCCTGGTGGTTAACTTTCAAGGACTAACATTCAAGTTATAGGATATAATTGTTATTCTTGGTTTAGCAAGCAGAAGACTGCACTAACTGAATATGGTTTAATTTAATACTCCCAATACAGAAGATACAAGTGAAATTCAATTCTAACTTAGATATTTACTTACTGCTTTGAAATGCTTAAAAGAAAATAACATGAAAATCGCAAAAAAGTTTTGATTTATTATTAAAGTAATATCACGGCTTTCAAAGAAATAAAACTGTGGTAAAATTTTCATTTTGCAAAACTTAGTCGTAATCATCTCGCTGCAACCAATTAATAAAAACATACAGAGAAATTAAATTGATCCTGCTTTTCACACAGTAATAGAAAATTACCCACTTATGAAGTCGCTGTTGCATTATAAATTTATTAATAAGAAATCAAAAACAAACGTTGGTCCTGCGCAAAATTAACCATAATGCTTTAACAGAATCTGATTTACGACAACATTATGGTTTATTTGGTTTCTCTTTAGTTCACTTTTATTAACTTTTAACCCTCATCCAACAATTCAGCTAAACTTATCAATAGCCTTTAACACTTGGGCACGTAAGTATGAGCTTGAAAATATATGTGTATGACATCATTTTTTATAAACACGCTTGTGGAGATATTTCTTTAGGTTTCATCTGTCTATATAGCAAGCAAATTAAATGCAATATTATATTTGTAACGGCTTTTTTATATAAAAGATATAGAGAGATCAGATAAAAAGATCAAGGATGCTGCTTGAGGAACAATGTATCTGCAATGGTTTTTTCCAAGTCAAACTGACACAAACGCTAGTCCATCTGACTTATGGTATATGCGAAGAAGACAACTTCTAAATGACTGATCGAATATGAAAGAAAAAAACCCTGGTGTTCACAGGTGCGATCTTACATGTCCATAAAATTGAATATTTTTTCCAACATATATTCTGAATACATATTATTGTAGGAACGAAACTTGCCCGAAACCAAACTGTGTTACAACAATATAAGTCCATCTTACTTTTTCCTTTGACTTTATTTTAAAAACCATTTTTCTTTTTATTCTTTTATGAATGAATAAAGTTTCCGTTCTAGAAACACAAGAAATATAAGACTATTGTCTTCTCTTAGAAAACAATGCATAAATAAGGAACTTTAGGTTTCTCCTTAAATGTTGTCTTTTAAATTTACGCTTTTGTTTTATAAACTCTTCATAGTCTGGAATAAATTCAAATACGCACATATTTCATTAAGTATATTAAGTGTCGTGCTAACACAATTTCTGCATGCTGTTAAGTGTCCTTCTTACACATTGAGACCCTTTTCGTCGTTCGTAGATTTGCAGGTTATTGCCGTAATTCTAAAAGTGTTAAAATACATACATTGACACACGCTTGTCTTTTCACACACAAGAAAGTAAAGGTTACGGAATATGATTATATTTTAAGTGTACTTTGTGCCAATGAATTGTCGTGTAGTTAGTAATTGCGGTTTACATGTATTCCGGCTAAAAAAACAAAGGAAATCTTATATGAAAAGGAGAAGTAAAAGGCACTTAAAGACAGAAAAATATTTTCGATAGATATTATCATAGACTTAACCTAAAGGTATTAATACGAATTTGTAATTACTACTATGATCAATATACAATTTAAAATGTATTCAAAGTGATTAGTAAATTTTGTTTGTTTTCTTCAATAATTTTTTGAAGTTATATTTTGTAGTAGTTTTGAACAGAACGTATACCAGGCCTCGCCTGAGAAAGTTCGCTTTTTTGAATTTTTTCATTTATATAAACGCATAATGATATGAGTTATATTTTAATACATAATGTATAAAGCGACGGTACGTTATAGCGTCCTGTTGTTATGTGTAAGCATTGCAAACCATCTATCAATAATTCCTTTAGTGAAACTTTTTCTCATAAAATTAAGATATTTCCGGCTTACATCATCCTACAACGTGTGTTATACTTTTATCTATAAGGGATGCTAAGAATATTAGCAATCTCTCTATGGTTCGTGCTCTAGCATTTTCAAACATATTTTTTATAACCACCAACGAAAGATGGATGCATATTCATTTTGTCAATTTGTTTGCAACACCCAAAAGGAGCCTTCAGAGACCTATTAAAGTGTATATATTCTTGATTGGCATCAGTCGATTTAAACACGTCCGTCTGTCCGCTTGGGTAATGTTTGTAATAAGCATTCTTCTGGTCGCAAAAGTGAACGAAAAAAGTATTGTAAGCTACTGCATGTAAGCTGATATTGAAAATGGGCCGAAACAATCAAAGCAGATGTCTACACTATAATATAAACTGAAAACAGCTCTGCTTTCTAGATGTTTTGCTCATTGCTCATAAAGTTCAGATATTAACAAAAAATTTCAACAGCGGTTCATAAAAATGGAAAAATCTGCCACGCCCATTTAATATTATAGAGTATCGAAATTAAGTTTTTTCGAACTTTCTGCTAAAGCTGATGAAACTCTTGGGTATAGAAAATTCCAAGGCAATAAATCTCTATCTATTATAAAAAAACACAACAATGTACTTATATAAATGTTAGGGATTAAAAAGATAAGGAAAACTACTATGTGAAAATTAAAAATGTTACATTGGTTTAGAAACGAATGTCGGACATTCATGTAAACAAACAATAAATGGATAGATTTCTAACAATTGCAGACGTGCCAATTTTGTATCGGGGAACATTTTTGCACTAATTCATTAGGTAATCATAATAAGTATATATGCTAGAGTTCAGATAATTGTCATTTAGAAATTTTATGATAATGCCAGCTACAAAAGGAAATTTTCATTCGTTTAAATCTTCAATTTAAAGGTGTACGCAAGTACGTACTATACTCATTTGATTCTTCCGATTTAGGCTAAGAACCTATTTACCAAGTTTACGTTTAGTTTCTCAATTTTTCAATTCCAAAAGTGCTAAATATTACAAACGTAAAGGATTATCAAGGAAGGGCCTATTCATAAACTACCCCACGAAATGGACTCAACTTTATTATCTACAATGGATTTGTAATCATTTTCTCAATCGATTTAGTTCTCCGTGTCCGTTCCCGATTTTTATATTTTTGTGTTGTGTGGGAATTTCGGGGAATAAATGGATATGGATTTTAATTGAGAAATGGATTTAATTTTTTGCAAAAAATAAAAATATGCGGTTAATGCATTCCCAAAAAATGTCTTTTGTAAGTATTTATTTCCTTGACTTTATCAAGTTCTTAATTTTTAGTTTTTATCTTTGGATATTAGTAGGGGAAATAGTGTGAGATATTTAATGGCAGACCTTTCCCTGGTCAGTTATAATGATTTAACTTACTTTTCTTTTCAATGGTTAAATGTTAACACTTAAAGTATACTTTTGATTTCATAAACTTTCCATAGTTACATACGGAGTAAAAACAAAGTAAACTTCAAGTAAACTGATCTATATCTGTATATTTTCACTTAGAAATTATATTCTGACTGTGATAATTGCAATTCAATTACAATAAACGATAAGAAATTCTATTCTCCAAGTTTTCTTATTTTTTACAGGTCAGATAAATTTCAGAAACGTTAAGCAGCGATTTCATAACCAATTTGATAATGAGATCATTTTGATTGCTACGTGTTAAAGATCCCTCTTGTATTAAACATCAAACGCTTTTAGTTATAAGAATTGCATATATTTTGGTATTTTTGTTTTGAAAATCACTGTGAAAATAAAGAATAACATGAATTCAAAATAAAAGCTAGTCAAATAATTGTTAAAGTATGTTTTTTTTAAGGAAATTGTTAGATATCAAATAACTACTAAAGTGTATTTTCTAAGAAGTACAGATCTCAATAGCCATACTTGAGTTGAGCGCATGCTGTTAACTTAGTAATAAAAAGTGCATAACATGTACAAGAAAAAAATTTAAATAGAAAAATTTTCCAGTTTTGTGTTTTTAAATTGTAATCATATTTATGAAATTACAGTGGAAATACTAGGCTATTTTTAGTTTTTGCTTTAGAGCACATGTTTATTTGCGAACGCCTGAAACATCTCCGTAATTAAATAAGAATGCGTTGTGATCATATTTTTCCAACCTTCGGTTTCCACAAATTCGGTGGCAATACTATATCACATAAGGAAAGAGAAGTAGAAAAAATTAATATTAAAAAAAAAAAAGAAAATACAATAATATACATCGCGACAAAAATTGAACAAAAAACAATTGAAAATTTAAAGTCCAAAAAGCCCCATTAAAAAATTCTTTTTAAGTTACAAGATGACCAGAATGCCAAGACAAACCGTAATCGAAAAACGGGACCTATTATTTTTAAAAACTTTCTCTTCGTTAAACATTACTTGGCAGATCATTAAGTAAGTTTATAAATTGCATATATATATATGTATATGGACCTTCAAAAGTATACATCTAGGCGCTTTATATGTAAGCTTCATATTCATAGAAGTCCGTTACATCCTAAAACAATATTGCAACTGCCAACTTACTTATTAATAAAACTTATGGTTTCTGCTTTCAGTTGTTTGACATTGTGGAGATCAGCCAATATTAAAATTTCGGCGGCGTTTTGTGCCGAAAGCTTAGCATACAGCACCTCAGCACACATTCCTTTAAGACTTTCTAAGGCATACTGCAGAAGAACAAGACTTTTAATGACTATAAAGATTTAATGAAAAAGATTTCTTACCTTATCAGCAGCTGCCAACAGCTTGTCGGCCATTTTATCTAAATTTGGCGCTTCACCCGTGTAGATAAATCTTACCATTTCTTTTAAAACTTCATGATTAATGTCGTTTATGGCGACGCGATTTAGTTTTCTTTCCTCCATATCGTGTTCAAACATAGCGGCAAACACATCACTGCGAGCTTTTCAATGACATTAAGTAAAATTTCACATATAAAACAAAGAAAAAAAGAAAGTTATCTTAGAGAGAATTTTTGATGATAAAGCAAATGCATTAGAATTTATTGCGGCTAATTTTATACTGTATATAACTGATCTCAGAAAATATCTCCTATATAATCTGTAATGTATATTCTTCTAAACATTGCGGCTGTAGTTGTGAGCATTTCGCGTCCATATTTAAAATTAATCTATGGCCTGACTTCCATTTGGAATTTTGCAGGCTTATCGATTGCAAAAAAGCACGGCAGAATCGTGAACAGCCATATTGATAAGTAGATATGGTCAAACTAGTCAAAAAATTATATTCGGTTGCGACCGAATCTTTTGTACCCTCCAATTTCATCTTAGAAAAAAACTTGAAAACAACTAAATTTCGATACTCTACTATATTGGATAAGGTTAACAGTTTTTCTTATGTTTTTATGGAGTACCGCGGAAATTTTTATTGTGCATCTGTTATAGTTTAGGAATAGTGAACGAAACGCCCAGTTTATTTTTCAGCTTATGTTGCACTGCAAGCGTGTCCTTCGACCGACATTGCCCAGGTGCAGTACCAACCTGCCTTCAATATTTTTTCAAAATTTCGACCGAATATTTTCATTTTTTTGACGAGGAGAATGTTTACTATAGATATTTTACGGACGGACATGCTTAAATCAATTATACTATTGAAGCTAATCAAGAAACTCCTATTTCCTCTTTTTTGGTTGAAAAAAATAAAATGCTTAATATGCTTGTAGGTTTTAAAAACGATGTGCAACAATTCTCTTTACTGAAAAGAACAAAATGGGAAGAATTCGAATTACATTTCTCCCTGCGATTAAAGTGAGGTTGTATGTCACAAGAAGGAAACGTGTTTATTTCTTGACAAAAACAAAAGATTTTTCTTTGAGTACAACATGCCCAACCTTTCCAAAATAATAATTAGTTTAAAAATGGAAAAGTATTTTAACGGAGAGAACGTATTATCTCACTTTCTGAGCCAGATGGAGTCTTTGACCAATTAGTACCATTGTTTCTGCTTTCGCTTAAGCAAGGCTTGGTTGTACGTAGTACCCAATGCAGAAATAAGTTTAAAACTTTTTCTTTTCCTTTTCAACATACCACTTAGTATATTTTTATGAGCCTGAAATTCGCCGCCGTCTGCGGCTAACGTAACATCGGCAAATTTCGCACTATGGAATAGATTGCCGAGATCTTCGTTCAATTTGATATCGGGCGTTTTAAACATTTGCGCTTTCGACTGAGAGGAGATATTAATGGTTTCCTCTTTTAGGCACATTTCGCAAAAAATTGTTAATTTATCTTCTGGCAATAAATCATTGTGGTTCTTTAAAAGTTCAGCTACACTGAGAAGCACCCACTTTTGAATATTGCCTGACTTGTAATGATCCATACTGCAAAATCAAAATGAAATCAAAAATTTAACAAAACTATTTTTCTTTCAAAGTAAAAGAATTTACCGCAGCGTCTTCAGATTTACTTTTTCCCCTGTCGCATTTAAAACGCTGAACTCACATCTAGCTTTAATCCCCGATTTTGTAATATCTTTGATTAATTCTACACAAAAGTAAATATAGCCTTCAGAGATTGACAGACGGAGGCGCCTATAAAGAAAAATATTTTAACAAGTTAAGAATAAGTCAGTCAAAGTGTGTTACGCATTACCATTCTAATTTATGATTATCATTGGTGAAGAAGTTTGGAGATTCTAATGAGTCACGTTCTTCCACGCACCAAAGCCTAAAATTATCTATAGTCCACTCATAACTAAATTTTATTAACTTCCGCTGAAATAAAAATAATGAAATACAAGATCTTTCTAAACGCTTTTACTTTACCTTTGTTTGACCCCAATGCTTATACATGGGCGTTGCTGATGTAACACCGTTGACCGCCATTGTACCAGGTTTAAATTCAAAGTCGCTCAACCAGTTTGCCTATCCTGACATTTGCCTTCCAGTATATAATTTGAAACACAATAGCAGAAAATTTAAAAGAATATTAATCAAGAACTTTTTAAATTAAGTTACGAGAGAAGAAAGCTTATCTTTTAGTCGTAAGTATTAATATTGATATACAAAAGAGCCCTTAAAACATTTAAATTTCTAAAAATTGCAGCCCATTAAGCGAGCAGCAATTTAAAAATAAATTCGGACCTTTCTGAATCAATATTGAGTAGTGAATCTTTCTTGACTAGCGTGCTACCGTTCACGACCAGTTACAGTTTAATCATCTACATCTTATGAAGTCCTCAATGACGTATAGTCAAAAATTTTGTGAAGAAAATATGTTTGCAGATTGGACTCGTTCGATATTTTGCTTTTTATATTTCTTATATAATCATAGAAAACACACAGAGAGAAAGACGTACTTTCCAAAATTGCAAAAGAGTTATAAAGTATGACTTCATCGCTGTTGCTGCGCTTAATTGATTTGTTTCCTTCAATGTTAGAATTTGCAAAAAACGCCAAAAAACAGTGCACGCATATAACATTTTAAATGGGCAATAGAGTGAGAGAGAGTTCATCTTATTATTTGATAAGCAAAAAATAACGAAATGCATGTAAATGTAAACAACAGATACAGATTGAGAAGAACATTGAGAAAATCAAAATAAATCTAAACAATGAAACAAGAAACTTAACAATATATTCATTTCTTTTAATGTAATTCAACTTTCATTTCCATACCATAAAACTAACTTCTTACGTTTATTTATATTACTTATATTACTAATATAGCGCATAGAACTGTATTCACAGACTCATTTACAGAGTTGGTGAAAAACGTTCTTACCGAAATAGAAGAAACTTGCAAGATATCACTTCATAGAAATGAATGTATTACTGAGCTTGGTCGAATTGTTTCCTTCAATGTCACACTTTGTCAAAGACACAAAAACACACCTTCGGACGCTATTTTTTTACTAAACATATTTGTCTGTACTTACATTAAATGAAATTACTAAGGTGTATTTTAGGAAATGATAGATCAGATTATAAAAAAGTAAAAACAAAAACTTTTCGAATATGCCTCATGGAGAATCCAATTATTTATATAAATTTTGTAATATTTTATGTACAAATATACAATCTTTTGTGTGCTTTGTTCTCGTTTAAACAAATGTTAAATTAGTCTTTATACGATTATTCAGATATTTATTTGCATTACTTTTTCACAAACATTGTACATATTTTCATGCTTTCAATTTTTTCTTCTTATCATTTTTTTTTCAGTTTTGCAATAGTTTCGCAGTGATTGTAAGCGTTTAAGTTACTTTTCTGTTTTTTTTTTTCAATTTTAATCTCTTTGGCACAGTATTTCAATAGCTTTAAAAATGGTAATTCAACAGAAACTAATAAAAATTATTTGTTTTACTCATTTTTACGTATTCGCTTTTAAGATGGCTCGTAATTTAGCTTCAAGAGGAAGCAAAAATAGACTTTAGGCTGAATTGTGGAAATATTATCAAGAAAGACAATTGTATTCGCTTTGAGACGAACAGTCACTCGAAATGCAATTTGTTTTCATTTATAAAAGCCCATAATTTACACCATCGATACATACTTATACTATTTTGCTAAGGTAACGTTGTCAGATTTAAATTATTATCTGCATAAAATTGCATTTTACCAACTTGCGTTACGCAAATAAAGTGCGAAAGAAACGTTCTTTAAGACTTACTCTGCAAATCTAAGTTAGAGAAGATCTAAATGCGCTATTATTCGCAAAACGTAGGGTATTTTGCTTCCTGTTCGCCGAAAAAAATATTTATATATATCTCAGCAATTTTTCTCTTGATTAAAGTAACGAAGATTAAATTAAAAAAGTTAACTCTCTCCATCTCTCTCACCCTCTCTTTGATTATTATATTAAATGTTAGAAATACTATTCTCTTTGAATATATGAATATGATACGACTATTTTTTCTAATTTTTAAGTTTTATAAAAATGAGATCAAAGTCACATATAGTAAGTGCACTGCATATATTACTCACGACGTCAAGAATCGAGTACATCCAAACCTCTCGATGAATCATAGAAGAATATGCGAATAACAAGAATATGTTTTTTTTAATTATACTAAATATGCAGATAATTTCCACTATTGAAAAATTGATTGAATGTTAATTCATAATTTGTTTTAAACTCATAATTTACTTTAAACTGTTTTTATAAATGATCTTAAATAGTTTATAAAAAAAAAGTTTTTTTTTTGCTCCAATTTTTCGCTTCGGAATATTTTTGTGCTATATTTTTTAATAGGTTTGTTCTCGCATATGCACAAATTCAATCATTTCACTGGAAGGCAAAAGCAAAACAAGAGAAAAAAGTACAGTATTGTTATTGTAAGCAAATTGGATAATTTGTTAATTGCTTGTGTTTTTATTGAACTTTTTCGAAGAGTACAGCAATTTTCAGTTTAAACATTTTATATTTTTTTGTGCACACTATTGATCGGTATATTAACTTAAACAAGTTCGAAACGACACTTCCTTTAAATTTCTTTAAAAACATTAAATACATTACTAAATTAGTGATTTATTCTAGTCTTACAATAAAGAAAAACGTGTAAAGTTGCAGAGTTACTCTTCCATCAAGAAAGAGGAGAGAAGAAAGACTCAGCAATAAAAAAATAAAACATTCAACACGAAGCTATACTAGCTTGTGCACATAATAGTAACAGTAGAGCGCACCCTTTGCACCTCTAGAAGATGCATTTGCAAACCCTCTCATATTTATTAACATTTCACACTAATTAGGATCATCCCTCTTCTTAGCCTTGATATTGCTTAAGCCATTTTTAAGGCAAAGCACTTTAGTCAACGTCGAGTCGAAGTTACCAATTCTTAGAAGTTCAAAAGTGACTTTAATGATATTTAACGAATTTTCATCACTAGTACTTATGTTTGGTTCTTCTCGAGCTGAAACATAAGTTAAATGAATGAGGAATAATATTGTTGGCAAAAAGTGATCCTGAATTTTCAAGGTCAGAAAGTACTTACCATAAGCTATGCTCCGTTGTTTTCCATCATTAAAGTTTGTGATTATCAACATTTTTACTCCTTGATTAAATACATTTATATGATACAACGAATAAGTTTTGTTACTATAGAGAACTGCAAACGAAAAAACAATCGCGCAATCTCATTCTAAAAAGAGGCTTTGGACTTCGAAAATAATGAGCTTGAAAACGAACTATTTCCGTATAGGGGGTTGAATGAAACTCGGATGGTAATAAGTAGAAGCCACTTGCTGGCAATTTGTTCTCCGGTTATAATTTCGGAATAAACTTTTCTTCTTTAAAGTAAACCGTTCGATTCTCTTGATTAAACAATGGAAGAAGTTTACCTGTAGATAAATAATATAAGTTTATGTACGTAAGTAGTTCATTTTGATCAATATGAATAGCAAGAAATCGTATATAAATAGAAAACAAAGTCAAGTAAGATAAGAAATGAATTGAACTGAAAAGAAAAAACAGTACCAGTGATGGCTGAATTACGTAAATAAAGTTAATTAATGTAATTGAAAGCTTCCAACCACAACTGGTCTTTATTGAATAAAGTTTCTAAGGCTGCAAACACAATGAAGCCGCATTAATATTTTTATGTCGGAGGAAAAAAAATATAAGCAAAATGCTTGGCTTTATATTGTGTTCGTTTACATTGCTTTCCATATGTTTGAATTTGTGGGAATAAAAGCGCGACTTCATAGTGTTTACAGCCCAAAAGAAATCAATTGCGTTACATTTATTCCAAGAAATCTTTAGTCTTCAGTCCAACTACAAATTTTCTTGGAAAGAATCTGCGAAAAGCAGCAGAACGTAATCGGAAAATTTTTTCCTTATAAGTTTCGATAGAGTGTATTGGAAGGCTCAAGTTTGCAGCTATTTCTACTAAGTTGGCATAATTATTTTTATACACACGACCGAAGGTCATTTGGATTGTAACTACCAAAAGAAAACTTCGGCGACCCCACAAAGTATATATATCTCTGATCAGTATCAAGTTTAGAATTGATTTAAGCATGTCCGTCTGTCCGTCTGTCCGTCTAATGTCTGTGGTAAAGGTTCTCCTGGCCGCAAAAATGAATATATTGGCTTTAAATTTGGCAGAAGCATTGGAAGTTCTTTCACTGCCACGCCCACCTGTTAAAGTTCAATTCCCCTGCCCCCTTTTTTAAGATAAAAGTAGTGGGTATAAAAGGTTCGGCACACCCGAATATAATTTTCTTACTCGTTTTTATTTCATCGACATTTTCTTTATTACATGAAGATATTAGAACAAAGCAAAGTATGCAAATCAACGATCTTCTTTCAAAGCAAAAGATATTAATGTTAACGTGATAAAGCCTTTGAATGCTTTTCTTGCGGTTTTTAATAAGTCATTATCTCACTTCTGTATATATTCCTTTTTTTTTTAAGACTACGCTTGAGTCTCGTCTTAATGATAAGGAAAATGCACTTAGTATTCAACGTTCAATATTTGAAATGAAGTTTTAGACTTTCTTATAGATTTATTGAAAATTTTAATTTATTAAAATCTATTATTTAATCGCCGATTATAGTACAGACTTCAGTTACGTTTACCAATTACCACAGTTTATGCTCAGTTGCAGAAACTTTACCTTCGCCATATCAATAGTAATTAGAAATAAATAAATAATCTCTAAAATATGATTCTACAGTAGGCTGATAACGGATGGTTTTGTACGCATTAAAGGGTCGATTTGCCATTGGTGGTCCTCTCAAGAGCAAAATAACTTTTCACTAACGTCATTTTATGACTTTCCTACAAATCCTAAAAATTAAAAGCCTTCGACCCTTTGATATTTTGTGCTTTTAATAACTCTGCCTATAAAAAAGAGGAAAATTTCTAAGAAGGTCGTAGAATTAAAAAAATAATAGTTTTCTTAACTGATTGCTCTTGAATTTATTTCATCTATTCGAAAGCAACTAATCGTAGTTATCTGCTCTAAATCATGGGCGAATTTTATATAAATTGAAAACTGAAATTATTTCAACCGATCTTTTGATTACACTTTAAAATATTCAAATTTCACAAGTGTACAGTTGAGGAAGCAAGAACTCACTATAGAGATATTTGAGATGTTTTGTGTATATTATGACACTTACTACAATACCGGTACTTCAAAGACTTTCCAGTTTCATAATGGTAGTACTTGGAATCAAAAAAATGTTCATATATGATATTTTGAATTTTGAAGAAATATTAATTCATTTATTGAGTGTTAATGGATTCGTTGTCTACCACGTATCGAAAATTCCTACTATTTATTTCGTTTGTTTCATTTTTTCGCAGTATAGTATAGTTAGCTCCAAGTGTTTTTTGTGCAAAATTTATTTAAAAACAATTTTTTCAATTTTACTAAGAAGAGAAAAAGCATATAATTCAATCAATAAACGTCGCGATTCATGAACACAAATTTATTTGGAATCTATGATGCTTCATGTTTTCAAATAAATCCATTTGCAGTATTAGAAATGTGATATCAACAAAATTCATGGGAAATATTTAAAAGTTCATTGATACGAGTAATTTAATCACTATTTGCAGGTGGTTCCTCTTAGAATTGCATTGAAATATCACTTTAACCAAAATATACACTTTTACTGTTTCGCTATTCAAATTCAACAAACTTGTCGAAAATATTTGGTTGAAGGAATTTTTATAAATCTTCTTGCATGCTTTCATATGATATGCAGGAAGAATTTAGACAGCGTAATAAGACTAGAAAATTCACTTACTTTTGAGATTTTTAATAAAATTTTTCATTCATCATTTTTCTCCTCTTCTATCTTCGTCTTTTTTTCGATTTGTATAACTGTGCAATATGCTATTTTGTAAGAACATCTTTGTTACTATTTTAAAACTTTGATTGTGGAAACAAAATGTTATGAATTTCTTAATTTTTCCTTCCTCATGATAGATAGAAATACATTAAAGATAGATCCAACTTTTATTATACCAATCAATTCATAAAGCTCTTCTTAAGCATACTTTTTCTGTCTCTTCTTATATTCGTGTGCTGAACCTATATGTAGCAAATGTCAAGTAGTATTATATGGTTGTTTCTTACACTAGTGTAAGGACGTGCCATTTTTAGGACTATTCCACCGATAATCCTCTTTTTTGGAAAGGTCTTCATAGGAAAAATATCCGACATTTTTAATATTTCTTAATAAAAACCAATGTAAATTGTTATATTAGATATGATGTAAGGCTGTAAATACAATGGAGCCACGGTTATATTCCCATGCTTGGAAGACAATAAAAAACAAACAAAATGGTTGGCTTCATTGTGTTTATTACCCAAGGAAGCGTACATAAAGGAAAAGTGCTCTGAGGAATGAAAGTGTAATGTTGCCAAAGCCGGCAAAAGGGAGGATCAATTATGTTTAACACAAAAGTTTACAGTTAAGTATGAACCAATTTAGTTCGAATACGTCAGCGTCTTGTTCCATAAAATAATTTATATAGCGTCACCGCCGATACGCATGCGAAAGTGTCCGAACATAACATAGTGAACAGCTTAAGGTTTACGAAAAAATTTGACAAATTAGAGAAGTAAAAAAGTGAGTGATATACTAAATCATAGACAACATCAAAATTTGCCGAAGTCATTTTTTAATTTTTACAAATAAGACGGTAAATTTAACTGGTTTTCAATTTTGATAATAGGAAAGCAGAAAAATAAACTAATAAGTAGGTATGACTACATTTTCCTCGATGTTTACTTTTTTATAAATTTATATCATATCTGCTGTGATCCGTATTCAAAATTATTACACTTTTAGCCGAAGGATACCTATTCTCTTTCGAAAGTTTAGCCTTTCGATCCGCCTATGGCATAATGTTTGCTTTGTGTGTAAAGCCAACTAACATTTTGAAAGCATTCATTAGTTTTTATAAGCTTTTTATGCGTGATTAAATGTGCTTTGCTTTCAAAAGCCATACAAACTACATATAAGTAGTTCATGTCATGTTCTATGTATTTACACATAGACAACATATGTAGAAACGATAAAAGTTCATTTACTCTTTCAAGCCATTGAAATTGAGTTCCGTACTTTAATAGTTAATGTCACAGATTATTTTGAAAGTCTTTTATATTGCATATGAAGCAAAAAAAGAAGAAAAAACAAAAAAAGAAAATGAAAGAAAAATCAACAATCAAACTCAATTCAAGCTCATATACGACAGACTATAAAATTTTATGCATTTCTATTCGTAAGAAGTTAACAAAATGAGGTTAAAGTTGAGATGATAATAGTGTATGCACAGCATATAATCATAAAAATTTTACTTAAAACTTAAGTTTTGCTTCCACTATTACGCAAGTCTGTAGTTATTGTTGATACTGACACCACTTCTTCATGTATTTGCTGTTGTAGAAGTTAATTTTGGTGGAATATATTTCGGTGGTTTCTTTTTTCTTAGAATAATTTTTGACAGAATTGCGGAGGCGTAATAGTAAGCAGATGCAATGTGTATGCACATGAGTAACTTGTTCACTCTGACGTTGGTTAAGAGTTGTGATATTTGCTTCATGGCATTCATGGTTACACAGAAGAAAGTTATGCTTGCTTAGCATCTGATGCTTGGGGCAAAAAAAAAAAAATAATAAACGAAAGACATGAATTCTTCATTACGAAACCATAATGATGAGTGTGGTAATGATATGCTATCACGTTACATGGCATAAACAAAATGAAAAAAAAAAAATTTTATATAAAATTTTTGGAATTTAACATGATTAACAGATTAGCTTTAAAAAAGTATTTCCGAAAAAAATTAAACTAAATCAAATTTAATGCAATTAAAAAACAAGAATTTATCTGTAAATTTGAGGGAAATTTTCATACCAATAAGAATAGAAATTTTCTTTAAAATTCTCAGCAATTTCAACAACAAAAGTAAAAATTTTAATCAATTTAATATTAAGATATTAAAATATATAAAACATTTTCATACACTCGTCCGGAAACCATTTAAAAAAGTTCAGTTGTGGTAGTGACTATGTAGTATAGACATCAGAAAAAACTTTTCTATGAATCAATCAGTAAAACTTTTAATTGCCTTAAATTGTGGTTAGTTAAAGTTTTATTTGTGAATTTATACAAATTCACACACAAGCATAAAATCCGATAAATGCAAGTGAAAATACGAAAATTTAATAAAATTTCTAAAACAATAAAACGGAAAACAATCAGAAAGAATTATGATCGATTTAGAACGAATCTCGTTATCACTACTATCTAGAGACAACGTCTACCAAGTTGTGAAGCATTTTGTTAACTGACACATGACGAACATTAGGTAATGATTGCGCTACGGCCAAGCTTTTGGTCCTGGTGAGCATATTCCTAGGTTGAATAAGCCCGTTTTTAGAGCTTTTTTGTGGCCACTAACAAGTTTCAAGTTTGAATTTTCTTTATCAATTTTTGACATGGTGAAGAAAACGAATGCTCTATGAAGGGCAGGCACTTGCAAAGGAGGACAATGCCAGACCCATAGATTGACCGAGAGAATCTTTGATATTCACAACTTTTTCTACAGAAATTGCAAATAAGTTTCCTCAACGAACCTATCTACATAATAGATCGTCAATGACAAATTTTAAATCTATGTAAGGCGTAAAGGCTATCTCGATGCAAGTAAAAACTCTGAAATTTGACAGCCTTCACCTATGTTCCCATAATTAAAAATGACGCGCTACACAAGAGGAGAACGCGTTATAATTGTAAAAACCCATTAAAAGAATGGGGAATGGGGAATGGGGCTAAGACCGCTCGGAAATTTGGCGCAGTATTCAGTAGAGAAAGTGCACCTAATGTGTCAACAATTTGAAGAGTAATCTGAAGGAACTGGGTCGATTATCAATAGAAAGGCTCCTTTGGGTCGACGTGTCGGTCGGTCTCTTACAAACATTGCCGCAGTAAACGGATGTGTCGCCAAAAACTTCAAATTTCACGAAACAGTGCACATCGAATTTTGCCGATGGACTTCCACCTTCACCTGCTCAATCTTGCTCGGGAGGTCAAACCAGCAGACCATGCAAAGCTGTTGAGCGGGGACGAAAATATTTAAAATTTTTGAGTTTCTTTCGAGATTTTTGCTACAAATGTCCAGACGGACTCAAAACGTCACGTAAAATACATGATTTGTGTACTTTACCCCCAGGCGTTGCAAGCGAATTGACAACACCTGTGTATATGCATTCTTCGCAGGTGTTATAAAAAATTGTTGTAAAAATAAAAAAAAGAGATATTTTGAAAGAAATGTTAAACTACTTACTTTGAAAGTAGTTTTTAGAGAGGAAATTGAAGATATATATAAATTTCATATACTAAGGTGAAGGAATGCTGCACATCATCTAGAATCGAAAAATACTTAACCTTAACTTGCTGCAGTATTTATGTATGTGTTTTATATTCAAATACTAGATTTCACAAATGGAGAAATAATCATAATAATTAAAATTATGTTAGCATTGATAATGCCGATGCGATCCTTCTTCGTACTAATACAAGTTATACCACCAGCTAGTAGCTGTTGTGGTTAAGCGTTGAATTCCAAACTCGTTGAAAGTTAATTTCTCATGAAAATTCATGAGTTGTGCGGTTATACTGTAGTATGGCCACCACTGACATTTAACTGACTACAAACTTTCATTTATAATGTTCTGGTTGTGTATGTGGGCGTCATACATAACTATGACATTGCGTTAACCCTTGGCTATGTGTGAATTTAGAAAAATCTTTCGTGTATATATATATATATATGAAATGTGTGTTATAATCACTTTTACACAACATTTGCAACATCATCATTTTAATCATTTACTTCTCGTAGTGTTAGGCTCTCACACACTGTGCGCAAACGAACTCTTATCATGACTATACATCTATATCTATCTTATAAAGGATGTTTGCATTTATTCGCCGCATTAATGTCATTGAGGAGACTAGTGATTGTATGACTTCTGTAGATTCATTATAACTTCATAATTATCAAGTTATATTTCGAGTTAAGGTTTTCCACATTTTTTTTTTTTTTGGTGAGTTCGTGCATGTAAAGTGCTTCATTTATTTCAATGTCCTTTTCATAGACTTATCCGAGCTTAAATGTACACACTTACGTAACAAATATTAATAAGGATAACTGCAATAGAGTATACTTACACGTAAAAAAATGTTACTGCATTATCTTTATAATTTTTAAAACTTCATAAACATGCACGAATATATCAACAAAAACTAGACTGGCTTTAAGTATCGTAAAATTCACATAGGCGGACTGGAGCAATTAAGGGATTTTCTTCAGGGAAATTTACTTCTTTAAAACTTGTTGCATAACTGGGACAGGATGCACTGATCAATTGAGCAATGGCTCAACGGAAAAGCGCATTCAACTGAATCGCTTTCGGTGTTAAATTAATAAATCCCTTACCCATGTAGTGTATAGCTAGCCACTCCCTAGCGAATGGAATCTGGTTACTTTGTAAAGGGTTTATTTTTCTACGTTTTTATATTTTCGTTTCTGCCATATTTCCATCCTTATCCGATATAAACTAACGTATGTAATATGGGCTCGTCACTATTGTCTTGAGGGCTTATTTGTTGTAGCCGTCCGGTTTCAAACTTTTTAATTTTTAGAGCCCGATCACTTTTGTATACGGCTGCTCACTGCAACATATTGATCCATAAGAAGGAGTAAACGGAAAACGAATTTTGACGCTAGCCTTTAATTTGAAGGGCTTTGCCAGTTGAGATCTGAGATATCTTTTGACGTCAGACGTTCTCTAACTTACAACGAGATTCACACTCTTTTTGCTAAGCATAATTTTATATAAAGCGTGGGACTAAAATAAGGCACTATTTTGGTCCTCATGGTGCTGTGGTATTTGTTTAAATTTGTTCTATACAAATCATAAGTTTTCTAGATGACCAAGTTCAGAGTTTTGACGATTTAGTTTCAGAAAATTTATTCAGTCAGATGCAACACTTCCAAAATTTAAAGACGGACTTATGTTCTTGTCCGTACATGAAAAATGAAAATTTCATCAAGTTATGCCGCCATCGTATTTTATTCTTCACTCATGACACATTGCATTTCATTGTATTATCAAACTTTCACTCAATGGCCCTACGGTGCTACAAGGTCACGTATTCGACATATAGAACTGCGTTTTCACTGAAGTTGTATTGTTTACCATTTCGCATTTGTTCGCCTCTTTGAGGATAGCTATTTCCATTTAACCAGCCGTTTACTTGTCTACCTATCTATAAATCCGTGTGTCATTTTCTCCATTCTATACACAATAATTTCAGTTCTATACAATATAATCGATAAGTTTCATTTTCATTTAGTAACATACCATACCATTTTATTATTGAATTGTTTGTGTTTGGATAATCTTTACTATGATACATTAAACTTTGTAAATTTGAAGCCAAAATTAGTTAACAAAATCAACAAATGGCCAATTAAGATCCTAAATTGTAACAATAACAATTCCTTATGGGCATTTGATTTATTGTTTAGGTCAACATAATATCTAGAAATATTGCATATGCGTACCCTTTGCGGGGAACGAAGAAACTTCTTTTCTCATTGGAATTTCTTCGTTATATATTTCACAAGTTTTTTAAAAATTTTTTACAAGTTTTTAAAATGTTTTTCATAGTATTTCATCGGATCACATTATTGCAATCAAGTGGAATTTCTACTGATTGCTAATGAACACAACAATTTTTTAAACACTAAAATTGAATTTTCTTAAGCTCCTCACACAAAGATAATTGATTTTCTTTGGCTTGAGAAATCCCTGCAATCAGCCTTAAATGCTCAAAATTTATCGTATTAACTTAGCTTAGTTAAATCAATCAACAAATATTTGTTAATCATAAGTACCTCCTACTATTATTATTATGTTGTTCTGCGATTCAAAGAATTTCTTTGATAAACAATTTTACTCTTCACAAAGTATTCATTGAAGTATAAAATGTTTCCTTTCTTTTTCGCATTGTCTTTGGTTTGTTTTAACAATTCTTCTCTGAAAATTCTCCTTACAACATGAATGATATCGGCTGCGATTTTTTGTAACGTTAGTTTTTTCTTTCCTTTTCTCGTTTTCTTTTTCTTCGTAAAAATTCAAATGAAACCAAAAAGAATGAAATCATCATTGAAGATCTAAAGAAAATAAGTAAGCTGTGATGAGTTGAAACAATCAAATCCGTGTGAATGAATTCATGAAGCTCTATATAAACTTGTTCAAAAATCCCCTCATGAACTCAATGGTATGATTTCTTATTGTCTTACATAGAAAGAAATCAGGGCATGATTGCTAAAACTATGTCACGACGTTGGTTTGTAAAAAAATAAAAATTGGTTATTAAAAAAAATTATTATGTCTTTGTATAAGAAGGAAAATTTACTTCGGTGTTTAAGAAGGAATTCTCAGTATATGGAATAATATGAAATCTCAAAGAACAAACTATAATAAGAAACGTTCTCTTAACAAAATTTTAATTAAACGGATTTAAAGCAACTGCGCTAACGTAAAATATTGAAGGACGTACAATGTCACGCAAGTCGCTTTTTCTAGTATCGTTAAACATTTAGGGATTAAACTAGAAAAAGGTTAATTTTTCGCCATCGTATGTAGCGTATGAAGTAGAAGTACACATAAAGCAAGTCATTACAGTTCGTCAAAGCCAAAGTCAAAGCCAACACGCCCTACATCACTTTGCCTAATACAGCTCTTCAATTTATTTTCGTGAAAAAGTACCACTCATTATACTCATTATACCATGCTTGCATGTCCAGATATGTTCTTGGTTAGGTACGCTTATTGACAAGGGTCCCGATGCGCCAGCTAAGATGGGACAAATTTAACAGATTCAATTTTTCCGTTAAATATCTTTTTATTCGTCTACGATTTCTGCCATAAGTTCTAAAAATTTGACTTTGTTGATATATAAAAACTTACTTATCACAAGAACTATTATACGTGCCAGATCGAAAAAAAATGAAGTTACCAGACTATCATTAAGGTCCAATTTTTAGTTTGGAATATTGAAGATGAAATTGTTTTTAGCACAGGAAGGTTTATTTTTTATTAGATCCTTTACATGTGGTGGGGTCCAAAAAATGGATCTATGTGGTCCAAATTTGGTGCAATTAATTTTTATGTCAAATTGTTAGTATGGATTAATTATCATCGTAAAATGTTAAAAATTAGACATTTTTTACTTTTTATAGGTACGTTTATATGAGAAATTGTTAAAAATATAGTCCCGTCAGATCCAAATTTTTCACCTATATTTTATACATCAAAATAGGAATTTTTATCGATTTTTGTTAAACAATATTGGATGTTGCTAGTTTTGTCATATAAAATATTTCTTTAGATGAAGCGTTATATGGGAAGTGGCCGTAAAAATGGTCCGACTCCATATATTTTCAATAGCGTTCGTTCTCTGGGACAAGTAAGTGCAGTAAATTTCGTCAAAATAGCTGAAAAATTGCGACCTGTAAGTTGAATCCAAGAAAAATGGGCAAACAAGTTTATGTTTATAGATTCAATATATGCTATGTTGCAAATGCCATACAAGATATAAAAAATTCGTGCACCTCAAAATATATGTACATTTGCAGCTGAAAGCATCTAGGAAATGTTGAAGAATCCGGAATAAACGTTCTATTCATATATATTAAATTATAAATATTAGTAAAATTTGAGGGCGGAAGGACTTATATACAGTTTATAAATTGGCGAAGTTGCTCAATTCCCGTATGATGGTGGAACATTCAAATAAAATTCACTCAATAAAATTTTTTATTGGTTCTGCAGTTTGCTTTTCTGGCAAAGGTAAATCAACAAATGTAAACAGGTGTTCATAATCATGCGAACAGAGCATAAGAGTTCGTCTTTCAAACTTTAATTCAATTTCATCAAAAGTCGATGTAAGTCAAGAAAGTAACTACTCTTCAAAATATTTTCGACCACCTTCGTACACCTTATATTTGTCATAAACGTCATAGTAAATAGTGCGTGGATTTATTAATTGACTATATTTATCAAATTATAGGAAAAGCATGTGCTATTGAAAAACCAGACTATAAAATATAATTTCAACTAAATTTTAAGATAATGTTTTAATTTACTTATTGCTTAACAAAATTTTGTTACCTTTCAAATTCAGAGGTAATTGTATTATAATCGATTTTTCACTTAAGTTGTTTCAAAAGCAACACTAAGATAGCCAAATATAATTGTGGTGCATAAGCTTTTAAAAATGAAGTTTATATAGATGTAGAGATGTGTGTGCTGATATAAATACTAAAGTAAACTTTGGCAACAATCTTCAAAAATTTCCGTCAGACATCAGTAACTCCTTATTCTAACATTTCCTTCAGCAAAAATATCTTCATTCATTTGCAAGACATTTTTTAAAGATTTCCTTGGGAATCTTTCAAGTTCTAAGCAACTCTCAAATAACAAAAATGTATATTTTTGTTTTTGTTTTTGGCAAACAAACAAACAAAACCCGAAAAATACAGAAGAGTTAAAACAACAAATTTTTGTAATTAAGTTTTACATTACGTTTTGTGTATTTAGAAAATAAAGTTAAATAATTTTGTTGAAGATCTTTACCCTAACACGCAGAAAAAGGAAATTAAATATGCTTTTAAATGATAAAGGATTAAAATGGCATTAAAAGTGCATTACAATTATTTTATAAATTATAAAATAGGAGATGAAAACCATAAGCTATTTATGGTCTGTAATTGAGCGTGTAGTGAGCGGTAATGGCAAAAGCAATAGCAAAATGTAAATTATATAACAGAATAGGTATTAAATCATCAGATTTTGTGGTAAATATATATATGTCTTGGTATCTGCATAGCATATGTAACAAATGAAATTAAATAACTTTAAAGTCGTTCATATCTTGCAAGTATTTTAATAGCAATTTTTATATAAACTTTTGGTACTTATTTGAAGAAGAAATAAGATAAGAAAAATATTTCTCATTACAAAATAATCAACTCAAAGTGAACAAGTTTTAGAAAATAAAAAATTCTGAAGCATCTGTGTTATTGGAAAAAGTTAACGTACTTTATCTTGAGATTTTTTTTAAAAAATATTGTTTATCAAATTAAATGATCCTTTAAATACCCCAAAACGCGAAAAATCAATTACTATACGTGGCTTGAATAGTAGATTTTCGACTTGAATATCAACATAAAATTAATTGAAGTCACAACTGTTTAACACTTTCATTAAGTTTTGCTCGTAATTATGTCTTTTGCATTAGTTGTTTTTCTAGTTTTTTCAGTTCTAAATCAACATCAAATATCAACTAGGGAGTCATATTAACATGGATTTTTTTGATTGATTACCTTTTTCAAAATTTATAGCAAATTCCCCCTCGAATTTTTTTGAAAAGAATATTTTTCTACTCAAAAAAAAAAAAAAAAAACATTAATAGACTCTTCATTAGTACTTAAAAATTATTTTAAAAATTATATAAAATTTATTGATTTATTTATTTTATACATACGTAAATAAATCTGCAACATATGACTGAAGGCACGGAGTAACTTAGTTCATATGTGCCTTTGCTGACATTTTTGCCCACTCTACCGTAATGGACTATGAACTGATTTGCTAGTAGCACTTCTTAACAACTTAGTTACGTTTGCGGAGAAAAAAAATATACAAAAAATATTAATTTAAATTAATATTACTTTTTTAAAATTATTTTAATTGTTTGTTTCAGAAAAAATAGAAAATTGCCAGCAATAGGAATACGACCAAGGAGATGCTATAAAAATGTTTTTTTTTCAGAAGTCGTTGTATCCTCATTTCCTTTTTAGATTATGCTGACGAATTTTTTTAAGTGCTTAATGTACAAGAGCGTGTAAATAATTATTTTCAGTATTTCAGTATTGACTAGCCTTTCATAAACATCGACAAAATAATTTATAAGTTCACGACCGCAAAATATTGTTGCGCCTGGATAGTATAATCAACAAATTAATTGAAAATCCTGCGAAGAGCAAAATAAATTTTCAAATAAAAGTTAACTTAATTCTCGAGTAATCCAGCTTGATCTCAATACTTTTTGTAATGGAAAACATTATTACAAAGTGTAGTGCTGCTGTTCAATTTTTCCTATTAATGAAAAATCTTAATCCTGATTGCACAAAATAAACATTTGTGCTACATTCACCGTTCTATGACAAATATAGAATATACAACAAACGAAAGTTGAAAATGCCTGCACTGGGGAATGTTTTTTTTAAAAATATTGATTTATATAAAACATTTATTTTGAAGCTTAAAATCATAATGTAAACGGAAAAGCTTTCAGCGAAACAAATGTACGAAACGCAAATATGTATTTGTTATAAAATTGCATTGTCGGCTTAAATACCAAATCTAAACAATTTTCAATCTGAGTTAACTGAACTAAGACAATACAAATAAAGCATTAGAACACATATTGACATTACAAATCCGTAAGCTAGGTCATGCGTACGATATTATATAGAAAATTTGTGCAGCATACAAAAAGTACGGTTTCAGTAAATGTCAATTGTACCGAACAAACTTATATCTCCTCTCCGTCATTGTATGTGTGCACACGAGACATAATATTAAATTGTAAAGTTTGAATTCAATTTAGTCATTGCTTCAAACGCAATACAGATGCAATTATCATTTTTTTCATTTTTCTTTCTTTTAAGGAACATGTATTTAAAAATCCTACTTAATAGGGTTGTTTTCCATTAAGAAACATTTCCTCTTCAAAATAAGAATATAATTGACAACAAAGTAAGTTCTTGTTGAAAATGTTTTAAATAAAAACAATAATATATACATATATATAAAATAAATGTACATAAAGGTATCAAAATCGATTTACAATACATATATCCGTTTTAACATATTTGCATAGTAAATAAGAAAATTCTCACCGAGAGATCAAGTAACCGCAAAATGGAAATGAAAATATACTTACATAAGAATACACATTAAAAATTAATCCTGACCGGGTTTACTAAGAGATGATTTTATTTTCTCTCTGAATAGCTGTCAAACTGCGGCTTCTCAATGTGGAAGTACATACACCAATAAAAATTATCCCGTTGAAGTGTACGAGTACACAATAATGCTTTCTACTGTTTTCAATAAATCGAGTTCTGAGCATAGGCAACAAATGTTAGAGAATTGGGAGAATTGAAATCCTTTCTAATTGAACATCAATCTCACTCATATAATAGAAAATCTGAAGAAATTATATGAACAGTAAAGAAAACACAATGAACCTGAAAGCAGTACGAACCGTTACGCACAGCCCGCTTAAGACGCCAATTGAATGTAACATGTTACAGGTTGCTGCTTCTATCAAAGGAAACCATCGAAATTGATTGCAATATGATGATCCGAAAATCCGAAAATGATGATGTCGAAAATCATGATATCTTGATTTGCTAGTATAATGATGTTCGATACGTAACAATATTCGTCAAAGAAACGTATGTATGTGTTCCTTTTAAATGCCTTCACCAGCCAAAATTAATTTCAGAGAATGTGTAGTGTCTTTACTTTATATGTTATATTTTATCAGCAAAATGGGAAAGACGGGTAATTAATAATGGGCAGCACCTTAAATAAAATATTTTTTATGTTACTGAAATAAGCACTTTATTTTCGAACCAAGATTAATTTGTAAAATTGATGCATGCACTTCTCTTTATAGTGTTCGTATAAGTAACAATGTATATAAAGTGAATTTCAACAGCAGCAAAAAAAAGGTACAAAAAGTGAAACATCAGTATGCTTTATTTGATATATTTTTTATTTCTTTGTATGTCATTTATTTTTTCACTTAAAACATTAAAAAATAAGAGAAATAGAGTTTAAATTTGATGGAAGCATAAATTAACTTATCAGGAACTGACAAAAATTAAATGTGATATTCTATTTGTACTTCCTGTTCATGTCAACGAATATTGTACGTTATCAATTGATCAATTGCTTGATATCGTGTGATCAAACTTCCGTAGCTGATCTTTACAAAGCAAATTCAAAAATATAAATATATATGTAAACGCAAAAGGAAATTATAGATAGAATGTAAATATAAATATAAATGTAAATATAAACGTAGATGTAAAGGTAAAAGGAAGTTGTAAATATAAATATAAATATAAGTGTAAATATAACTATAAATGTAAATATAAACATAAGTACAAACATAAATATAAATGTAGATGCAAAAGTAAATGTATACGTAAATGTGAATATAAATATAATATAATATAATTTTTTTGTTTTTGTATAATTAATTTACAATCTATCCGTAAGATAATAACTAAATGTCATGGAAAGTTAGGGAAAATAACAGAGGTTGAGGTGTGTCCCCCAATGGGAACAATATAATAATCACAGATGTAATGTTTAAGATTTTAAACATAAATTGTATAAAAATTTAGAAAATTCATTGAAACATGAGATCTTTGCAGGTTAAATGTGATTAATAACTGTATCAGACAGTTGAATGAATATTTTGGCCACAAATATTTAAACAAACATTTTCGCTAATTTAAAATAAATATTCAGCCAAACATCTTGAATTCAAGTTAAACTGATTACGAATTTGTAATCTGACATGAAAAACACACAAGTATACGTTTAAAAAAAATGTGTAAAGGTATGTGTATTATATAACAGTATTAGAAATTTACAAACAGAAAGAAGAGAAAGGAGTTCCGAACATGTAACCTCCAATACATCATGCATAGTCGGTAGTTTTGCGCTCTAGTCTTTATTGCAATCCTGGCATAATGGGTTTTTGATGTGTAAAGAAAAATGAGAAAAAATTTGTGCTAGAAGGAGAAATAAAAAAGACAAAAATAGAAAGACATACCAGATAAAGATTTACGAGAATTTCTTCACACACAACGTCATGTTTATAAATGTGTACGAAGGACTAAATGTACAAAAATATATAAAATGCATTAAACGCCTACTTCGAATTCGTTTGATTGTATAGAAGAATCTATACATAAGTTGGTTGAAAAGTCGTAAATGAACGAATCTTTAGATGGCTTCCAATATCATACAATATGCATTCATTTCAATTAAAGTCGACTCGTATTTTGTAGTAGTTTTTTTTGTTTTGATCAAATTTGAGTATTTTTATGAAAACAAACAAATCAAATCAGTTGCATATTTAGTTATCTTCCATTAAATATTTCAAAGCACGATAGATAAATATGTCAACATATTCGAAAATGCGGCAATATTTATCGATTTCTCAGAATCAATGGAGTATAGTAATGTATTATATACTGCTACAACCAAATGAACTCATCATTACTAAGCCTTGCAAGATTTTAAATCAAAACGGCGCAGTATGCGAGAAAGCATTAAATATATGTTTGAAGAAACAATTTAATTTACTAAATCTGAACCGATTCGGTTTACGTTTTAGACTTCGTAGCTTATAGAAGCTTGCCTTTATATAAAAGTATAAGAGAATTTAATGGTCACCTTTGCACGACTTCATAACTGTTACTTATATTTTAATAAACATTCAGTTTTTGTCCTCAGTCCTAACAACATAACTGCATATATAAAACACATTATTACTTTTCCGACTAATTAATATTTACATATAGATAAGATGTACGTGTTATAAGAGATAAAACAATTGACAGGAAGGCAAACAGGAACGGAGACTAAACCAAGCTATAGCACATTGAACATAATAAAATGTTTGTCTCAGCGATGATTTAAAAGAGCGATGGTGTTAATAACATATCTTTGATAAATTACTTGATCATTTAAAAAGCAACTGAAAGGCAGAGATAAAAAGCATATCAACGAAACAAAGAATAAATACGATAAACAACTCAATGAAAGAATTCCGTTACATCCGCCACAGATTCATGTAAATAGTGAAAAAAAAAATAAAAGATCTAAGAAAATTATATACGGCTGTGGCCGAATCCTCTATTTCCATCACCTTCATGTTAAAAATAAATGAAAGAAAAATATTCTATCGTACTGAATGGTCTTAGCCGATTTTATTCATTTTTGTACGGATACTTGTGGAATTTACGGGTCAGATTTCACCATTTTAACCGTTGCGATTTACGAGTTCCTTCCTTCCCTTGTTATTTGTTTAATTTAGGGGAAAAACCAGTTGAATGCAAACACGTACGAAATATTAAAATTAAAATTTATAGTTTTGATTCAAATATCACTCTTTCCAAAAATTAATAATCGAAAATTAAATAAAGCAGAGTCTGCTGTTTTACATAGACTAATTAAAGAAATTCTTTACTCTTAACGAAAATTCTAAGAAATTCATTGAAAGGGTATTCATCATCTTGCCAGCGGCTTATAGATGTTGATGACCATTAAAAGATCACCAAGACATCTTCTCAAGGTAAATAAAAAATTAGTTCATGAAAGGATAACGCTGGCGTGGACTGCGAAATTAAATGAACAAGTATCTCAAGAAGATAATGACGTGAAGTCCAGCTTGGAAGCATTTGGTTTAAAAGCGAAAAAATTATTAAATCCTATACGATACGATGGATAGGATAGGATAGGATGTACTTTCAAAAAATATGGAGGCAAACATAGGGTACCAAAAATAGCTTGATTTTTCTAACATTGCATTAACACAATGCATGTTAAAAACATGCTAAAAGCAAAACATTAGGCGTTGAGCAAGTAGCCTACATAAATGTATCAAACGATTTTCAGATATTACATGTGCAGAAGAGAGAAAAATAAACAAACAACTGTTCCATAAGAAGAAAGACTTTAAAAAGTCGTTAACAATATTTTGCTTAAAAGAAACGATTCTTGGAATTTTAAGATATTAAAAGCATCTTTACATAAAGATATTGAAAATTATTATTAAAAAATATTAAAAATATAAATAATATTCGTGAAATTTTCATTTGTGTGTGCGAGGATATTGAAATAGTCAGAAGAAATACTGAAGAGTTGCTGTATATGGTGAGAGAGCAAATGTTAAACATTTTATTTGTTCATTCGTAGAAAACTGACATCGAATAAACTGCGGTATAAAAATCCTTTTATCTTCTTTCACTTTCAAATTATAAATATCTTCTGTTCTTTTAGCTTAAATTATAAAATTCAATTAATTAATTTAATTAAATTGTCATTATTGCAATAGATAAGAAATATGTAAATATTCCATATACGATACAACGCTATTACGCGTCCATAATAAGTATACAATACGAGGAAATTATTTATTTTATAGTAACTAATCAATTAATTTTATTTTAATAATTAAAATCACTATGAATTACAAACAAATAATTAAACCTCGAAAAATATTTTAAAAACCAATAGATCATTCGAGTATTTTGGGATTAGAGATATGTGCTCTTCTTGTATGATACCGAAAGAAACATCTGTATGGACTCTGTATGTAAATTTAGGTACGTTCGGTATTGTAAATTAGTTGGTTGACATGAGATTTCTAATTTGGTGGACATATCTATTTACAGACACGATAAAGGCGCATTAGATTTGCAAATTTGATGTAGCGGATTTGCGTTGGTAAGTACCATCACTATAACAAGTAGATTTTTGAAAATCAATTAATTTATAACGACAGGAGATACTTATGACTTAAATACTAGAAACAATAATGTTGCTCACGTTTACGTTAATTCGTAGGCTTGCAATAGAGTCCCGCATGAAATTTATCCATTTATGTGGTATAATAGCTCGCCACTATTTTGCTACGATTAAATTAAACTTCAATGGTTATAAAAAAATTTGTAATTCCGTAAGAACATAGTTATGATTACGACCAAAGTTCGGTAAGAGAATACAGAAAACTCCGTGCCATTAATCACACTGGCGGACGAGACTGGAAAACCAATTAATAATCGTTGAAAACTTGACATATTACCTGAAACGGAATCAACCGATCATATTTGTTGATAGCTTTAAAAGAACAAAATGCTATGCCTAACATTTCACTTCTTTCCTTAGGGATACGTAGAGCGATAAGTTTTAATCTATTTTCAGGCGGTGGAAGAACTAAGACTGGATTCCATCTCACTTATTACGCAAAGGAAACAATATACAGTCACACCGAACAAGCTTAGGAAAGTCCAGACAGGCTTAAGAGGACTCTACTAATCAACCAGCTACATTGTATATTTAGATGCTTATGCTTATGCGTACAGGAGTTGCAGTTTGTGAATTTCGAATTACAAACATATTTAGAGAAATCACATTGATACGAAGTTGGCTACAATATCCTTATAATTCAATCATGTTATGTTACTTAAATTATTTAGGTGTAGATAAAAGACACGACCTCGAGTCCTCACAGCTCCCCAACTGATAATCCATTGAGAACTGTGATCTTCTCCCTCTCTCTCTGTTGTTCCTTTTTTGCAGCTTTATAGCAATGAAATTGAAATGGCTAACTGTTAAAATTCCATTAAAAATTTTTAAGTCAATTTATTCAATTCGAAATTTGCTGAAAAACATGTTTAACGAATGATTCTTCGGAAGGAAATCATATGCTTTCTTATAACACATATAGCGTTTATGAATATAATTTTTCCTTTATTTAACTTCCTTTCAAACTTTCATTGCAACATGTCAGAAACAGGATCTGCTATTGTGTTATTCAATATCAAGATGCATGCTTCCATCATAACTTTTGCACTAATTACTAAAATAAGTGTAAAATCAAAGGCGATATAGTTGACTGCATTTGTTCGAAGTATAACGTAATTAGTGCTATAATCTGCTGATAAGAGATAAAAGGAATATTAAATGAACACATGAACCTTCTCTTGTAGATAATTAAACTCTACTTTAGATTGCAATGAAACGACAACATACCATCAACCAATCAAAGCAAAAGCTGTCACACAAATTATTTTAATGCCTTATAATTGATAATTGCAATTATTATTGGATTTCAACACCATTTAAAAGATTTGTTAAAATACTTATATTCAATAGAGATGCGGCAGCTACGCATATCTGACTGTAAAAGCCAGTGAGCAACTGATTAAATGTCTGCACTACGAAATATTTAGGTTACTGACAAACGTTCATAGTGTAAATGGATTTTTCAATTATCACATTGGAATAGTAGTGGAGGCTGTTTCCTGATCCATTCATTAAATGTAACAAAAAAAAGTAACTAAAATTAAAACGCAGCCTAAAAGCATGCATTAAAAGCGTTCATTTGTATAAGCCAAAATGTATGCAATTATGAGGGTACAAACAGGGAACCATTACAGAATTAAAAGATAATATTATGCATAAAATGTTGCTTTTTTAACTTCTCGTTCTAATTAAAAAGTTAATAAATTATTAAAATTTAATAAATTTTTAAGATTCAACCAAAAAAAATTCTGGCAAAATTATTTTGGCAAACTATAATATTTTCTTTCAAATATACTTTAAATATTTTTGGCCTTAACTGAGAAAAACTTTTATTTGGAGAATTGTGACATCCAGAGCATGTATGTTTTGCCTAAAGGAATATCTCCTAACTTCTCCTATTTCTTCTGGCAGTCAAGTGCAAACAAAAATACAAAACTTTTTGACAATACATTTGTGCTGTAAAAGCACTTTACTTGTAAGATGTCGTCACTTGATGGCATTTTTAAATTCAATTTCACTTCTACACACATACAATATTATATGTTCGGATTTTTTTTTATTCTTTTCTTTTCTCCTTCGCTGAATAATGCCTACTTGCTATAATAATAGCACCTTCTTAAAAGTAAAAAATAAAAAGAACAAATGAAAAAGTAAAAAATTCGAAAGTAAACTTTTCACTTACTTTTCGAAATATTCCTACAAGTTGTGTGTAAAACCAACTTCTTTCTATACGCGAGTGACACGCGATCTCTTTAAAATAAAAATCTCTGTATCAAACAACTATCCAGCCACTACAATTGCTTGAAGAAATTATCTTTTTGCAAAGCAGAAGTTTGCTTTCTAAGATCGAGGAAATTCTTGCAATCAGTTGTATTCTCGCCATTGCATTTTATATGAAATATCCTTTCAATACCTTTTAGAATTTTTTGGTTGTTCCATGAGCAATAGGTAAGCATTTCAAAAAAAAAGCCTAATAAATTAAATCCGGGGAATTTGTATAGGAATTTTCCAATAAAGTGTTAAATTTGAAACTTTTTGTACACTTAAAGAAAATTCCAGACCACAGAGTTTATCTTAGGTAATGAAACTTAATATCAGATTTACAGTAAGGAGCGCAAGCACAAAGATATTGCGTCTAACGTATGTTATATAAAAAATATTTTTATTTAGTTTATTTTGATCTTCATATGCATGTAAATAAATTTACAGCATATGCTTGAAGGTGTCCGGTATTTTAGACCATATGCGTTTTTGTTGCTATTTTTTTTTACATGTAAGATGCAAGGAAAGAAGACTTGTTCATCGTATAAAGGATTCCTATTAAAACTCTTTACTCAATATAATGATTTACTTTGACGAGTACAAAAAAATCTAGAAGGAACTCATTATCGTTGCGTATGGAACGCATAAAAACAATTTCGTTTTTCGAGATTTTGTCCTAATATCAAAAGGGGAATTCTGTTCTTCAATGCGTAGCATATAAATTTCATGATTACATAAGCAATACAAATAGCATGCGGTTTATGGCATGCTAAGACGAACGATATACCAATATCTTGAAACAATGCTTTACTTGAAACAAATTCTTTCCATGAAATTTTGGCCTCTTCCCTGAGAGACTGTCTAAAGTCAAACCTTAATCTCTTGTTTATTGATTCTCATCTTCGCCAAGCATAGAGAGGCGTCTTTAAAGAAACCTTTTTGGGCTTTCCAACAAAAATATGTCAGTATTGGTTGGTTAGTTAGTTAGTTTATCGAGACGACCGCTAAACAGGTATAAGGTTGGAGAGATTTTCGAGACAACGCGAGTATTTCTACCAAGATACAAAAAATGTACAATGAACTTCTTGAAATTAATTATGAATTTAACTACAGAGTTATGCATTTTCCAACTTTCTTCTTTGGATTTTTGGTTCACCCGAAGTGTAAAGCCTGTGATTCTGCAATTGATGGACGAGATCAAAGGGGTAATTGACAAAAAATCGTTGAGGAAAGGGAATTGGAGAAAATATTTAAGCGCGTAAGGCTTTTTTATGGTTTTGAGATTTCAAATTAATAGAAAAAAATAATAAAAAATTTACGATAGCAAAAAAACATGTCTATAACATATATTCTGAAACTTTTTAGACACGGTTTTCTCCAAACACTAGTTCTAAAAACGTCACGTTGGCTAACTCAAACGATTTTCAATTTTTTCTTCTTATTTTTTACTGTACGTTTAAAATAATATTCTCACTCTCGAATATAACGTAGAACTTTTTTGATAAGTTGATTTCAATAATTTTTATTAGTAAAAGAATACCACTAGCAAGTCAAACTCCATTGCGGTACAGTTGGTACAAATATCTAGAAAGACATACAAGGGCCAAGTTACATGATGCCTTCAATCATATGCTATAAATTTATTTACACATATATATCAAATAAATAAATAAATAATTAAATGAAAGAATACTATTTTCGGTCGAATGTTGAGATTTTTCGTTCAAACACACATCAATCGCGCAAATATAAAATTTCTGAAAACTATTCTCTCATTCTCTAGCTATAGTCATGAACACTAAATGTTTTTTCTTCTTTTTTTCAATTCAAATTTGCATCAGTTATGCTGCGTGCCACTGAGCCACTTGAACTGAAGATGTCTCACGAGAATAGTTGTTGTGCTGCCATTTTTTAGTAGCTTTCCAAAAGAAATCCTTGCTTAAAATTTGAATATAGATTATTATAACCTAGTCAAACATTACTTGTCCATGGCCTTGCTTTCTGAGCATGTTGACATATCGGTTGGACTTGACCCTTTGTAAATTTTTCTTCTTTATAAAATTGAAAAGATAATGATGAGGAGATAAAGACCGCATCATTAGAAGAGCTCCAAGCCACACCAAAAAGTGTATATCAGAAGTGTTTTGAAAATTGAAACATACGCTGGCACAAGTGGATTATATTTCAGGCGAACTACTTTGAAGAGAGAGAAATAGATATTAATGGATAAATATGTATTTTATTCTTAATAGATAGAAAAAAATACAATAAATAATTGCATATAATTGCTTTTCCAATTTAATAACATTATCATTCATGATTTTCAATTTTAAATCTATCACAGGTAAGATGAAGTATTTCAGTTCAGTAAAGCTTATTTAACAATGAAAACATAAGAGAATCACCCGACGAACATTAGCCAATGTTCCACAGCTTTTAGTGATAAACAAATTTATTAGTTATGGTTTAAAAAAGTAAATAAAGCTAAACAAAGTAGACAAAAAGTACAAGATCTTCTAATGATAATCTCAGCTCATATTTATGCAACGCGAATTTTCGTAAATTTATTTCGTAAGTTTCCGCGCGATATTTGATGACAATTGTCGATGCCTTTAAAGCGTCTGTTTTTATTAATTGTAACTTCTAGCGCTATTCCTTTTTATACTTACTTTACAAGTTCATAGTTAGTTATAAGTTACATAGTTCTACCAGAAATTATGTTAAGACGTGTTTGAGTTATAAGTAAAATTCTCAAGATGCCTTTTGATGTAAACAAAAAAAAAATTATCGAATAACAAGTCAACTACAAAGAGAATCATAGTTTTTCTTTTTAATAGAAATGCAACATTTGAAGGGTAGTAAACCACGATTGCCACGATTGAAGGGTAGTAAAACAATTCTTCTTCTTTTTTTATATCTATCACCGAAGGATGGCGTCTTATTGATTATGACGAAACGGTCGAAACATCCAGAAATAATTGGTGTGAAGTTAGCCCACATAAATTTTTTGCGTTTGTGTCTTTGCTAAAAATGACTTTGCTAAGTTAATTGATAATAAAGCG